>JBAJMU010000004.1:9673958-9743958 GCA_037952995.1 Hyposoter didymator
TTTTTTTATTCTTTTTTTTCAACAATGAGTAGCTTGCTGGAAACGTAGCCACACTTCAATGTCGTGGTTAGAGCTTGCGGAGGTAAACGAGAAACACTACAGCGAACCACACACCGCGCCAGTATCCACGATAAAGCTCACGCTAGCCACTCGTTAAGATCGAATCTACATCAACGACGACGTACTGTTACTTCTGGACGAAAAAAAACCCTCCTGTCTCTTGTTTACCTGTGTTTTAACCACGTACTTCAAATCCCAATAGTTACATGGAAAAAAGGTTCCTGGAGTTTGGTACCGCATGAGAGATAGCTCTGGAGTCGTGGACAGTCCTCGGAAGTGACGAAAAGCTTCGCTGGATCATCAGGGAAGCAAAAAAGCAAGCCTGCAGGGCTTTACCCTGAGGGTGAACGAACCCAAACGTCCACTAACTTCCAGACCGATAAATATCTCGGAAAAATCCCCATTTATCGTCGTAATTAAATCGAATGAGTTGCCATTTATTTCCGGATTCTTGAAGTGATTTACCGCGTGCCAAAAAGTCCTGCGCGAAATATGCCACACCAAAGTAACCCTCGCAACAGGAAGAAGAACAAGACGAAGAAGAAAAATAAAAAGTTTGGTGATTGACACAGGAAGACCGCTAAGGTTGGCGCGACAATAAATTAATGGTTGTCTGGCACGGTCCGTGTTCGTTGACCCTACGCCACGTGGTATTAAGGCTATGTGGAGGAATAATTCCACGAGACACGACCACCTCGTATCTTGGCGTCGGAGTTGCTAATACTAGGAACCCTAGAAATGTCAATCGATAATACACTTCGTTCCAAAAACCATTTTCCAACTTATCGCCGCTGCCGATTCGCACTACTTTCAATTGAACCTTAATAATTCATCAATTTATCTCGTTAATCATTCACCAGCAAGTATCCGTCCAATAGTGCCAGACAATTCACTGTTGCTCCAACAAAAAATGGGCGTGACGAGCCCTGCCTTTACGGAAGTAAACTGTGAGATTTTCATTTTCCTTTTTTTTCGAACTTTTTTCCCCGTTTTTGTAAAAATTAGAATTTCAACGTGAAAGTCAACGTTGAAAACCGTTTTCATGATTGAAAAAACGAGTTTTAATTGTTTGTTCTGAGCGCGACATCGAAACGAGGAGATTTGGGTTTCTCCGAGCTTTGCAATTGATCAGCACGCGAGGTGTTGAGATCCTTTGGAACAGTGTGTACACGCAACGCGAAATCACCCCTCGGAATTTACTCAACCGCCCTCCCAATCTCCCTTTCTCATTTCTTATCCAATTTCCCGAGACCATGTGGAAAGGGATTTTCAATACTGGCGTGCCCATCACGCATTCACCCCTTCGGCAATCATGGATTCCCAGAACATTACGAGAAATTCTTAGCGAAAAGTAACCATTTGCATTTTTGTTGTAAAATTAAATTATCGACTTTTTACGAGCTGCTTGCTTTGCCGAGCTTGTGCGTGTGCTCGTAAAAGTAATTACTCCGAAAAATGGTTCCGCGAAGTCACCTGTATTCGGTCTGATAGCAAGGGTTGGCCGTGCCGAAATTCCAAAGCCAGAAAGTTCTGTGATTAAATAATCTCGTGGGGAAACAGGATTTGTTGATAGTCGTGTCAGCGTTTAGAGAAGAAAAAAAAATCGAGAATCATGAAGCAATTTTTTCGGAAATACAGAATTTTTTTATTCCCTCGCTGCGGCTCTGTTTCTTTTCCAAACTTTTCCTTTTGTTTCAATCGATTATGGAAAGCAATTAAATGCATTTAAAAGTGGATGCTGCATTGTGACGAACGTGCGCGCGATATTAAGCGAATAGAATGTACGTCGGAGTGGCAAAATGGTTGGGTGGCCCATATCGCCAATATGGGCCGATAAAAGTTGACGAGCGATAAGAGCAAACGTGAAGGAGCTATCGGATACCAACGTCTATTTAAACTCATCTCAACACGAATGCGATCAGCGAGGGGACTGTTAAGCCACGTGCAGACAGCAACAATTACGATTTTCATTCTGTCGCGATAAAACACGTGTAAAAAGTCTTTCTTTTATTTTTATTATTATTCTTTACGTGCTTCAGATAATTTTGAAATAAATTTCCATCGCTAGTTTTATTGTTATTGGCGTAGAATTTGATGGATTTCGGATTGAACTTGCAGCCATAGTTTTATGAAGATCATTTATGAATGAAAATAGCTTCTTAATTGAATATCTAAGAGTTTTTATTTTACGATTCCTCAGGCATTATGAATAATTTTTCATACTATCGTTCGTGCTTCTAAGATCAGGTGTAACGCGAATACTCACTCAGCATGAATCAAGAACGTATATGGAGTTATTTTTGGTACCTGAAGGTGTAAGCCCTTGAATTTGGTAAAAAATGATACGCGCGGTGTTTGTATTTAAATTGGGCAAATATTTATTCCGTTTGAGAAGAATAAGGAGAAGCAAAGCCTGAAAATCTGGAGGATGATGAAATTCATGGAAAAAAATGATTGGACCAAGGAAAAATCTAAACGAAATGCTATTTTTGCCACCGCCCCAAACGCCAGAGATTTTTTCTCGCGAAAAACAAGCTTTCTCACGAACGAATAAAAATAGATTTAAAAGGATATACGAGGGCGAGCTGGGGAGGAGAAAAAATTGAGGGAAAGCCATGTTGTGTCGCGAATTAGCGCGGCCAGGAGGGAACGGGTCTTGTCAGAACTCTGGTTTCTTCTCGTGAGAAAAGCGAGCTATTATCACGTCGTTATTTCCGGGCTGAAACGCGATAATGAGGCGTACGCGATCTGGAAAAAAACATTTTTAGCCTCGGGGGTGGTGTCACCTTTACAGACGTGACAACGAGAAAAGAGCGAGATGAAAAAGTTGAAAATATTTGAAAGATATGAAGCGGAGCCTGATGACGTGAACAAAAATAAATAAAAGTGTCGAGCCTTTTTTTTCGCATTAATTTTCAATGGTGGCGAAATAAATTCTCAGCAGTGGCAATTCATAACGTGACGAAAAAAATATCGACTCGACTTTTCTTCCACGACGTCATGGAAGCCACAACAATGACGAAATAGCAAAAATGGCGCCAAAACGACGTCGAGGCCTCGTGATTGTGGCTTTCATTAACGCATCGACCTCGCACCTACTCCATGGATTCGTGTACAGAATAGAACATCTATACATATACATTTATCTACACATGCGAAAAACACGAGTGGCCAACCAAAGAACGATCGCTTTGTGCCCTCTCTAACTTCGAGGAGTGTAAAACGACAAGCCCAGGTTATAGATGGTGATCGATATCAAGAAGGTGAACAACGTGCCGAGTGGGATCCAACCACCACCCCTCATGGTTGCATATACTCGCTGTGTACGATCGCGACAAACGTACATGGAACATTGAGAGAAAAAACAAGGAGGAGAGACCGAGAAATATGGGAGTCTCAATTCTTTCCGCGCAGAGTTATCGAAAAACAGAATTATGATTTTTTTTTCTCGAGACGATTCAATTTTATATGGGGAATCATTACGGTCCATGGGAAAAGCAATATTTACGGCGGACTCGTAGTTTTTCAAAAATAGAAACCCAACCAGGGCTCCCGGTAAGATTGACTCAAAATTTATCGACCCAGAGGCCAAAATTCAATTCGTCCAAGCAGAGCTGGAATAATTGCTTTACAAACGATGAATATGATGGATCGAAACGTGCCAGAATTTGAGCTGGAATTGTGGCGATGAATTTTGTGTATAGGGAAAAAAAAGAGGCGTTTGCCATGTTCCATTCGCGCAATATCGATTCCACTTGACAATTAGAAAATTAGGACGATATAAATAGGTTCGGTTGTAGAATTTAAAATTCTCGTACGGAAAAAGCTATTACGAAAGATTAATCGAGGGCTCGGTGAGCCGATAGAAATTGCCAGTTGTATAGTCGAAGAAATATATGCAGAACAAAGAGAGGGAGAAAGCTGCCGTGCCGCACAAGCCTTAAAGTTTGATGACGTGACGCCGCATGGTTACGATCGATGCTCATTCATGCGGAAGTTGGAACGGGAAATCGATCAACTTTTCTACGCCCGCTATTAAGATTTCTCTCCAGTCAAAGTTTCGTGGAATTCTGTAAATCGCATTAAACATCGCGAGTGGCTTTACGAATTATTAATATTTTGAAAGAGCTCGAAAGCCCAACATGGCGGAATTTACTCCGAACGGATCGATCCAGTGTGATTTCATCCCGAAGTTGAAAATTGCGGAAAATCGTGAATCTAACGCGAGCACGAATCGTGCTTTACGAAAAAAAAAATCAGATTTTTTGTTATTTTCCGGCTGGCAAATTGCCAACAACGCAGAACCACAGAAATCTAACGAAAGCCAGTATGCACGGTGTTGTCTCATCGATCTCACCGTCTGCAACCCAAATATGTCGTCCGACAAGTAAATATCGTGACGGGGTCGTTCGAGGCCCACTGGCTTGCAAAAAATCGAAGGGACGAATGCACTGGCAGTGTTGGAAATGTCCGCGAGAGTGCAGCTCCGATTCAAATCTACATGCGAGCCTTATATCAGCAAAAATGTATAAAACAAACACTCCGGTGTGTCTGTGAATGCATTTGTATGTGTGTACAGAGGAAAAATTGTACGAAACGTTATGTATGTCCGCGACAGCTCATCGGAAGAAAAAACTACTCGACGATCGTTCGATCGACGTGTCGCATTAAATATTTCAAATGATGCAGAGTCTCGGAAGTCTCAGGTTATTGGCCCGATAGATACATCTAATAAAAACAGCAGGTTCTGCGAATGCGAACTGTCAATCGCTCGATAAAGTTGAACTAATTTTTTTCCTGCCATAAAAATCAATGTTTCTGCAGCTTACATCGTCTTCTCGAATATCATCAGATCGGGATGAAGAAAATTGATAAACTGATCGATTAATCGGACCGAGAGCGGGTCGGTGGATCTTTATTTTGCACATAAAATCGCATAAAGGTATTCCAGGCAAGTCATCGAACTTTTTTAAAAAACAGAAGAAAGTTTAGCCACGCGTTACAATTTCATGTAAATAATGGCTTGAGAAAGGAGATGAATTTGAAATAATTCCATTCTGAGGAAAAGTTTCGTTAACTGTTGAAAGCCCAGAGCAAATTGCTTCGCATAAAATAGGCAGAGATTCTGAACGATATTGTCCGACGAAAAAAAAAGATGATTTACTGTTTTAGGAAACCCTTAATAGTGCATTGAATTCTGTACTCAAAAGTTTTCCTCGAAGCTTTTTCTTTGGTAATTCCGAGCTTTTCTATAAATTTCTCCTTTATTGCCAACTGGCAATCTCGAAACAAGGGTACTCGGAACTGGGATGAATGTTTAATCACGTGATCAAACGAAAGAACCGCTCTAAGAATCTTTTTCAATTACTGCTGCTTGCTCAGTCATTTTCCGTACAGAGTTTCACGAACGGGACGCTAAAAGTTTGAGGCTCAAAACGTGGAGTGCAGTTTAAGGAGGTCGGATTAAGTTTTCTACGAAGATACTGACGGAGCAGGTCTCTCATCCGGGACGTGAGGCTTGTTTTAGGCCAGTTTAGACGTTTAACTTTTAGTCGAGCGTCCTTGAGTCTACGATCCATGGAACGAGACACGTTTGATTGAAGGAATAACGCGAGGAATCAAGGATGCTTGTTCGTCGATATTTGCACGAGTGGCAATTTATTCTGATCGTCATTCTTCATGATAAAATATCCAATTACACAAT
Source organism: Hyposoter didymator (assembly GCA_037952995.1). Lineage (NCBI taxonomy): Eukaryota > Metazoa > Arthropoda > Insecta > Hymenoptera > Ichneumonidae > Hyposoter > Hyposoter didymator. The sequence goes on from JBAJMU010000004.1 coordinate 9,679,723, forward strand.
AAACTAGTTGGGATTCTTCTTTGACAAAAATCTGCAACTTTTTGGTCGGCTGTTCGGCAAAGAAAAAGTAAAATCGTCAAACTTGATTTTTGGCAGACATTTCATCAAAATGTTCGATCAGTTCGTCTCTCGCATTGAACGTCTCAACGTACAAAAGTATATGCCACTCGGAATTAAACACTTTGACACGATGAAGAACACTTTTTCGTCGAACTGGTCACTCAATACATAAAAGACAGTTTTGCATTTGGATAGTCGGAAAAATTTCGTGCAAACGGTTGTCTTGGGTTGGTTCGCAAATAAAAAATACCTCGTAATCTGGGATCGGTTGAAATGCCCATGAGAGCAACGGGGGACCAGGTGCAGCTTGATCGACTATCCGGTGGCCATTTCCTGCAACGACTGGCTGGGAAACCATAAGGATTTGTAACGGACTCGGCGTAAAATCGCCATGCTCTGTTGTGCCCGCAAACAACTGGAATTCGTAAAATTTCCAATAGTTCAAACAATTACCCAACGGAATAGACATTTTTTTTACGATTTTCACAGCAAAATTCCAGTCGAAATTCGTGTCTCGCGAGGCAATGGACGCACTGCAGCGAACTGCACTCTTCGATGTTTACGATTTTTGGGAAATACTCAAATTACAGTCAATCTTATAAAGTCATAAAAATAACTCACTGTACTGATTCAGTAGTCGAGTTACTCCCATTGAGATTAAGGTATCGAGAGTACAACCAGGCTGCAAAGGTCTACCACCATTTGGATAGAAATCAGCGTGACCGAGAGGTCGCAAAAATCCAAAAATTCCACCGTCGGTGTGTATCACATCGACGAATGTCGCGTCACTCGCTGCCAAGTGGCCCTGCGACCCAGTATTCATGTACAAGGGATAGGCCGCGTCCAATCCGGTTATTCGTGCAATCTGTCAATTTTTTAACAGTCCCATTAAACATGGGGACCAATTCATTTTCGTCATCAATTATTTCAAACGAACCTACAGTCTCTTGTATATTCACAATTCCATTACATGGAACGTTACACAATAATCATTATGATCTCGTAATTAATTCGTTTTTTACTGCTTGATACCAAAAGTTTCATTTTCGTTTGTAGTTTTTTATTCGCAGCTTATCGTGCAGTGATATTTTTTAATTTTAATCGCGGAAAAGCGTCGTTCCATTAATAATTGAATCGAAAAACATTTTTTTGAAAAATTCTACACCCATCATTACCTTTCGAGGAGCCAAAGATTTTCCCATGAATCCAGCCACCTCCGCCCCAAGACTAAACCCAATAACATGGAGCCTCGACATGGGTACTGCGCCTTGGTGCTCCAGCCATCTGACCATTCTCCCGACATGAGGTCCCACGCTTCTGCTGTTACCCACCGCTGTTATGTACCACGGTAATGCCGACAATTTGCCCCAATCAACGAGGATTACGTTGTAGCGACCGCGTCTCAAATACGCTGCAAACAGCAACATTTTTTTCGCTTTACCAAAATGCGAGCAGGCGACTGCTGTGGCTGCAGGTTCAATTCGTTTTCATATTTTGAAAAATAGAAAAATTGCTCTCGTTGACACACTGGGTCTATTTGACCCAAAAAAAAATTCCATTCCTCAGGTCCATTCGTCATTCCGACGACACACCATCCTAAAGAGCCATCAAGCCCATAGCTTTCCTTAGACTCCAACAAAAATCCGGTTTTATCAACCGCTTGATCCCGTTTCCGACAGCGGACACCAAGGGCTTCTTCACAACTTTTCTCGTTTCATTCTACAAGTGCCGTTAGGTTATACACTCCGTGATACGAATAAACGTGGCCAACGACGGATACACGCTGCAGACTGCATTATATATATCGCAGATGCAGTAAAACGACGCGCTAGACAAATGGTTCAGATCTTATGATTGATACATGAGAATCTGAGAGTCTGACAAATGGTTTTTATTTTTTTTTTCAACGTAGTGACAAACGGCCTTCGTTGATGAATAGAAAAATTGTGGATTTTTTGCACGAATTGGAGAAAAAATTTAGGTGACGTTACAAGTTTGAAATTCAATGAAAAAACATTCCCTCTGGATTCTTTTTAAACTTCCAATTGGAATGCAATTACGAAATTGAGAGAAACGACCTCTGATGACTCTAATTCAAATGAAATAACTCCCACGAGGAACGAAAATGAAATTACTTTTGAATCCAGCAATTTCTTGATAAATATATATTTATCTATTTGCATATTTTACCATCGCGTATCGCCATCGAACTCCGTCCAGGGGCTCTTTCCCCATAACCATGAATGTAGACTACGGTTGGTACGTTCTTGTCGAAGTTGCTTCTTTTCAGACTCCAGGGATTCGAGGGTTTCAGAATATTCGGTCTCAGGGGGTTGCGTCTTTATTCGAGCATCACAGCAGCAAAGTCAATAAAAAAAATCAGATTTTATATTTATGGCTCTCAATATCTCAAGTTTTCTGATTAATCGATTATTCGTGATTTATTCTTCACCTTGTATAAAGCTGATATTCTACATCGCGGTCTAGCTCGATGGGACAACACAAAGCACATGTTCCGGCAGGAAAAAGTGACAAATTTACACTGCCGTCACCTGAAGCAAAGGAAAAGTAGAATTATGATCCGCAGATTCGTTGATTCATTGGGAAATTTCTTTGATCGTCAGATTTCGACTTTTTTACGTTACAAACAAAATCCATACAAATTTTACAATTTCTACAAACCGGAAGTACGGAGGAGGGACTGAATATTGAATGAAATTTCAATTGCATTTGCGAATTTTTCGCAACTTTAAAGTTTCTTCAAACTCCACTTTATTTCGATGCATTTGGAAAAGCAGAAAATTATGAAATTCTATCGAAATTCCGATTGCTCTTTCGCATTCTTGAGAATACAATTGTTTTGGACATTTGAAGAAAAACGGAGGGGAAATAACGTGCGGAAGACAACGTAGTTGCGTAGAAACCACTTCAGAATCGTAAAGCATCAAACACTTGACGTTTGCCGTTCGAGAATCCAATCTGCCGTGACGAGCAATCGTTTCACTCGAAGAATAGACACATTCGAAACGGTTTTACGATAAAAATAAATTTTTTGAATCAATCGACAGAGAAATGGTAGGAAAAAAAATTGTTGCAAAATTGACTCATTTTTTCGATAGACTCTTTGAATTTCTTGTTTTTTTTTCTTCTGAATCCCGAACCTCTTTGAATGACGATTAGTCGGCAGAGCCACGAGGCCATAAATCCAGGCAACATTATCGTCCAAAGAACGAAACAAATGGAGAACCTCGAGCGCACACCGTTATCATTAATTTGTTTATTAATTAATGCATTTCAAACTGTGAAAAGAAAAAAATCACCACAAGATTTTTTGGCATCGACGAGTCAATGCCACACAATGCCACGATCAATGGTCGAAAGTAAACTGAGACTAGTCAATGATCGACGTTGGCTTTGTAGTTCAGCAAGTTGCGTCTATTCCTCTCCTCACAGGATCGCAGCTCTTGCACAGTGCCTCAAGCATGACGTCTCCAGCAGCTCGCGTACCTTTGCTATTTACCTTTTTGCTTGGAATCTCTCTCCTCGACTCTTTCTTATCCGAATTCTATGTCTTTCCACTTTTTTCTTTTGGTAACTCGGATTCGTTGCTGATACAACCGTTCCTGATACCATTTCCAATCAACAATGCTTGGAAAACACATTCACGTGTAGAAATCCAACGGCGATGTTTTTTTTCGAAAGAATTGCAACGCATGAACCGTTGATCGTCTCAATGCTCGATCGAACATTCGCCGCTTCGGTCATTGCATACGAAGCTTTGAAAGTAAAACAAACGCTTAAGAAATTTCGCTTCCAGAATCGACGATTGCCAATCAAAAGTATGAAAGGGAAAAGTTCGCTTATTCAAGGCAACTCGGGCGATTAACGATCGAACAAAACGAATGTAATGTACCGCGTGGAAACAGAACTCGGTAAATTTTCGTCGAGAATAGATTTCAAAAGGGGCAGAGAAACGAAGAGGACGTAGTAGGATTCGGCGCGGAATGAAGCAGAGGGTGTGCTTGGTGCGGCGCTTATCGAGGAAGACAGGAATAATGGGAACCTAATCACACAGCATCGACTCTTACCGTTCTTGTGATGGAGCTCCAGGAGCGTCGTGCATTATCCTGCACCGGAAGCACAAGCCGCGATCCATTACGGTCTGTCGAATAATTATGAAATCATCCGGCTTTGATAACTCCCGCCTCTCAGGTCCTCGGAGCACGATTTCTCTAGCTTTTTAATCCACATAATGCTCCGTGGAGGTGAAAAAGGTCGACAATTCCGTGAGAGAATTTAATTCTTATGAATTCAATCAACTCGAGTTTATTTTCTCATTTCCTTCGATTTCGCAACACCGTATTAAGAATTGTCAGCTCTTGGATTCCGTGACGGTGCAAATGAACGTTATTGAAGGTGTCGAACACGTTTTCCAGTTAATTCAACTCTCAACAGAGAGAAACCCAGCGTCACTATTAATTAGTAGCAACGCCCGCCATGGTATGAGGATTTTGGCCCAAGAGTGTACCGCAGGACGAAAGGATTTTGGCAGGGTCCAGAAGTTTTTGTGCGAAACGATGGAAAGTGGGCTGCTGCTTATTTTGAGGGTGTATTTATGTTGATCGAGCAAGTGTGGCCGATGCGGGCTCCTAGAAGGGTGAGCAAATGGTCCTGACCATTGGCGCCAGAAGAGAGATTCGGTGGTGGGGATATTTTGCGCATCATCTGCTTAATATCTCGAAAGCACCCTGACCTACATTCGAGGATGGCACAACGTGAATCGCGGCAACTCCTACCACACCAACGCACACACGCAGCCCCCGGAAAAGCTCCGATGCACACATGTACAATAATATGGACTGGAACGTTACCACAGCAAATACATCGATGTTCTATACGTTGATACCGATGTGTCGCGCTTACAAACAACATATACAGATCGTTACAGAAGTGACACTCAAAGTATCGACGCTAATTACTACATGCGCAGAGTCAAACCTTCGTGGATGTTTGTCTCAGCTTGTGGAATCTCTGCTAATCACTTTAGATCGCAGCCAATCGAGCGCACTGCATGGTCAGAATCCGCTAATTAATTAACATGAAATAAAACGTACACTGGAAATAAAATTTTATTAAAAATCGTCGCTATTTTGTTGCCCACGCAGTCAACTAAACATTTTTGGGTAATTTCAAAATTTTCATTATTTTGGGCAGTATATTTGGTTTCCAACCGAATCGTCAGCGAAATTTGCGATTGAAACGACAAAAATTTGCTTCCAAAAAGACTTTCCAGAATATTTCTTGCTGCAATGACACAATTCTTCGGATGATATTGAAAAAAAAAGTTTAGTCGAGCGTGTCGAACGAAATTTCGATTTTTTGCGACAAAATTTTGTTTTCAGTACACCGGAGCCGAAGGGGACCGAGAAAGAATCTCTTCGGCGTGTTTTCCCATCCGCCAACTCGTTATGTACCTTCGATATTTCCTGTGTTTCTATATAAACAGAAATGTGTACACAGCCGCGATGTAATACGATGGAACTGATATGGAAGCGCATGAAATACTGTCCGACCGGTTTGCCATCACTCTCCCGTTGAGCGTTCCGTTCCAAAAGCAACCACGGCGGCGGGTGGATTCTCCGAAGCGTGCAATCTAACGAGTTGACCCGCTGGTTCGCCAGGACCTCCCGAACAGTTGGACGAGAGGCGAGTGTATCGGAAAGAGGGATGGAGACGGTGCGGAGATTCGAATTCCACATCCGGATTCTCAGTCGTCGACGTCAACCTCGACCCACCCCAACGAAGCTCAATGTGCGCAATAACCGCAAGCTTCTGAAACGCCATATCCCTGACAGCAGGCTGCCCAGCAACCGATGCATTTGATTGATACGATGACACGGGCTAGTGAAATTTTCATGACGACTCGTTAACGAGAAACCCACCACATTGCCATCATTTTTGTAGACTACTCATCAATTTGAAATGAATGATTAAATGGAAATCAAATGGTTGTTGGATATGGATCTGAAAAGCTTTTCAAACGTTTTGTTCGATCTCTTTGCGACATTTCCGAGACATCGGAAACCCCTGTTTATATTCAACGTCCTTTAATACACCGGGGAACGGATTGCGATACGTCCTTTGACATTTTAGACTGCTCTCGTGTCGACGCGGTTTTCTTAACGTTTTTGCGAAAGGCTGCTGGTCGCTTATGTGCCTAATGACCTACTTGCGCGATCGCTTCTGAACTTGAACAGCCCGATGAGCGAAAAGCCACATTGGCATTGGATCAAACGAAGCGCCTTCACCGTAACAGCAAAATTTTTTACAAATTTGCAAATACCTTGAGTCACACTATTAAAAACTCGTCGTTTTTCCCGAATCTTTCACCTCTTTGCTTCCCGTTTACTGTCTCTCGCGTTCCTATCAGATCGTAATTCCTCAATGCATTTTGTGCATGGAGCTTCGATGTGTTATAATAATGTATAACGTTCGGCTCGAGCGTTGACTGATATATAAATTGAGCTCTTGTGTCTGGCACGTTCAGACCTCCCCACCTCCGCATCGTGCAACTTTCGTAATATTATTTGCTTATAGGGTGTCGCGCGATGGAGGCAAATAAGCACAAAGCACCAACGTTGCGTGCTCATCTCTCCATTAACGCTCGTAGTCGGTGGCAGAGCAGAGAAAGGGACCGATGTTTCCATTGATGAATAGGCTTGTGGCAAGCGCGTGCCACATCGGAAATAGACACATAATCTACATATATTTCCCCATATGTCTATGTACTGAACACATACACATCCAGCACATTTATAACACACATTTTACGTATACAAGTTTGTGTATCGATTACTTGTTGCGAGGAGGTGAAATAATACATTTATACAAAGACACATGCAGCAAGCAGGAGAGAGAGAGGGAGGTGTGCTTTCGAACGCGTAGCAATAGCCAACGAGGCGTTTAGTAATTATCAGGATGTTATTGACACACGATGAAAGAAAACGTTTAATTAATCGCCCTTTTGAAATATCGTTATTTGTATTGATGTTTTTCTCTTTTCAGGACAAATTGCTGACGAAACTGGAAGAAAATGAACCGGAGCTGGCTTCTTCCCAAGAGGACGAGGTGAATTTTGTCTCTTCGTCTCGAATTCGAAAATATTGCGATATTAAATCTTGTTATTTTACTTACACGAGAATTTTTTCAGTGTGTTATTTGCGTTAATGCAAGAGCTACCATGCAAACTGCACCTTGTGGACATCGAGTTGTCTGCAGAAGGTGCTTCGTCAAAACCATACAAATGGCCGTTTCACAGAGACTCTTACCACTCAGATGCGTCATATGCAGAGCGAAAATTTTACGATTGAAGCAGACTCTCATTCCACGAGACGTAAGAACTCTAAAGATCTGTGCAAAGTTTAATCCTTCGAGTCCACACTTGCTATAAGTGCACATTGGGTCAATTTGACCCAAGGAGTTTTTCAAATCGTTGTATTCCAGCAAACGTGCATTTTTTTGTTTTTTTTTTTTTCTGTGGCAAAAACTTGCTGATTTCTGGCCTCAAATTAGCATTTTGACGAAAATTAAATGCCAGAACATTGGTTGCCATTCAATGACAAACAATTGGTGACACACGAAGTGTTAATCATCGCAAGGAAAATTTAAAGCAATGTGAACTTGAAATTGTTACTGTAAATTATAGAAATCCATTTAAATGCGATCATATTTGCAATTTAATTGCTAAATATAAGGTTTATGCTATTTTTTGATCAACTTACCGTTTCGAACAGTATTCGATGTCTGGAAAATCGTGGGTACTGCCGCAAAGTGCTTCGGAATACAATATGGGAACTGGAGTTCCCGTTGGGGTGACCAGCCCCGGTGGCACATGGGGAACCGGAAATGTGCCAGCCTCGGCGTCTCTCTACTCAATGGCCAGTGGATCGTCCTCCATTTCCGGTAAAATACAATTCTGTTGATATTACTCTTGGCAGGACTAACACATTGTGTCTCATTGTTCTTGGGCGCAAGACTTTGATAAATATCGAGCAAATTGTTGGTTAATATGAAAATTGGAGTAAATTTTTAATGACGATTGAGATTTTCTTGCAATTAGTATATTTGTTGCATTTTCGAAGGCGTGTCTTCCGTATCCTCGGCGACTTCATCGTCGACCAGTAGTTCTGGAAGTTCCGGCCTAGCCAAACCTCCGAGGCTGCGTCAACCGACGGGCGCAACTTTGAGACGATCGCAAGCGCAATCGATGAAAATGCGAATACAGGTAAACAATTTAGCCGATGAATATATATTTCTCGATTAATGGTTTTAATGTGACGAAGGAGAAGCGGAAATCGGGTTTTGAGTCTGCGCCATTGACAAATCGATGTTTCGTTGATGCAGGAGTATCAAGATCCGATACAGCAGGTCGCTGAAGACGACGACCTGATGAGGGAAAATCGTGAACGAAGATTGCCGCCTATAAAAGAATTTCAAAGGGATTATCGTGTGGGAAAAGCTTCCACGAGACTGCGGTGAGTTCGTTTTCATAATCGCAATTCTAAAAATCCCCAAATTAATGTTACTTCGTTCGGCGGCCAACGACGCAACTCTTCGGTTCGTTTTAATTAATTTTCGGACCGTTTGTTGTGAACAGATGCGCACAGAAAATCTTGACTCAGTTGGAAACTTCACCGAGTCATCGAGTAACGAGTAGCAACGTTAATTCGACGACAACCCAGTCGACAATGCCGTCAAAGGCGAGCGTAGGAACATCATCGTCGTTATCGGGGCCTACGAGGTCTTCGACGAAGAGGACGTCGTCAACGACGTCATCGAGCGGCGCGACAACGGCGACCTCGACGTCAGCCTCATCGGCGGCCTGTCCAAAAACCGTAATGACAGTTGCTCAAGAAGTTCAAAAGTCGAAGAAGGAAAAGGAGAAGGAAAAAGAGCGTGAGAAAGCGGAAAAGGCCAGACAGAAGGAAGAAGAAAAGGCGGAAAAAGCGAGGCAGAAAGAGGCCAAGAAAGCAGCTAAGGAAGAGAAGAAAAGAGCGAAGAAAGAGGCCAAAGCGAGACGAAAGGAAGCTGAAGAATCGCTGCTCCGGGACGACAAGTAGTCCTCGAAGCCTATTTTAAATAACTCTTCGTAAAGAAAAAATATAATCTTGCCAACAGAGTTCTGGGGAAATGAGATATCGAAGCAAAAAAGGGAAAACATAAAATACGAGCTAATAATGAGAGGAACTAAAACGGCTTAATGAAACATTGTTTTCACGAAATACACGAGATCCGATTAAAAGATTTAAACCGTCGGCGATAACGAAGTTGACATCGTATATAAATATATACAAAACTTAACAACAAATGGAATAAATAAAAATCATTTCTGGAAGTCTAGAAGCGGCCAAAACGACAACTACTAATTGTTAATATCGAATATACTAATTTCCTAATACGAGAATATTTTAGTTTAGGAAAAAATTAAAAAAAAAAAAACAAACAAAACTTAGAGAAAAAGAGAAATAATCTCAAATGAATAAATTAGCTTTAACGGATAGTCGAAATGATTTAGGTGAACGTTTAAGAGTGTGGAATTGAAGAGGAAAATAAAGAAACGAAGCATGTTGGATGAGACGCGAATCAGAAATCTCGATCCGCGTTCCAACTCCACTGCGAGAGTTCTTCTTTATAAATTTCGTGTTTTATTGTCTTATTGCTTTGGATATCGTGAAAATTGATTTTTACGATATCCGAATCTCTCGCAGTACCGTTGCGGATGCGTGCTCGAGAAACTCGAGTTTTATCTCCGAACGATACTGTCTTATTAGGCGAATAATAATAATCCGGTTCCTCCAGTCAATTGAGCACTCAAAAGAACGGACGTGGCTGCGAAATTCTGTCCTCACTTTCATTAGGTACGAAGACGCCAATTTAAATTTCAAAATAAACAAATTTATTTATTAATTCATTCAACAATGCGACTCGCGACCTAATTGTTCAAATATTCATGAGGACGGATTTCTCCAACGCTATGACGCATCGAGGAGATTACTTGTTATACGAAAAATTATATCTTGGCGGTGTAGTTCAAAGTATTTGAGATACTGCGTAATATCATAATTACGATTATGCATAAGTGTATATATTTAAAAAACGAATTATGTAGTTGAGGTTTTTACGCCAATCCGACCTGAAGTCAAAAAACTCCGTTTTTTTTTTTTTTAATTTAGTCGATATTTTTAAAAAGCGTGACGCTGTTATCGTTTGACACTTTTTTCGTAGTACTCGACACACTCAAGGGGTTTCGCTTGCCTTTTTTTATTGCGTTATTGTTTATTGTTTTTCAATTTGAATATTTGGAAGAAAAAGGTCGAATTTAGCGTGAGCCTCATATTTTACATAATCGTGACGATTTGTCTCTTCGCGCAATTAAGTTTTTGACGGTAGTCGAAAATTTTAAGAAAGAGAGTTAAGAGAGCATCGTAACCAAAGAAGAAAATGAAGAAAATAAAGTGGAGCTCAGCGATAGCTTCTCCGCTGATGATAATCAAAAGCATTTTTTTTACACAACAAAAAAAGAAAGATGTGAAGATGAAAATATAAAAGAAATGCCAAAATGAAATAATCGATTTTCGAACGTGGTGGATATCAAAATCGTGGATATTGTGGAATAGCTTGTCGTAGGCAAGTGGACGAGAAGAATACGCTGGGAAAAGCAGAGCAAAATGGCCGATCGATCGGTATACAGACTCGTTAGAATTGCGTGTGTGTGAAGGAAAAGAAGCAATGGTGTAAAAATTAAATTTGTTAATCAAAAATGGTCCAAAGCGAAAAAGTATTTTGACAAAACTCGAAGTTCACGTTCCAGCTTGAAAGACTCGAGAAAATCATTTCTTCTTTTCTTCCAATGCCAAGCTCGTTGCACAAAAACATTTTCAAACGCTGTCTCTGGAGCTGATTAATTCTCGTAATTCGACTCAGTTCAGGTAATTATTATTTCAACGATCACACTGAGAATAACGATGAAAATATACGAAGGAATAAAAATTGAATGAAATGGAAATAACGAGGGAGGAATGTTGGAGAAATAGTAACGACGCACATATCAAAAATCCATTGATTTTTTCTAGTACGAGCTTAGAAATCCTAGTGAGTCAATTATATAGTCAAGTATCTCAACATTATCACTGTATATCTTTCTCATGATAAAGGGAAAAGGTTTGAAGGCTGATGAAGAGAAGAAATGGATGGACAATTGGAGCAATCATTTACACAACATCGATTACATTTCATAATTAATAATCAACAATCATTAAGTCTTCAAGACTCTTTTAAACGTGTGAATTACTTTGTATAAGTCATAGGAATTAGGGAGAATGTATAAATTCTCATGAAAAGCTGTCGTTATCCCCAGTGTGTTTGAATTTCAGTTTTTATTGAAATTTCCAACAATTTTCGTCGTCAAATGAGCTTAACGAATGTTGGCACTAATTCAACGATCAATGCCTGGAATGGGCCACGAAAAATCTCGTTCAGATCAGAGTTATTTTTCCAGAAATTCACCAACTTTTCGAGACATTATTTTGAATCGGCCATTTTTCTCTCGCGTATATTTCCAGTACAATCTTTAATGTGACAAACTTATTTGTCAATTGTGAAAAAAAAACGAATGAAAAATATCTGGTGTGACGAATAAACTGTGTGACAGTGTTCATTGGTCTTTATTCTTTTTCTTTAGTTATCATTTTTCTGTTCGAATCGAAACGTTAACTGGAGGCGTTCGTACGATCGAACCAACATCGAGCTACCAATTTTTTTCAACGAGTGTCCAATCGATACGAGAATATTCATCAGACCGATCGCAATCCTCAAAGTTCAAATATCAATTTCCACGCAAATCATCGCCTACACAAACCCGAACTTCTGCCATTTTTATCCCATTGCAAAGTTCATTTATATAAAAAAAACATCAGCATTGAGACTATTAAAAAATTTGGATAATTTATCAATCATTTGCTTGATTCTTGATAGAAAAACGTGCTAAAATAATGCAAATATAAATTTTCCAAAAACACATCAATTAGTGGCTTCCCAAAAATCATTCCAAAGTGTGACAGGCACACGAATGAGCATATTTGCAAAGAGTATTATTCATGTTCAATAATCAAATGAATCCTGCAAGAATTTTTGCAATTTTCAAAAGCAGAAACCACCTTCAGATTATTTAAGTTGTTCGCTGACAATATTGGAAAAAAAAAAGTAAAGAAAACAAAAACATTTTGGATCGTAAATTCAAATGCTGGACAGAGCGAGTCTGAAAGGAGTTTGAGCATCTGAGCAAAGGAATTCTCTGCCACGTTGGACATGTCAATTTTAATCGAACTACTCAAAGTTTATTATTATAATATACACGAATAAATAAAAAGAAAAATTAGCTTCAAGAGTCGATCGTTCGATCGCGACGATCGGAATGAATAAAGAATAAAAAAAAGAAGAAGAACCTATTTCTCCCACTGCGAGGATCGAGCGGCGTATCTCTATAAAGAAAATAAAACGAAAAAGAGCGAAAAACCATATACAAGTAAATTTTAAAGGAGGGAAACCGTGAATTACGCAGCCATTTTACTGGTGCACTACTTAACCGCATAATAAATAACAAACAACAACAAAAAATCATACTGTACCACTATACTGTACACACGAGATAAGAGAATGAATAATAAATCAACGTTGGGCAATAATAATTATGATATTATGAATAATAATGAATTAAACAACAATAAACTAACATAAATATGAAATGATATAAATGAATATTATAATAACCCATAACGATAAGTACCTTAGTTGAAATTGAGAATAAAAGCAGTTTGTATCGAACGTTGAGTGAACTATTTCATTTTTTTATTTATATATACATGCGCGAAAGCTTGTTAGAAAAATATATAGAAAGCAAGTACGAAAAGACAAAGCAATGTATCTGAAGGTTCAGAAACACAAGAAGAAGGAACGATTCCTTGGATTTAAAAAAACAAACATCATGGTTGGTGAATGATATATATTAATATATCTGCTTAAAGCCGGTAGACCCTCGACAAGTCTCTATTTTTCGTAGGTTTTATTGAAAGATGTGAAAGAACAAAGTTTTAAACAAAATAAACGATAATAATGAAAGAAAAATAACATACAAGCTAAAACAAAGAAATGTTTAACCGTGTCCTGTTAATGGGATTTATCATTGGTATATGATGACAAACAAATCAAATAAAATGTTATGAATTAATGTTCAACAGGCTTTCGGCTTTTGTTTATTCGTGTTTCGTAATCTCCCTCCCCTAGAACATTGCGAATGGATGAGATGGAGCGTTACGACGTCGTTCAATTTCTGTCACGCATGTTTTTTTCTGGCAGAGTTGAGTTTTTGAGAAAAATTGACATTCTACGCGTTTCGTTAATTTCTTTCAGAACGGAAATGAGGCGCAATTTTTTTTTGCCGGAGACGTCGAAGGAACCGAGTATGACGGTTCTTTCGGTTGAATGCTTTCTCTTCACAAATGAGATTTGTGAAGAGGAAGATTTTAAAATCGATTTCAAAAAGTTACAATTTTATTTTATTTAAAAAAATTCAAAAATACAGTCAAGTCTCTGCCGAGCTCCCCGCGCACGGTCTCTTGTTTTTTCTTCGGAGGGAGAGGGAGAGAAAATTTCGTACCATTGTTCAAAAACTACGAGAATTTCCTAACGTGCGGTAACTCCAGACACGATTTTCCGAATTTCGGGAATCATCAGATTTTCGAAAATTATGCACAATTTAATTTCATGCGCGAGCTGCGGAGATATTACCTGGGATAAAGACCGTGACCATCGAGTTGTCAATTATTACGAGTGTGAACGGAAAAAACAGAATAAAATGTGCACCGTAACGAGAAAATAATTAGCGCTGATAAATAAAAGAGCGAGAGGAAAAAAACGTGTAGACAGGCGTGAAAAGATAATCGCCGGAAGCGAATCTCGATGGTGTTGTATGTAATTAGGGGAGCCATATTCCAAGAATAGCAGAAAATGAAATAGACGATATTCGTAAAGCTACGAAATAAAGAATCTTCGATTCCGAAGTGCGTAGAATTTTCCATTTGAGAGAGTTAACAAAATTAAAAGGAACGTGTGTTAAATGGAGTGGAAAAAGAATGAATTGTTTGAAAATAAATGGCCGGTAATTAGACGAATGCACATGTGTTTGCAGAGCAATATGCGCCATGTGCAAAACGTGACCTTGACTCCACGAACCTCAATTATAACTGCTCGCTTCTTCGATCGCTTCCTGTGTCGCCAATCTCCATTAAGCAAAATACAAAAATGAGAATTACGTAAATACACAAAGTTTCCAATTGTATCACAATTTGAAACGGAATGAGATCGTAACTCGAATCGTATAAAAGAGAACGACGCTGCCGTACTCCTCATCAGTAATCATGAAGTGTATTCTGTTCCTGAGTGTTTGCACTGTGCTCCTCGCTTTGGCGGTAACTATATTTACTCTCAAACTCTACAAGCCTAGACCCAAGTTTCCACAGTTCGCTGCCTAAAGATTCATGAATTTCTAGGCAACAATTTCTTTAATTGATTTGTTTTTTTTTTTTCATTTGTGCCGATTGGATTTTTGTCAATTTTGAAAATTTCACGTGTCTTTTTTTTTTTTCATTTGAGCCTAAAATCGTATTTTTTCTATGCGAGGATGGATGCTGTGATGAAAATTGTAGACGGTCTCTCTGAAATTTCTCCTGATTGTTTCGCTGCCAAAAAAAGGAAAAAAATTGAGAAAAATTGTTATTTTGGACTTAGGTCGCTCAAGGCCCGCCGGGAGGTGGACCACCAGGAGGTCCAGGAGGTCCTGGAGGTCCAGGCGCTAACGGTGGAGGCGGAGCCGGCGCAAGTGGCGGATTTGGCGCTGGCGGTGAAATGGGTGCTTCGATCGGTGGCGGATTCGGCGGTGGTTTCGGTGGCGGAGCTGGTGGTCATGGTGGAGGTGGAGGAAGGGGTGACTAAAAACTTGATTTTAACCGCGATTTCAAAAAAATTTGCAATTGATTTGGCTCCAGGAGAGAGTAAAATCTTCAAAAATGCCGATTACGCAGTCAAGTTCATGGAAACGACAATAAAGTCGTCGGAATACGATGAACCGATTGATTTGCTTTTTTTTCGAACCAAATTTCGCAAACGTTCGATGTTTATGATTTGTTTGTTTTTTCAAGGATTCAATGGTCCCAGACCCCATGGCGGACCTAGGGAAGTCCGTGTGAGACCCGAAGCCGACGAACAGCAAACATAAAAAAATTCTTGAACGATTCTGAGATGTCACGCGATTAAACGACCGAAAATCTATGACGACCTGACGACGGAGGACGCAACCGGAAATGATTATTAAGCACGAATGCTCTGACATTACGTCGATGCGAAAAATGACCGAGAAATCGCCTCGAGGATGCATCAACATCGCAAATTTTATCCCTGCTTCAAGCAACGATAATGTCTTTGAAATGATTCAAAATTTATTGTGTGTCAACTTTACGTATTCACTTTCGCTTCAATAAAGATGTCTTCACAATTTATGGTTTTTCCTGTTTTCGTAAATCTGTGGAACCACGATGGATGAGAGAAAAATTCAATGCAATGCAAGCTGCAGCCCTGGTTCGACAGTTTTCCCCTTTTTCCTAATCGGCCATCAAACTTTTTATCAATGATGAAATATTCGATGGATAATGTCTTCACAATTGTTCGGGATGGTTCTGTACAGCGTACAGGATCTTGGGTCCGGTTCTACAGTATCTATCGTTCGGTAGCGTACCATTTTTTCAAATTATTTTAATTCCTACAAAAATGGAAATTTGAGGCTTCGCGATACAGTTCGGGAATTGCAGTCCCAGAGATAAGCTTCGGACAGGACGAGGCATTAAGGGATCGAATAAAATGAATACACTTGTATGGCATAGCGTGATATACAAATTTATTTCTTTATTTTTTATCCTCAAGATATCGAAAAAGCGTGAGCTGTTCAAAAATTTTGTTTGTTTTTTTTTCAGTTGTTTTTTTTTCACTTCATTTTCCACTCTCACACATGCACGAGTTTCAGGCACTTAAAATAAAGAATAACAGTTTCCACACGTCACTCCTTCTTGCATCCTCGAAGCTCTTGGTTTATTCGAATATTTATTTGGTAAAGTGCGCTGTGTTTCGAATAATAAATAAATAAATGTTAGTTTGCTTTAGAATCGCTACGAATAAGACGGTTTTTAGTTTACAAAGTCTTGGTTTTAATTGTGTTGCGTGTTTTGAGACATAGTTTACTTTTTAATTAATCGCAATCGTTAGATTATTCATGTACCAGAGCTATTTGATGGAATTATTGTGGAAGCGATTTCTCTTTACGTGATTTTTGTACCGAGCGTTTACGAGTTTTTATTTTATTATGTACGCGTTATTATTTATTTATAATTATTCAGGAAACAGTAGAGCTCGTTAATGAAAAGTATAACGAACGATTTTCAATCTACACGATAGTGTGGAGTGTCCATAAGTCCTGAAAGTTCACTAGAACGAATCTGTCAAAGATTCTTCGGTGCTTTCATTTCCCATAATTATTTGAGCTATAGTTTTATGGAGAAAAAAAAACAAAAATAATCACAAAGCAGAATATCGTCTCTGCTGCACCAGCGTCCTGAGACTTTTGTGTAAAGTTTAGCACCGTTTTGAAAAGTCTCGTAATATAATTATACTTCTAATATTCTATACTATTCCTCTCGCTAGAATTAACGAAGGCAAATTTTCTAAAAAGTTCTTATCGTTACAATATTCTTAGGGAGTTCCCATATGCCCAGAATTTACGGATAAATCCATTCTTTCCATCGCCTTGATGTTTTTTCAAACTTTGGAAAACACAGGAACGTGGCCACCTCGAAACTACTTTGTCGCTCAATCTGAGACGATGGATTTTCAATTTTCTTTCGTGGAATCGCGTTAATATTATATCGAATCGTAATATTATTACGCGATATAATTTAGTAAAATAGACGTAATATTTTATCGTTATTTGTTATTTATAGGCCCAGTTGCATTCGTTTTAACAATAGTCACTTTTTTCACAGCTCTGGTCTCGTGTCCACATCCGGTTATAATAAATGACGACGATCACTTGGGTTCATTAACCAACACGCGATTGTTTTTCATTTTAATGCAACGAATGATTGTGATTTGGTTGTTTTTTTCCCGATGACATAACGTTTGAAAAATCAACTGTTGCCTGGAGACTCGTTGATTCATCGTCGTTGGCGGTAAATTATTTTTTGGTAAACGATTCGCATTAATCCAACAAATTATTTTTCTCAAAGCTCACCGATCTGAAGGCGTCCTCGACTAGGTCCGCGAGACATCGAACCGCCTGAAGAAGAGCTGCCAAAAGCAACGACAACGAGAGCGAAATAATTTTACTTGGTACCAGAGCGTTGTCCCCCGATTGCGAGCGATTCGCCAGTTTTTTTCGTTTCTTTTTCTCATAAGTGTTGGATTTGTTGTTGGTGGGGGAATTGTTATCTCGGTCGCGCAGTGTCTCGTTATTCTTTTCGTTGTTTCGGTTTGCCGTCGAGCAGGATTTTGGGGAAGATCGATGACAATGATTCTTCGAGGCTCTGTTGCTCTTGGCCGCTTCGAAACTCGCTCTACTCGTGACGCAACGATTCGTCACGATGCTCTCAATCATTCGACGAAACTCTTCGGCTTTTGCCTCCACCTCGGCTATTCGCAATTGGCGCGATTTTTTGCCGCCTCGGTTCGAAGGTTTCTCACGGACGATCGAACATGCAGTCACCAAATTACCGATTGCATTCTCCGAGCGCGCTTTAGCGCAAATACTTAAATTGCTGTTCATCCGCAATTCCGATCGTAAATTTTCCAACGAAGCTTTTTTCCTCTCGTCGGAAAAACGGTAGATGGAATTCTCGTCCAGCGAATTCGTTCGAGTCTGCGAGACCTTCGGATCGAGCTCTGAACTTTTTTCACTGGTCAAATTATTGAGATTGTAATTAATGAAATCGGTTAGATCGTCGTCGAGCGATCGGCGACGTGAATTATTCTTTTCCGTCGCTTTAACGTCGACGGGAATATTTTCTTTCGTCTCCGCGACGTTGTATCGCATCGGAATTTTTCCCAAACTGTTCGGTATGAAGTTGACGTTTTTATCGGCGTTCGGATAGACGAGGGAGTCGCGAGTACTGCTCGGCAAGCTCGTCGAATATTCAATGTTTTCGCTGACGGAGAACTCGTCGGTGAATTGTAAAATATTGTCGTCGCCGTCGTCCTCGTTTTGGCGTTTCTCGTTCGTTATCTTTTCCGATAAATCACCATCGGCAGGAAGTTTGTCAGTGAGAGTTCGTTCCGCGTCGAAACGATCGGTTACGGATGGATTCTTGGACGTATCTCGATCGAGCGAGACTCTCTTGTCGCTCAACTCTCGATCGGAATTGATTTTCTCCCCACGATTGTGATTTTCGAGGTTGATGTTTATTTTTTTGCCAAGAGCGATATTTTCGATGGTCAGAATGTCTTTAAAGTCGGAAATGTTGCGCTCGATGCTCGGGGTCTCGTAGAGCAAGCTCTTGAATTCGGGGAGATCGAGCTCTTGGACGTGGAGAAGATTTTGTTCGATGTTCATGAGGCTCTCTTCGATTTGTATGAGACAATCTTCGATGTCGCAGGTGCTGGTGCTCGTCTCTTCGGTGCTTTTGGAACTGGCGTTGGTCGATTCGCTCTCGTTAGGCGGACTGTTGCCAATCTGCAAAAACTTCATTCTCGATCTAGCGAAATCGTGAAACTTTTCGCAATCGTAATCGCGATCACTGAGTGAAGAAGAATTGTCAAAGCGAGAGTGATTGTTGAGTTGGTCGCTGTGTGGATCGACGAAATCGTCGCGATTATAAAGAACTTGATAATTACTGTGACTGTTTGCGATTTCGTAATTGTCAATGGGATCGAAAGAAATGAGACGTTCGCGGGATAGCTCGTCGGAGGTTTTCTCGCTCTCTTCTGATAGGATTCCGTAGACGAGGTGGCTGTTGGCGACGGAGTACGAGGAGCAAGGATCGTAGGACTCGATGGGATTGAGTTCGGAGTTATCGGACGACAAGATTTTTTTATTCTCGTCAATTGGGTGGCCGGTGTTTCGGAGGCATTTGTGATTGTTTCTGATGAGGGGTACGTCGAGATTTCGGGATCGTGAGACTTCGGAGCTGGGGGTATCGTCCTGGAGAAGATTGTAATTACTGTGGCTGTTGGCGTCGGGATAGGCGAACTTTTGGGGCGTCAAATCGAGGCTCGAGCCATCGCTCACGAGGACGTTCAAGCTGCTCAAAATATTTTCGTCGTCGGTGTCGAAATCCAAGAGATTTCGTATTTCGTGATCTTTGCTCGATTCCGTGTGAATTTCAACCTCGCACGAAATATTCGTCGTCGTGGTTGCTTCCTGGTTCTGCACATTTTCGTGAATAATTGTGTCGTCGATGAAGTCGCAACCCCGTAATCGGTAGTCCGGACACTGATGGGTATTGATGGGCGAATGCGACAGTAAATTAACGTACACGCTCCCGTTTCCCATTACCGATCAGCTGCTCGCTCTCCCGTTACTCTCCGCCGGCGATTCTATTCTCCTTACTACGACAGGCCGCTGCTGCTGATCCTCTTCTTGATAAACCCCCAAAATTTCGTTACTCAGCGTCAGCTCGTCCGGCTTGAAAATTAACGTTGGCCCGACCAATTGAGTCCTTTTAAATTCCTCGGTGAACGACACGATGTACGAACAAAATATCAAGGCGAACAGCCATTCGGATATTGTGCTCGTTATACGCAAATCCCAACCAGCGTCGTTCACGTCCCATTCTCGGTCCTGCTTGTCTAACGAAATTCAAAAAAATCACTTGAAACTTTGTTCATTCATTGACCCTTCGAGTGCGCACATGCTACAAGTGCATATTGGGTCAATCTGACCCAAGGCGTTTTCCAAACCGTTGTATCCGATAAAAATGCGTTTTTTCTTTTTTTTCTGTGTAAAAACGTTTTTTTATATAAAAATTTGTATAAATTGATTATTTAACGAAAACGAAAATTAAATGCGAAAAAATTCGTTGCCATTAAATGCTAAACAATTGGTGACAGAATATTGTTCGGGTCAAAATGACCCAGTGTGTACTCGAAGGGTCAAAATTCTGAATAAAACACCCCAATCTGCGTCAACGCATTGACAAAGAATTCCGATAAATTTACATTTTTTATACTAGCGACGTTTTTTGTAGTAAATATTTTATGGCCGTAAATTGATTTTTTGAGGAAAATGAAAAATTCAATGCCAAAACATTCATTGCCATTAAATGCCAAACAATTGGGTGACAGAATATTGTTCGGGTCAAAATGACCCAGTGTGTACTCGAAGGGTCAAAATTCTGAATAAAACACCCCAATCAGCGTCAACCGCATTGACAAAGAATTCCGGTAAATTTACATTTTTTATACTAGCGACGTTTTTTGTAGTAAATATTTTATGGCCGTAAATTGATTTTTTTGAAGAAAATGAAAAATTAAATGCCAAAACGTTCGTTGCCATTAAATGCCAAACAATTGGTGACAGAATATTGTTCGGGTCAAAATGACCCAGTGTGTACTCGAAGGGTCAAAATTCTGAATAAAACACCCCAATCAGCGTCAACCGCATTGACAAAGAATTCCGGTAAATTTACATTTTTTATACTAGCGACGTTTTTTGTAGTAAATATTTTATGGCCGTAAATTGATTTTTTTGAAGAAAATGAAAAATTAAATGCCAAAACGTTCGTTGCCATTAAATGCCAAACAATTGGCGACAGAATATTGTTCGGGTCAAAATGACCCAGTGTGTACTCGAAGGGTCAAAATTCTGAATAAAACACCCCAATCAGCGTCAACCGCATTGACAAAGAATTCCGGTAAATTTACATTTTTTATACTAGCGACGTTTTTTGTAGTAAATATTTTATTGCCGCAAATTGATTTTTTGAGGAAAATGAAAAATTCAATGCCAAAACGTTCGTTGCCATTAAATGCCAAATAATTGGGTGACAGAATATTGTTCGGGTCAAAATGACCCAGTGTGTACTCGAAGGGTCAAAATTCGTTGAAATTTAGAGAAAAACAAAAGTCACAACAAATTTTCTAGTCGAACAGTCTCATCCATCTCTTAGGAACAATAAAATGTCATAACGAACGTACCTGCATGCGATAAATAGCTCAGAATCCCACAAACGAGAGTAACGAGCGAGGAAATTGTCATTAACGCTGCCATGATTATTCTTGCACGAACCATCATCATCGAACAGCTTTGGGGCTGCAAATAGTACGAGCAGACAGCCTAAAAGACACGAGAAAAAAAAAGACATTAACGTCGGAAAATAAGCGACATTGCATGTGAAGGCGAATGCAAAAGTTCGTTCAGCATTTATTGTCATTTCGAGGAAGCCAACGACGATTTTATGGAAGACGAAAAAATGAATTTTGTTCGATTTAATAATCAAATTTTCTAGAAAGGCTTTTTGTTTTTTTTTTTACCTGGCACCAAAAGTAGATCGTGGCGGAAATGAAACACGTCAAAGCACCGATCAAATGAACTGCGATGACAGCAGTTTCTTCGAAATTAGTCAGAAGCGAAAGCCCCAAATTCGAGAGGAGTCCCAAAATTAGTCCCGCCCAATTCCACTTTTCTAGAGCCACGTTCCCACGATATGCAACGATCCACTCCTTGACCTGAATGTATCGAATGTAGACGAAGAGACACACTGAAAGTCCAAAAATTTTACAGTCCTACTTTCGTAGTCTATTGGAAAATGAAATTTTTTCATGAAAAAATACAAAATTCGAATTCTAATTGATTTTTTATGATTGCGCAATTAAGGGATAAATAAATATCGATATTTTTCTACATTTTTCAACGTGCCAAGGAACCTGGAGAATCTAAAAAAGAAAAAATCCATTTTTCTAGTGCGAACAGTCGGTTTAAAAAAAAAAACAATTTACAAAAACTTACTCAAGGCCACAATGATGTTTACGAACTGCGAGAATATGCAGCTTTCCGGTGGATTCGTCGCAGTGTCGGAAATGTATGGGAAAACAGCCTTCGTATGCCCGAGACCGACAGCGATCGCGTAACTATAATTTCAATAACATTCACGATTAAAACAAAGTTCCAAAGTAATTCAAACGAATTACTGTGATTAGGCTGATGGAAAAAACTGTTAATCAAAACGAAACGTCAACGAACACGTCTACGAAATGAGAAAAAAGAAAGCGAAAATTTTCAGTCTCTTCCATCCAGGAAATCACTTCCGGAAACAAGATTCTACACTTTTTACTCGCACGAGTCACACACGACCTTGAAAAGCAAAATTATTCCATTCGAACTTTGTTTTTTTCTATACGTTCTGTTGTCGCGGTTTTGTTTTCGTTCTGGGAAGACCATAACTCATAGTTTGACCTTGAAACACCGCGCGAGTAATAAGTAAAGAAAATAAACGACATTTCGTTGTTTGAATCTGGAAAAATTTGCTCCCTTCGTTTTAATCGGTGGCGAGCTACAAAAAAATTGCATCGTTTGGTTAAATAAATTACATAATTTTTCATGCACCGAAAAAAGTCGTTGAATTGACTATTTTTCGTCCACCCAAATGGATTCAGTTCGATGGGCTTTTCTTGTCAGAGTGCAACTTTTATAATAAAAAAATTGTAAATTTATTTATATTTTTTAACAAATAAAAATCACATTTTCGATAAAAAATTTATATTTATTTAGAATCGACTCACGTGATAATGGCAGTTGTCGGGAAAGAGATAAAAATAGTGATCGGTATGTAATGAAGATTCTCCCAAGTTGGTGGTTTCTCCATGATGTTTGGGTTTCGATTTAAAATCGATCGAACAGCGAACACGAAAGTTTACTCTCTCAGTGTCATCGACGACTCGCGAGACTCGCCTGCTACGCGAGAAAAACAATCGTTGTCTTGCTGTATATACGAGAATCTACAAAGACTCCCTAGATATCCCTTCGAGTGTATACTGGGTCATTTTGACCCCAACAACATTCTGTCACCGCGATTGTTTGGCATTTTATGGCAACGAACGTTTTGTCATTTTATTTTCGTCGAAATATCAATCTGGGGCCGTAAAATGTGAAAAATTACTTCAAAAAACGTCTCGGCAAAAAAACACTAAAAATGCATATTTACCGGAATAACAATGATTTGAAATTTTGGGTCAGATTGACCCAAGATGCACCCGAAGTGATACACAATATGCGAAAAGGTTTTATAAAGTTTGTTACTTTTAAGATTCTCGTTGCGAGATCCTTCGAGCCATTCGCATCATAATCAAAAGACGTCCCGCTCCTGGCCTCCGTAAAGAATCGAAAGAACGAGCGAAATCCGCCCAAAACACTGCGCACGGGATAAAAACTTAGAGAGAGACGTAGTTCGCCCTTGCGATCGCGTGCTCGACCTTCCACTTGCAAAAACGATAGATTTACACTTTCCAGCAAGTCGTTGAAGGAGTTGAGACTAATTGTGCTGGAAGCCACTGGGTCCCGAGAACAAGAAATGCATTACTCACGGTCGTTAGTATTTGCATCCGAATATCAACAATAACGGAATACCCGGTCGGAAGGAACGCGATGAACAATCACTCACAAAAATATCGAGCTACGTTTTATAGGAAAATATGTAATAAAAAATATTTGACGTCAGTGCATTAGAAAATCCACGTGCGAATCGTCTCGCAGCATTCGAGGAAAAATTTTTTATCGTGAAAAATTGGCTTTTCGGAAAAAAAAAATCTTATCTTATCACATGTGCTGTTATAGTAGATATAGGATATTTAATGGAAATCAGAGATCGAGCATGTCTGATAACAATGTGCTGCGACCTAAACAAGTGCGAATGTCGAAAAATTGGATTAGATCGTAAAAATTTGGCCTCTGTATTTTGAATCACTGAATTTTTTTATTGCTGTATTTACCAGTCCCTAATGTGACGTGCAAACGTTAAAACTAGTTGGCGAATAGCGATTTTTCGAACTCTCGGATATCCAAATACTTCCGAACACGATTTTTATTTAAACAAATGAAATAAAAATAAAAAACACGTTTCCAATTTTTTTTCCTGCACTAGACGATCAGATGGAACACTGAAACTTCGGGCCCCCTTGTTTTGTTCGACAGAAACACGAACCTCACACACAGCTTGACAGTCGACCGTAAATTAATCAGACGCAGCATGAGTTCTCAACTTTTCGCTAATCCAATGCACAGTTTTATTTCTTTACTTCGATTTGCGTGACAATTGAAGGAAAAAAACATTCACGTTCAAGATCGTGGACACATCGAGACTGAGTCGAGGTTACGGCCGGTTAAATCGATTTTCCGAGCTGCCCAATGGAAAGGCAACCCTTAGATAACACAGAACGCGAGAGAGGGCGTGAGAGGCACAGAGGGGAAAAGAATTTCCGGATGCGAAATTCATGACGTCACGGAAATATCATTTTTTTTTTAAATAAACGGAATGGTACGTAAGGATGTTTATTTGATAAAAAGCCAACGTGAAATTTCTTAATCCTTCGCACTTCGTCAACTTTTCTATAAAATTCAATCGACTCAAAAATCTTCGCTGCAACGACAAGAAATTTAAAATTCTTCGCTTCCAAAACAAATCTAACATTTTTTGACGTCGATGCAATTAGTAACGACCCAGTTTTACGAACAAATACTGGCAAAGACTTTGGCTGGATTTCCCATTTTTTTCCCCTCCCCCCCAAGCAAGAGCAAACGAAATTTTTCTTACCAACAGAATTATCTCACGTCGCGAGAAAATGACTTTATCGATCGGTCATTTTTCTTTACATCACCAATTCATTGGCCCTCCCGTTTGCACCAAAAATGTTTTGCAGCCACAAGAGTCCAGGAAAAGTTGAAATCAGGGAAATTGAGGAAAAGGGGTGCTTGAACTTTTTGTTTTTTTTTTCGTGCAGGGAATTTTGTGGATTGAGAATAAAAAATGAAAGAAATTGTATAAATAGTATTTAATTTTTGTTTCAAAGAAATACTTCACAATATCAAATTTAAACACTTTCGTCTCAACTGGACAAATCACGGTTTACTCTCTCATCATTCGTAACTCTTTTTTTAGCTTCATTATACTAAATATCACACAAGGTTTTTCGCTCATCTCGAGATGTAGAAAAAATAGTCAACTATGAATAATAAATAACTCGACGAAAGACACGAGCGACTCGAGACGACGGGGTGAGCAGAATAGTAGCACGCGTTCTCGGAGATCGCAAAAAATATCAATGGTCGAGCACGTTTGATAACAGGCTTGGCAAAGCGGCATTTTCATCCATCGATTGGTTTCTTCGTTTTTTTTGTTTTCACATTTGATGGATTAATATTTCTTCGTCCAACTTTAAATACTCGAGCGAACGATGTGCTAAGTGAAAATGCTTCGTCATGAAGTATCTCAATTATATAGACAGCAAATCTTTAAGTACCTCGGAAAATACAAAATCAGAGTTTGATAAAATGGCACTTGATATAAACGAAAAAGTTAAAGAGCTAACAGCATTTTATCACTTCATTATTCTTCCAGTCACTCCTTCTCCATCCTGCCTTGTTATTTTTCTTTTTTTCAGTTCTATTTTCAACATCTTTCTGGTGGATAAAAAACGTTTTTCCTTATATGAAATATCACTTTATCAAGCTCGTCTCGATAATATCAAAAAGAAAGGAATTTCCAAATTACCAAATTTGTTTTCTCGGAACAAAAAAATCTTTTCGACCCTAGACATTGTGATCGGAGTTTCAAGCCGAAGAGAATTTCCAGAAAAATACGTTTTTCTTTCGAACAAAAGTGTTTGGCCACAAGTTACGTCGTGCAAATGAATTTCCACAACAGCATGTCCTGTCAACGAAGAAAATTTCTAAATTGTCGTGATTTTTTCTTTGAAAATCTTTTCGCCTTGGTCGAAGCGGAGTTCTCGTTACAATTTCTAGGGCCAATTCTCTCGTGGAATAAACAAAGAGCAGCATTCGCGTGAGGAGCAAAATTTCATAATTCGGAGTATTTTCCAAAGGACGAATTTTGAGAGGCTAATTGTTTTTTTTTTGTTTTTGCAAAAATTTACGTTACTTTTCTTGGTTTATTTCGATTTTACTTTTCCAATTGTTGATTCGACCGATTTGTCTTGCTTCCCATTATAAAATTTTGCCCGCATTAAGGACGTTCCTTCAAATCGTATTCGTAGTAATTCTCGCTTTCCCCTTTCGACGATTTCTCGTTTTTTCAGTAACGAATATTTCGTTCAACGGATATTTGGTAATAGCCGAGAAAACTTTTCTTAAAAAAAAAGTCGAACAGCGATAAAGTTCGCTAACTCGGAAATAACAAATTAACACTCACGTAAAATAATCTTCTCTCGTTTGTACAAAATGCACCAATTAAAATGTACAACCCTGTCTTGCGGAATTAACGATAAGAGAAAAAGAAAAAGAAAAAAAAACGGCGTTACAGAGTTTGGTAACGCTATAACGGAGAAGAAAATCGTTACGTGGTCCACGATATTAATTAAGAAAAGAAGAAAATGAAACATTTACCAATCGGCGATTCGTACGTGGATTTAA
This sequence comes from Hyposoter didymator, assembly GCA_037952995.1. NCBI lineage: Eukaryota > Metazoa > Arthropoda > Insecta > Hymenoptera > Ichneumonidae > Hyposoter > Hyposoter didymator. The sequence goes on from JBAJMU010000004.1 coordinate 9,706,517, forward strand.
AAGAAAAATAAACTTAAGGACGAAAAAACGTTTTGCTCGGAAACTGTTATCCTAAAAACATAGATAACGCGATTCAATAAACGATTATCAATTATCACCGAAGATTGTCATTATGGCTCAATCTTGAAAATCTTAATTTTCAGTTTAATTTATAAAAAAAAAGAAGGAAAAGTGTAACGATTTTTACATAAAAAGAACGAATTGACTTGAATTTTCTTCTTCCAACTTGGAGCTCAATTTTCGAATAAATTATTCAAAAAAATCTTGAAGTCGAGTTCAAATCTGCAGCGTTCAAGTGTAACAAGGATTTTTTGTTTTCTTTTTTTTCAGGTGCTCGAGTAAAATAAAAATGTTGTGAAATCGGTAGTTCCGGAGCATAAAATATTATCCATGCGTCTGAGCAAGTGAATTTTCAAAAATGCCATTTGAAAATAAGAAACGTTGAGTTTTTGTCGGAATTTGTTTTGTCAACATCGAAAAAAAAAACAAGTTTTGGCTCAAATTTGAATTTTTCGGGAGGAATAAAAAAATATGAGACTTTGAGGGAATCTGCGATAGAAAAAAGAGAAGAAAAAACGAAGGGATCACAGTCTACGGCTGAGTATAATTGATAGTCTGCTGTTGAAGGTTTTTGGCAACTTGTCGAGCTCTCGCAGCGGCTTCTTCCTGAGTTTTGGCGAGTTCCATGAGGGCCAAAGCGCCGAGCCATTTCTGATTATCCTCGAGGACAGGTAAGTTGTTGATTAGACTGTCTTCTTGCTTGACAACGACGACTTTGACCTTGTTGTTGTGATCGTTGGTTGTGGTGAGACGATTGACTTGGGGAGGCTCTTTGTTGAGGTTGGAATTGTTGGAATTTCCAGCGAGAATGAGAACCGTGGGGCGAGTTTCGTTGTCGATAATGTGTCTCGGAATCTTGTCAAAGAGATTGTCGTCCTCGCGGTTATCAACGATCGTGGCAGCTGGAGTATCCCAACGATGCTGGTCGCTCACGTCTTTGGCGATGACGAGGCTGCTCTCCTGGTTGCGATCTTGCGGAGACATCGCGAGATTGGTAACGTTAGTAAGATTCGAGTCCCAATGAACCTGCTGCGGGAGAGTGTTGCTCTCGAAGAGGAATTGTTCGGTGCGGTTGGGCTCGTAACTGTTGGCAGCGAGTTCGTTGGGCACAAGGTCCCAAGACAAACGATTGGTCGTGTAACTTTGCTCAGTCTCGTATCGAGGAAGCTCGTCTTTGGTCCGGACTGGCTCGCTGGCGCCGGTGGGCTGCTCATTCTCAGGAGGATTGCTGCAACTGGCTCGAATGTCCCATCGAAGAGGTTTGGCCAGTTGTTGCTCGAGACAAGCCTCTCGGAGCCACCGCTTTTTCGGCTGCAATCTATCGAGTGGTCTCCGAACCGGTGTATTTGGCATTTTCGCCGGGCTCGATTCCTCGTCCTCGGAAGTTTGTAAAATAGCGCAAGCCTCGCTCGGATCTTCGTCCTGACTGTCGTCCTGGCTGTCTTGACTCTCGCTGCAGTACAAACGCTCTTGTATCGGCGATTTGCAGTCACGATTCTCTTGCTCTATCGCCGAATCCATCATCAAGCCCTTTCGCGACTTGATCCTCTTGTGATGATTCTCCGACGAACTTTTCCACGGCTTTTTCTTCCTCTCGTTCTTTCCTGTCGGTGTACGATCCTCTCGCTCTCGCGCGAGCTTGTAACGCTCCAACCAACGAGTCACGTCGTGCGGCAATTCTGTATTTCCCGTCACCGGCTTCAGCACGAAATCGTCCGATCGCGTCAACGTCGCGTAAGGATGATCCGGACAGTGACGATTCGCGTGCGTGAATCTCATCTCGCAACCGGGCTCCGTACACAAAAATGGCTTTTCTCCCGTGTGTAAACGCTGGTGCGTCTTCAATTGACCCGACTGGGTAAACGCCTTCGTACAGCCTGGATAATCGCACGGATATGGTCGTTCACCTTGAGTAACAAAAATTCCAAATCCCATTGAGTTTTTTGTTTATAAATCGATCGAAACATGAAAAATAGCGGGAAAAAAAACGTGAATTTTTCTTTCTCTTCTTTATGTTAAAATTCACGATAAATTTTTGTTCCACAATTTGATCGGAAACGAATTTTTTTAAATATCGATAAAACAAACATATACAACGGAAATTGATTCGTTGTGCTATATAATCGATCGTGATTCGCTTCCGTTTTGTGTAGGAAATCATTTCGATTTCCCCTAATAAATTACCAAAAAAAATTGGAATTTGAAATAATTTTTCATTTTTTCTCCAGGAATTTTCAGTAAAATAAATTTTTCAAGTAAATGAGCGAAAAGATTGAAATTTGAAATAATTTTCAATCTTTTCTCCGGGAATTTTGAGTGAAGAAAACTTTTCGAGCAAATAGGTGAAAAAAATTGGAGTTTGAAAAAAATTTCAATTTTTTCTCCAGGAATTTCGAGTGAAAATGTAAAATTTGAAAAATGGAACGAAATAATGGCAAGGAACGTGCTAGAGAAAAACAAAAGGGCGGGAGAGAAAAAGAGAGAGAGAGAGAAAGAGAGGGAGAGAGAGAGTAGCCATTTAACAATTTAAAGTACGCATGATGGCGGCCTCGTGTGCGCGGCGGGCCGCGTAATAACGCGTGACCGTTACGTGGTAGACGAAGGAAAAATTAGAATAGCGAAAAGTGGAAACAAGTGAAGAAACGCATAGAAAAGGCTAAAGAAAGTGTCCAAGATGGAGGACGATCGAGCGGATGTCTTTTGTTTAATATTTTCTCATTTGCCGCAACGCGAGCGTCATCGGATCGGCGTAACAAAAGAAAAAGAGGAAAGAAAGATCGTGACACGAGAACGCGTCCGCGTGGTCGTGCCAACTGGCGTCTCCGATGCAAGAATCGTTTTTTTTTTCTCGGCAAAAAAGGCCGGAGCGCAGGAGAGGGGGGAGAAAAACACGAACGTGTTTATGCATGCATACATATATGTAAATAAATATGAGAGTAATAATAATAATGGTGAGCGTTGTATTTACCAGTGTGCGTACGCAAGTGCGCCTGGAGGCTTTTTTCCCTCGGAAAAACTCGATTACAGTATGTACATTTGATGCTGCTTGGGGATGTGCTACCCTGCATCATGAGGTTGGTGAGAGCGTCGGCGCGTGGTCGTCCACGGCGATGGCTCTCGGAGCCACCGGAATGTTGTGTCGTGCCATTACAACTATTTCCCGCTTGTCCGTTATCGCGATATTCCGGTGAGGAGCAAGAGCTGCCGGGGCTGAGATTAATGTTTCTCGCTTCTTCGCCCCAGTTCCAAGGATACAACATTGTGTCGCACATTGGTGGACTACGAGGCATCATAGAGTCCGACAAGGGACGAGACTCGCGCTTCGGCGTGTGGAGCTCCATGCTTTCAGCAAAATATCGAAAAAACAACAAAAAAACGCAGGAGCAATGTTTTTTTTTCACCAGTTTCACTCAGTTTCGATGTTGATTTATTATTGTGGAAAGAATCCTTTAGCACGACACGTTTTTCATTCACTGTACCCGAATTTTCGACCCTCAACGCGATCTATTTTTTTCGCCCTCTCGCTCGCACTCGTTTCCTTTCGATGTTTTTCTCGAACGCGTGCCCTCCCTCAAGAAAAGAGCATAATACGATCGAGTTTTACGCACTATATAAAAACCATGTTTAAAAGATCGTCATTATGTTTATAATTGTTTTAATGCAGTTGCCGCCAGCGGGTAACGAAAAAAGGCGCGCGCGAACCTCTGGGACGATCGTTGTACCGCGTGCCACTGATTCAACCGCCAAAATATAGTACTACGATGCGGCTGAGGGCGCGCGGGGCTAGCGGGGTCCACGCGAAGCTTATTCGCGTCTCTTTAAGCCTCGTTCCTTCCATACGCCTATATCTACGCCAACAGGTGTGCTAGTGTGCGTGTGCGTGGCTTTGCACATGAAAATGCGCCCGCGCACATGTGCTTCGCTTTCCGCGCACGTTTTGTGTGTACAGTTCTCGGCAAAAGTTTTGTATCTTGCGCTCTATAATATCCAACACGCTGGAACGTCCACATTCCATGTAAACGGTACGAAAGATTCGGAAATTAGCCAACTACGAGAGAATTGTGATTATTTTTATGGAAAACAAGGTCATTGTTTTCATGCTCGTACGCACAAAGCACGGAAAAGATCCAATCGCCATATTTACATTCCGAAGGAACGAACAAGCTCCAATCAGAGCCTCCGCTTTCTCGAACGATGCCAACAGTTTCTACAACTCTCGTTAGATGGCGCCAGTGTGTTTTTCCCCACGAGTCGAAGCTCCACAATATTTTAAATATATAAATTCTGTCAAATCCTGGTTTTCACGAATTTTGGACGATGAATTGATACGCCGCTGCATTATTTGGATGGTTATCAATAAAATATGCAGATAAATTCCCTTCTTTCTGATATTTTTCATTCATATATTTCAATCCGCCGGTTCACTTTCAACAGTCGACGTTTCAAACTTTCCCGCCGAACAGTTTTTAACCAATGATACTCCCGATTAGCTCCCATTGGTCAACGATCGATGGAGAAAGAAGCAGCCGAATTTGGACCGACAATTTGACCTAAAAATCAAATTTAGTTGACATTTATGAGAAAAAAACTCGGGAAATTTAATATTGACACAGATTCAGGGTGTTGGTGGATATTTATTCGGGAACATTTGGTCAAATTTAATGAGAACAAGTTTTTAAGCCTTGAATATTTTTTCGTTCCTTTGTCGCGGATTCGTAGACCCCTTAAATGTAAACGCGCCCATCGCGATTGTACCACGAGGCTTTTCCATTATATTGTCGGGGTTTTTATAAAAATTGGAACTTTGATTTGTAAAAATTGAATGATTTAAATAAACAGTCGGATTTTTTGCAGCCAATAGGATAAATTTCACGCGTAATATGTGCCGGGAAAGGTTTTTATTTTGGTTTGAAAAAGCGGGCATTTGAGGGCGCCTGGGTCCTAGACGATATTCGCAAGTAATCGGCTCACGCTTCTCCCTCTCTCGTCTGTCCCCTCCCCACATAGGACGGTTTAAGGCGCACAAGAACCTCGTGGTGAAACTACAACTTCCTCGTACGAGAAACACGCACCTCGGCCATATTGGAAATATTGGATGTCTCTGTTACACAAGGGCTCAAAAGTAGCCGTGAAATTTTCGCATAATCCTCAACGACAAGAGGATAATAGACGCAATGGAGAACTCGTACAGCATCACGGTAACAAACAAATTTTTGTTGGCCTTAGACGAGGACGAGGATCCTCTGGAAGTGCTTAAAGTACGTGAACAAGAGAAAGAGGCTAAGAAGAAAGAAAAATTGTCGGAAAAGGAGAACAAGAGCAAGCAACCGGAGGGACAAAAATCTGCCGGTGTAAAGGCACAAAAAGCCCGCGTTATCAAGGATGTCCAGCAGCAACCGGCCAAGGTACAGGAAGTGAAAAAGGAACAAGGTTAGTCAACAAATTAATCAATTTTCGGACCTTTTTTTGCTTCATCGCGCGGTCTTTTTTCCTCGCGGACACTAAACGAGGCGGTAACATAGCTCGAAACGTGCACCTTGAGTACTATTATGGCCGCCCAGTGAGCGGACCTCGTGTCGTTCAACGATTCAGCGTTTTTCCACATCCCACGCGTTGGCTATTCGGAAAATTATTTTTTCAATAAAAAACTTGATTTTTTATCGTCGTTCCTCCGAACTCTTTCCCTCGCAAGTTCTTATCGAGTTCACTTTGTTTCTCAGAACGATAAGCCGGTCAAGTTACGAAAAAAAAAAAAGTTGTATAAAAAAATTGTTTCACTTCGACCGCGTCGCGACGTCGGATATGTCCGGCGCGCGAAAAATCACACGCTTCGATCCTCCGCGACTTTCATCAATTAAAATCATCATAATGCTTATCGATCATCATTTTTCCACATTCGCATCAAAACCATAGCCCCGCCATTGTTAGGGAGGGGGAATCTCCAACTTTCCCTGTGAAATCATGCGATTTTTTCGATATTTCCGAGCCAACCATAGAACCACGATATTTCTCGTGAAAAACTTCGATCTCGAGAATAATTTAATGCGAGATAGCGTGCCACAGGAACTACGAATAACCTGACCAATGAGCACATGGTTGCCATGTGCTTTTGTGGTCACCAACATGTCCGCCGTGTGTGGAATTACAAAAATATCACAATCGACTTACTGCTCCCCTCCCCTTTCCTTCTCCCCTCTCCAGGGGGGAGTTTTTCTTTTTATCACTTCAAGAAACTTCCTATAATGGTCATGCCTATTTCTCGTCGTTTTTATTTAGACTTTCTCTTATAAAAAACCGTTTTTTTTTCTCCAATTACGGCCACTCGACATTTTTTTCAACATTATGATACAAAATTAGGCAGCAATTTGAACATTGTTTTTTTTCTCCTCTCACAGGCGAGAAAAAACCTGTGCAGCAGAGAACAGCCCCAGGCGGCGACCGCAACGTCAAGTTCTCTGGCGAATCTAGGGAAGAACGTAATAATCGCCGTAACCGAGAAGATGGCGATCGGCCTCCTCGCAACCAAGGCGGAGAACCCAGGCGGGGGCCTCCAAGGTTAGTGTTGCACTGATTTCTCTCCCGAACGGAACAAGCTCCGCTCGGAACCGTTGCAATCCCATTCAATCGCCTCTATCCCCATTTTATGAAAATTCTATGTCAATCCGTTGATTCGACGATGCGCTAAGAGTTTTATAAAGAATTTTGACCCTTCGAATACACACTGGGTCAATTTGACCCGAACAATATTTTGTCACTAATTGTTTGGCATTCGATGGCAACGGATGTTTTGGAATTTAATTTTCTTTTTCTTCTGAAAATCAATTTATGGTCATAAAATATTTACTACAAAAAAAACGTCGCTGCGTCACTGGAATTCTTTGTCAATGCGTTGACGGTGATTTAGGTGTTTTATTAATAATTTTGATCCTTTGAGTACACACCGGGTCATTTTGACCCGAACAATATTTTGTCACCAATTTTTGGCATTTAATTTTCGTTTTCTTCTAAAAATCAATTTACGGTCATAAAATATAGAGAATCTATTGCAAAAAATGTGTCTTCAAAATAAAAAAACGAAAAATGCATATTTTCCGAAGACAACGATTTGATAAACGCCTCGGGTCAGATTGACCCAAGATGCTCTTAGCTGAGCACGCGAAGGGTCGGAGGGATGTAGAATTTTTCGACTTTTTGTTGGTTCCGTGACTCACGAGAGTCGAAGAGTCGAAGAGTCGAGCGTAATTTGATGCTGAATATTTTCGTTTGCACAGTGGTGGCGAAGGTCGCGACAATCGCGAATTCCGAGGATCCGGTGAGCCTCGTGGGGAATTCGGTGAGCGTCGTGGACGCGGCGGTCTCCGGGGTGTCGGAGGTGGACGAGGTCGCGGTGGACCGCGCGGCGGCGGCCGTGGCGGTTTGGACAATCGCGGCAAGCGCGAATTTGATCGCCAATCGGGCTCCGACAAGACGTATGTACTAAATTTCCTTATTCTTCAGATTCCCACTCACGAGAAGAAAAAAAAACGTGGCAAAATTTTTACTGCTGTCTATCAAACGATTTGCTTTTTTTTTTTTCCTTTTTCCCTCAATTTTCCGTCGTAAAAGACGCCGAAACGTTACTCGTTGTTTGCAAGATTGCTCGTTATAAATGATCGACCATATTTATGTGTTCTCTTTGTAATTTTTGTGCAAGCGGGCAACCGAGGTAAGGATTTTGCCAAATCTGCATGCACTCGATACTTCGTCGTTCGCGCACAAACAAAAAAAAAACACAAAATCTTCTCGTCGTTTTTACAAACTATTTTTTTTCTCTCTTGCCCCCGCACCGAATCTTGTCATATTTTTTTTTTAGATAGACTCGTCTCCCTCGAGTTTCGTTTTATTTCCTTTGTCCATAGTCGGATAAACGTGATTATTGACTCCCCTGAAAAAAAAATCAATTGTACAGTCACCTTCCTCTTCCTAGTTTCCAAGTTTTAGCATTAAAAAGAAAAAAAAAACCCAAGTGCATGAAGATCTATAAACGAATTTCTTCGGAAATAAATTGAGAGTTCGACATCCATTTTCTTCTATTATTTTTTTTATGTTAAATTTATGTAATTAAATGTTTTTGTTTCTTGTTAACGAAATGTCTCGTTTTATGTATGTTGGTGTTTTGTTTGTCCTGATGCATCTTATGAATTGTGTATTAATGGTAGCAGGCATGGTTACAGCGGTGTGAAACCAGTCGACAAGAAGGATGGCGCTGGAAGCCATAACTGGGGAACGCATAACGATGAGATCGAGTAAGAAAAAGTGAAATTAAAAAAATTCAATATTTTTAGGAGATTATTTTGAATGAGATGAAAAATGTGGAAATGTCGATGGACTTTGTTGAGAGAAATTAAAAAAATCAGCTCGAACGATTGGCGGATTTTGATTATGTTTTTGTTTTTCTTTTTTTTCTTTCAATTTGTAGAGAGAGTCTGAATCCGGAGACTCAGGAATGGGGCAACGACAAGCCGGAAGGTGGGGAACCGGCGCCCGTAGCGGCGGAGGGAAAAGAAACTGAGGCATCGGCGGAAACTTCGGCGGAGGAAAAGCCCGTCGAGGAAGAAGCTCAGGTGCTGACCCTCGACGAGTGGAAAGCTCTGCGAAGTACTCGCGCGAAACCGCAGTATAATTTGCGCAAAGCTGGCGAAGGCGAGGATCTTACTCGTTGGAAGAAAATGTATGCTCTCGAGAAGAAAAAGGAGGGAGCCGAGGAGGAGGAGGAAGAAGAAGAGGATTACGACGTGACCGCCGAATATCCTCAACGTGTTGGAAGGCAAAAACACGTTTTGGACATCGACATACAATTCAGTGATTCACGGCGCGGCGGAGGAGGTCGCGGAGGTCGCGGGGGCCGCGGAGCTCGTGGCGATCGCCCGAATCAGCGTGGCTTCGGTGGAAATCGTGGAACACCGCGTGATGCTGCTCCAGGCGAGCCCCGCACCGGAGGATTGCCCGTAAGTTTTCACTTTTCTATTTTCCCCCAAAAAGTCCATTCGCAATAACAGGAATTCCCAAAAACTCAAAACTGATCATTCGATAATTTCCCAATCCACTTCCAAACAAAAAAACAAACATTCTCTTAATCGTTGTTGATTCGTTTGCACAGGATACCGCGAAGCCGGTATCTCAAGTCGAACAAAAGTCGCCTCGCGGACGTCAAAACGCCCCGAAGGTCGATGACGAGCACGATTTCCCTTCATTGGGTTAGACGAGACGCGCCCGAATCGTCCTTTCCGTGTCCTGGCAACACGGGAAATAAACCAGCAAGCAAAAAACCAGACGAAACGAGGAGGAAGAAAAAAGGAAGAAGAAAACAGAAGCAAATACAAACAAACAACTAAAGTCCCAACTACCACCAGCAAGCCATCATCAGTTGTATCACATACCAGCTATTATTACTTGTACTATTCTACTACTCTACTACTACTACTACTTCTACTACTACTACAAAAAGAATGAAAAAAACAAAAAGAGAAAAAAAAACAACCACACACACAAACACAAAACGGAGTCTATATTGATCAAGAGGCTCGAAGCATCGATAATAATCAGATTATTGCGTAATACAGTACGCCATTGCAGAATTGAAATATCACTGAGACTAAAAAACCAAGAAAAACCGGATAAACGAACAAAAGGAAAGAAAAAGAAATGGAAAAACGAGATTAAGACAAAAAGGAGCGAGTCTCAAAGCCCCGAAACGTAAAAACGATAACAAAATGAAAGAAAGCGTTCGCGAATAACTAGACACACCGAAATAACGCGACGTCCAACCGTGTACTTTTATCTTGTGTCATTTTTTTATTTCACCCCTTCGAATTCGAGCCGAAATATTTTTTTTCGACAATCTTTGTCGATGCAAATTCGAAAATTATTGTACCGAGATGAACGAAGTGAAAGAGAGGGAGAGAGAGAGAGAGAGAGTTTGTGCGAGTGAGCGATGAATCGAGAATGCGATCGTTTTTTTAAAATGCATGTCGTGCAAAATCGATGGATGATGAGAACAGTAATATTTTCAAATATTCATAACAGAGACAAGAAATTTGTATTCTTTTCTTCAACTCTCTTACGCTGACACCTTTGAGCGAATCATTTTTTTTCTTTCGATTGCCATTTAATACGGTCGACGAGCGAAAAATATTTGCTATTTCGACTGAAATAACGGAGTGGACATATATTGATGGACGAATGATCGATTGTGAGTGTGAGTGTGTGATACGCGTGAGTGTCTGCGGGAAAGAGAAACGAGATGAAAAATAAAGCCGAATTTTACAATGGTTGCTAGTTTTTCTTAAAGCAGCGCTCCGGGGGGCGGGTTTTTCATTTTCTTTTCTTCTTTCCGAAACACTTTTGTTTTTCTTTCCTTTTCTCTCAAATGCGAAATGTTGCAGGCCTAACAAGAAAGGTAAAAAAAACTTTGTGGCCGCTCGATACGTTATGAACATGTGTGTGTGTGTGTATGGACGTGTGTGTATGTGTATAATACTTTTTTGGTAGACGTACACGTTGAGAAAAACAATACCCGAACTACGATTTCACCTTTCAACCTCCTCTGCTCTGATTTATCATTTTTTTACGCTCTTCGGCAAAGCTTCCCTTCGTTCAAGTGGCAGAAATGTTTTTCTCGTTTTTTTCATTCATTCTCTCTCGCCCCCGCTCTCTCTCTCTCTCTCCTTCTATTTCCGTCTCTGAATCAAGACTAGAAAGACGTTTTTTCAATAAATTTGTTTGAGGTAACGCCGATATCTCGAGAGCCCCTTTACTAGTTAGGTAGGCGAAGTGTTTTTCACTTTATTTTTCTTAATTAGGACTTGAAATTAATGTCAACCGAACGTGGATCCTTCATCACTCGATCGCTGCATCTTTAAAAATTCTAATCAGACCCAAATTTGAATGCTGAGGAATTTCGTTGAGACTTTGTACGAAAATCGATTGTTCGAAATTTTTTACTCAATTTTTTGAGCATCCAAAAGCAGCGAACAAAGTCAATGTAGGGAAATAAATGGAAATTATTAATAGAGAAAATACTGAAATTTATTGAGAGAGAGAGAGAGAGAAGGGAATTTCTATTCCTCTGTTTTCTTCGCACTCTGCATTTTCGTGACTTCCAGGGAACAGTTACTTTCTAGCGAAAACATTAAAATACTAAACAGTTAATAAAACAGACCGTGATTTGATAGCCCTGACTTTTGAAAAATATTTTTTCTCAAGCTACTACTCCCAGTGAGACAGTCGAATTCTTCAGGTCGAGCTCTGATGAAATAACAATCGAATTATGCTCGCTCTTCGATCGTCGTCCTCTTAGTTACGATTTTAATAACCACGAGAGAAAGAGAAAAAGGAAAGAACCTACGGCTATATTAGTTATTTACTATGTTTGTTATACTTGAAGATTGAAAAGAAGGGGAGAAACGTAAGAGAGGAAGAAAAGAAAATAAACCAGCCAAAAAAAAACAAAACCACTGAAAAAATACAAGCGAAATCGAACTCACGCCCTCTCCAACAACGGACGATGTTACACTATCCGAAGCTTAGGTATATATGTAAATAACATAATATTTACAATAAATTGTGACAAGACTAGTTAACTCCTGTCCAATCAATAATAAAAACGGCCTTTCGTTTCATATCGCTCGACTTACAAACATTTCTAACAACAGTCACGAATAAACTGCAATCGCAGTAGAAAATTACTTTTTACATTCTATTCAATTTTTTTCTCTTTTTCTTAAATCTTCTCCGACACCCTAACGTCGCAATTCTTGTTCGACTCTCGGTTTCATGAACTCCGGGCTGCAAATCTGGATTTGGAAAGTTCGGAAGGATTCTCGGTCCCTTTTGCAATAGGGAACTCAACTTTGCGAATTAGAAACAGAAAAAACTGCAAGCCACGATCTTTCGATGTTCGATCGAGACGGGATGGTTTTTTTTTGGAACATTTAAGCGTAAGGCCGAGTGTCTAACGGAGCAATGAAGAAAAACGTACATCACCGCGACGTTAATTGGAGCTGAATTTTTAGAACGACGGTTTATAATTGGAGTTACAACTTGGGGAGAGTAAATCCTCGCCAGGATGTGGTTTATTCACCGAGATAGTGGTTTTAACGAGTAGGAAGAGACTCCGCATCTTAATTTTATTTATAGGCCCGGATAAATCGAAAAATGACATTTTCTCCATTTCCTGTTCACCGGAGACGAATAAAAATACATTTGCTGAGAGAAGCGATCTATTCTCGTGGTTCGGAGCAAACGAAATGTTGATGGGGGAATAAACTTGTGCAATTTGGTTATAAGGCACGTTTTCAACGTGCTTTTATTAGCGTCACTCGTTTGGCTTGCTTGCAGTGCCGTAGCTACCCTAAAAAACATACGAGGGTGGAAAACATGAAATCGAGAAGCCTTTTGCACAATGGGGTGGCTGGCCTTTTTTATTTGTACAGTGACTTCGTAGGCTTCGTAAGTAAATGCAGGGATGAAAGAAATACGAGTGTTCCGCTGCTGTGAGGAAGGGACGGAAAGGAAAGAGGTTTTTCATGCTTCTTCCGCAGGAGGACGCTGAAGGGCAGAACAAGAGAATAGGCAGCTGGGGCAGGCGGCACTCTCTCGGCATCATCGCGACAAGTGCTGTGCGTCCTCAAGAATCACACACACCATCAGATCCTCAAATACACACACGCATATACATATTTCTGTAGTTTCAATGGCTCTCTACAAAAAGGTCGTATCTCACCCCCGAAACTCTCAACTCAATGCCCCTGCGAGCCCCTCCTATATCTATACCTACAGATCACCGAGAATCAACGGAGAGAGCCGAAGCCTAAGCGTGGGAAGAAGCGAGAAGAGAGTACGCGCTTATGACCAACAGTCGTGCGAGAAAGATCGAGATAGAAAGTCAAAGTGTGCAGTACAGTAGAGACCCCGTCAAAAACAGTTACAATACTCCCACCACGTTCACATTCGGACGCAAATCCCATATGCTGCGGACCTTGTTGCCCTGAACTTTGTTCAAGTTCACCAACAATTTTTCGAACGCAAATTGCGCGCAAATCGTTAAAACATTCTAAAAATTGTCACTCAAGTTCTTATAGGTACATTTGGAAGTTGAACTTTACGTTCAATCACTTTCACGAATCTAATCGATCTCTGGAGAAAAAAAACGTTTAGGAGGAAACTTTGAGTTGATAAATGCCGTGCGTCTAGACCCATTATTACAAGTCTTCTGTTTTTTTTATTCCAACAATTTGCCGCTGTCGGTTTCAGACGCTGATCGTTAGTTATAAATTTATCCGCTGGCGTCGCCACGCGTCACGTTGACATTGTTGGGGTCGCCACTGTACGAGCAGTGTTCCGTATGAAACCGAGCGTCAGGAGAGAAAGACCGAGCGGGAGAGTGAGAGAGAGAGAAAAGAGGAGCGAATCGTTGGAGAAAGATGGTGTATGGAGCACGGGAGAGAGGCGCGCACGCCGTAGGTATATTTCTCTCTCGGCGCTCTCGAGTTCTCCAAACTCGAATCCAATGCACGTAGAGTATAAGCAACGAGCACCCTTATCGTATTAGTCGTCGTGGTCGTCGCGGTGATCCTTACGGTCGGATTAAAACCTCGGAATATCCAAAAATTCCCCTCGTTATAGTGTTTCATCGCGAAACGACGTTGTATAGTGGCGGTCGCCCCATCCTTGTTCTTTCCCCTTCACCCTCGTGTCGTGCGTGTGTGTGTGTATGTCTTGGGCCGCGTGTGTATGTGCTCCGAGTGTATTAAAAAGTAAAAAAGTAAGAGACCCGAGTTGAACGAACACAAATCGCGGTGAAAAAACACACACACACCATAAGAAATATTACATTCCTCGAAGAAAGTATTCGTGAAGCAAAATCGAGGATAGAAAGAGAGAGAAAGAGAGATAGAGGAATAAAGCAGGCGAAGAAAGAGTGCGAGAGAGTGCGTGCGCGAGAAAAGACGGAGAGGTACACAAGAGGTTTTCGAGCTTTATTGTTGCCTCCTCGTCTCTTGTAATTTTGTGAACAGTTTTGTGGATGTGTGTGCATTTCCGAAGGAGAACCAAGGTTTATAAGACCCTTACACATACACGTACACATATGTACGTGCGAAATATATATATATAATAAATATATACATATATTTATACATCAAGACCCTTCGAGAGTGAAACATGGTGAACGTTCGCGATGTTCCGTAGAACAGCGGAGCTATACGGGTTTCACGAGCATTCCGACGATCCGGCCACGAATGCCGTTCTACGACTCGACTCCTTTCCCATAGAGGTATATAACAACATTGTATTAATCATTGGCTAAACAAAACGCTTGAAAACCGGACAAAAATGATAATAAATAAACAAGGATTACTGAAGATTGGATTCGGATGCGTGGGCGCGAGTAATTTATGCATCGCGCACGAATGATTAATCTTTTCGCGACAAAGGAAAGAAATCGGTGGTTTTTAAAAAAGATTTTTAATTTCTACAAATACATGAACATACAACGAGCTCGTCGCAGGATCGCGTAATGTATCGCAAGGCGTTATATATACGCCAACGAAGCAATCGTCCTTTCAACGCGAGGACCCGTTTTTTCTCCCTTTTTTCTTTACATCCCACCTCGTTTTTTCTTTATCGTCTCTCTAGATAGGCTAAGAGTCTGTTTGTTCTGACACTAGCCTCGTTGACTATCCGAAATTTTGACGTTTCGAATATACACGCCGAAGGATTTACGATTGAGTCGAGCGATTTATACGTGAAGCGAGAATTTCACGGTGAAAAGGGTCGCCCCGTGTGTGATACACGGTATTCGGGAGGAGAGAGAAAAACGTTTCGTGCCCTGTGCGTGTGTGTGTGTGTGTGTGTTTGTGTGTGTATGTGCTGCGCGCGTTGGATGAAACTATGTGGATTTGCCTTTGTGCAACGGGAAGACAGTGGCCTTAGCTGTCAAGTGGAGAGAGAGAGAGAGAAAGAAAGAAAGCTTCGTATATATACATATGTATGTATATATTGTACTCGATCGTAGTAAAGACAGAAGGGCGGCTGTGTGTACACGCGCATGGGAGCTCTGCCCTTGTGATAATTGTCGAAGCCCCATCTGGCATAGCTTTCACCGTAATTACAATAAATATATTTTAAATAGTTATAAAATTCTCCTGTCGTGTTAACAATTCCCGGTGATAAAAGGACATTGCTTGAGCGATCGTTTTTTCTCTCTCGCTCTCACTTTTCCCATAGAGCAACATTTTAAGACGTCTGCCACATTTTTCGACGCCTTTAACGACGCGTCTTTTTCGTAAAATCAAAAATTCACGTTTCCAAACAATTGTCAAGACATTTCTGCAACTTTTTTTCTTTTTTTTCGGCATGCTATTAATT
This sequence comes from Hyposoter didymator, assembly GCA_037952995.1. NCBI lineage: Eukaryota > Metazoa > Arthropoda > Insecta > Hymenoptera > Ichneumonidae > Hyposoter > Hyposoter didymator. The sequence continues at coordinate 9,721,985 of JBAJMU010000004.1, forward strand.
TTGACGTTATTTAGTTGGAATTTTCAGCGCGTGACAAATCAAAACCTGTCATTTTTCTCACGGATTAGTGCGCGGACCACTTTTTTTTTACGAGTTTTTCATCGGCTCAAGCATTTTTTTCTCACGGTCTCAGTTTTTTTCACTCTGCAAGTTGCGATTCATCTTTTTTATTGTTTATACCCAATACGTCGAAATCCAAACGCTCGTTTATCTCCCGCGCGACTATGAAGGTTAACCCCCACCGTTTTTTCGAAATAATCTCCCGGCGATTTTTGTACAGTGCAGTGAACTACGGTGATTTATCTTCGTGTTGACAAAGTTGAGAAACGCGCCAATAATCACGCGCTTATCGTTAATTAACCAAGTTTCCGTTATACGGTTTAATTTTACGAAAACTTGGAATAAAATTCTTAGTTTATCGTTTCTACGACTCTGCTGATTAGATATCGCGCGTAATATTCGCATCACTCGCTTCGACAACAACTTTTATTGTTACAGCAAACAAACGAGCCAACAGGGACTTGATTTTCATATTAGAAATTCCATAATATTGACGATTGGGAAAAGAAAACTACGTGGATCACGAGAGAAATTATGAGAAATGAAAAATGAAATTCGCGGCTTTAAATTCACCAAAAAATTTACATGAATCTTTTAATAAAGTAAATGAATCGTTCTTCGTGCGCCGCAATTTATCAATGTGACGAAATTGTGTTACAGGAGTCGTCGATGGAAATGGTGCCTGGTACGAAAAGAACTTGGTAGCGCGGTTACCAACAAAACAATCCAAACCTGGCTACTCGCAAAAGATCGAGTAGTTTCTTCACCCCTCCGTTCCCATCCCTTAGACGTTGGAATATATGAAAATTCATTTGAATTTAGAGCCAGTCCAGTCCCGCAATTCCCCCTGTATGACTCGTGTTGCCACAAAAGTGACGCAATGAGACTTTTGGGACTGAGACCATTTCCTGCGTCGCCGCGGGTCCCGCCGCCCCCACGGCTCTGTTTCTCAAGGTTCTTTTCCTCGCCGTATCTTCTCCTAATCGTCCTTGTAACTCTCGTTGTTGCGACTCACTCGGAGAATCCACCAAAATCCAATGGCAAAAGAGAAACTCTTTCCCCCCACGTTATTGCACAATTCCCTTCCGATCCTCGATCCAAACAACTGTTCGATCCTTCGGAAACCAACAAGACGAGAGAAGGCCCTCTTCGATTCAATCATTTGACTATCGACCCTGTCACTGGCAGACTCTACGCTGGTGCCGTCAACAGACTTTTGCAGCTCGACACAAACCTCAAACTCGAAGAACATGTCTCTACCGGTAAGAACTTGATTTTCTACAGTTAGCAATACATCTGGGAGTAGAAATCCCATTTTTTTAAACTTTTGACGACAAACCCAGGTAAATAATTACCCTCCGGGTGTCGTGTTCGTAAAATCGTTTTGGAAACAGTAATCCGACTCATAAGTACATGAATCTTTTCGTTTTTTCATGCCAGAGAGCATGCTGAAGAGCAAATTCCATTTCACCAAAATTCACCTGGTCAAAAATCGATGTACATACCTAAAAGTGATGAAAAACGAACTTAAGAACGTAGTTCAAAGTTCGCCCAGGGTAGATGTCTACCCCGATTCGTAGTTCCAGGGTCAAATCCTCCACGTGTGAGATTTTCGAAATATTGAAGAATTCTTTCGACAAAAACATTTTATTTCTATGATACTGGGTTCAGAACTCGTTCACAAACAATCAAGCAGTTGAATAATTAATAAAAAGCCTGGATAGCAAATTTTGGAAATGCTGCGAATCGTTAGTCTTTTTTAAGTTGAGAATTTGTGGGAAACAACAGTGACGAGTAAAATTTTATCGTTCCCGAATTCTGAAGAACATTTGTTGTCAAATTTGCAGCCTCCGAAAGAGCGGTGTCTCGGTTTGTCGTTCTAGGGTTGAGGAGAATGGATGAAAATGTGAAATAATCGAATCTCGTTACAGGTCCTCGAATGGACAATCCCCTGTGCCATGCAACCGGATGTTCGCCACGAGACATAGTAACGTCACTGACGAATAATGTGAACAAGATCTTGATCGCGGATCTTGAATCGCACACGTTGATAGCCTGTGGCTCGCTGCTGCAGGGAGCTTGTGAGAAGTACAACATGTCGAGCATCTCGATAAAGCCGGAATTTATTCCGCGGAGCGTGGCGGCAAACGATGAGCATTCTTCGACGTACGCATTCATCGGTCCAGAGCGTTACGATCCCTGGGACAACAAGAACGTATTGTACGTGGGTACGACGTTCACGAACAACGGTGAATATCGTCACGACGTGCCCGCGATCTCTAGTCGAGATCTTTACACCCTGGAGATCGCGAGATGCACCTTTAACAAGGAATCGATCATCAACATTGACGTTAAATATCGCGATCACTTCCTCGTCAAATACGTTTACGGATTCAACGCGAGCGATTACGCTTATTTTGTCCTTGTACAAAAAACTTCTTATTTACCGGAACAAGAAGAATTGGGATACATTTCGAGGCTCGCGAGAAGCTGCATCAACGATCCCAATTACGACAGTTACACCGAAGTGACGTTACAGTGTAACGTCGACACCGGAAATGGCACTTTTGAAACTTACAATCTCGTACAAGACGCCAAAGTTGCTTCGGCCGGAAGCGACTTGGCTAGCCAATTGGGCATCTCTGTTGGCGACCCTATTTTCTTGTCGGTTTTCTCACCCAGCAAGGGCATCACCAACGAGCCCAAATCTCGATCCGCTCTTTGCGTCTATAGTTTGCGCGACATTCAGGAAAAATTCATCGAAAATATTCACATGTGCTTCAACGGCAGCATCAAGTATCGCAACATGGGATACATCAGCGGCCCCATACAGGACGGCGAATGTCCTAACGCCGGGGTAAGCATTTCCCATAAATTCGAAAAAATCACAAAGTTTTCAAAATTTCTAACGAATCTCTCTCTGTTTTTTTTACAGAACACCGGCAACATCTTACACTTCTGTGAAGTCGGACTAAAAATATCGGGAGTATCGCCAATAGTCGCCCAATCGATACTCCACTTTCCCGACACGTTTGTAACGTCGATCGCGGTTGCAAACACCGAAAGCCACACAGTCGCTTTCCTCGGCACGAGCGACGGTCAACTGAAGAAAGTTTTGCTCTCCGGAACTGAATCTTCCGTTTACGAGAGCGTCGTTGTTGACAAAGGACAAACGTTGTTGCCTGACATGACTATAGCCCCGGATGGCCAACACATCTACGTTCTGTCAACCACTAAAATCTCCAAAGTCAAGGTTGAGCATTGCAGCGGCTACACGAGCTGTAGCTCTTGTCTGGACGCCAAAGATCCTTATTGCGGTTGGTGTTCGTTAGAGAAAAGGTCAGTACATTCCTCTCACGTAATGAATTCCTCGCGAGTAACACGAAGAAAAGCAGTGAGTTTAAAAATAAAAAGTTGATCAAAACGAAAAAGCATCATGTTGAATTTTGCGTCGTTGGAATGCAACGGAATCCATTATTTCATTTTATTTCTTGAAACCAGAGCCAAAAATAAAAACGCAGCCCGGACGATTTTTATTCGCCGACAAAAAACTGAATGTAAAAAAAAAAATTGAGGCGATTCCAAAAGTTAAACAAATTCGAACGTCACTATCGTAAAAAAGCAACAAAAGCGACAAAACCGTTTTTTCCTCCTCAGGTGCACGGTGAGGGAAGATTGTCAAAAAGCAAGTCGAAGCAGTCCACGATGGTTGTCATTGGGGACGGGTCAACAGTGTATAGATTTCGAGCAAGTGTTGCCGGATCGTTTGCCAATAGAGCAAATGACGACAGTGCAATTGACAATAAGAACTTTACCGGAGTTGCCATCAGGAGCGAATTATAAATGTGTATTTGGGACTGCTGATCCGATCGACGCGTTGATGACCGGTTTCGGGTTGTCCTGTCCAGCCCCACCGGTCGTTGGTAGACCGAGTATTCCTGAGGAATCGGATCACGTGCTCGTACCTCTTTCGGTACGTTCGAGCGAGACCAACAAAGACTTCGTTTCCCGAAACTTTGCATATTTCGATTGTTCCAAGCACAAGGTATGCACGGAATGCGTCAAAGCTCAATGGTCTTGCAGTTGGTGCGTGTACGACAACAAATGCACGCACAACACGAGCAGCTGTCAGGGGAACATAATATCCGGTGAAAACGTGAGTAGAATTGTTAAAAATTTTCTCCGTGCCATTCGAAACGTAGCTCGAAATATTTTTTGTCGTTTATTTGTCGCGCGACTCGAAAAACAAAACGAAAAATTAATGATTTTTTTTCTGCTTTTTTGACGACGATTCGCAGCAACGGAACCAGCCGACGCTGGCAGCTCACGGAGCTCAATATTGTCCACGTTTCACGGCACGAAAAGAGCCTCTGATGCTGCCGATCAACGTGCCCAAGGAAATAGTCCTCGAGGTGGAGAATCTGCCACATCCTCAAGTTGGACACACGGGTTTCCAGTGTATCGTAACGATCGAAGGTGCGAATTTGAAGGTCCAAGCACGCGTTGACAGTTCGTTGATCGTTTGTGACAGAACGACGTATTCGTACGAGGCTTTGAGCGGAGAATACGAGGCCTCGGTAACGGTCGTGTGGAACAAGAATCATCACGTCGACAAGACGACGATAGTGTTGTACAAATGCGAAGTATTGGGCTCGCATCGTGAACACGCGGATTGTTCGTTGTGTATGACGAGGGATTCGCGCTACGAGTGCTCATGGTGCTCGAATCGGTGCACGTACAAGGATTCTTGTTTGCCGACGACGTCCGCGGAGTGTCCGAAGCCGCGTATAGACATAATAAAGCCGTTGAGCGGTCCGATCGAGGGTGGCACGTCGGTTACGATCGAGGGGAGTAATCTGGGCTTGCGGGAAACCGACGTCAAAGGAAAAATTCGTATCGGTAACACGCCTTGTGAATTGAAGGATTACGAGGTTTCGGTCCGCATCGTGTGTGTCACGGGGCGTCGAAACACCAGCGATACAGCCTCCGTCGTCGTCGGCAACGTCGCCGGTTTTACCGAGTCCGCGGTACTCTTCAATTACAAGGACATCCAATTGACCGGAGTTTATCCGTCGGTCGGACCTCAGAGCGGCGGCACTCAGTTAGCCATAACGGGAATGTACTTGAACATCGGTAGCAAAATCACAGCCTATCTCGACGAGCTCCCTTGCCATGTGAACGTCAGTCAAGCGAGCTCAACGCGGTTGACCTGTATCACGAGCAAATCCGGGAGCACGAGACGCATCGAGCGTCTCAGGCTCGAGATCGACGGGGCAACGCGCACCTTGACCAATAATCCTTTCAATTACACGCAGGATCCTTCCATCATGGAAATAAAGCCTCTGAGGAGCTTCGCTTCCGGTGGACGAATGATTACCGTTCACGGAACGAATCTCGATACGATCCAAAAGCCCGAAATGGAAGTGTTCTTCGACAACGAGATATTACCGGTTAATCGAACTATTTGCACGGTGCTCAATCCGACGCAGATGGAATGTCCGAGTCCCTCGGTCGCTGGAAGGTTCGTCAATTTTCGACGAGCTCGACGTTCCTCGAAGAAACGTTCCAAAGTCCAAACGACTCGCAGCATCAAAGAATCCCAGTTGACTCTTAAAATAGCATTCGTGATGGACAACGTCGAGAGTGTCAGGGATTTGGACAAACATTTTCAGAATCTGCGCAATCGTTTGCTTTACGTACAAGACCCTAAATTTTTCGCTTTTCCGAGAAACGTTAAATTGTACAAAGGCGATACTCTCGTTATCGAGGGAGAAAATCTGATCTACGCCGCTGACGAGTCTGATGTCAATGTGACGGTTGGCACGTTGACCTGCAACGTTACTTCGTTGGCACACACGCAATTGGTCTGTACGCCACCGGATTCACAACCCGCCGGTACCGACGAACTGGGCGCGAAAACTCCCAGTGGCTTGCCCCTCGTCGTTGTACGAGTCGGCAGAAATCTGCGGTTCCCCATCGGTTATTTGCACTACGAAGTGATCAAAGCTTATCCGATCCCACCGGAAGCGATCGCCGGAATCGCCGCCGGCACCTTCAGCCTCGTATTTCTTTTCGTTTTGGTTCTCGTTGTTTATCGTCGGAAAAGCACACAAGCCGAACGCGAATACAAAAGGATACAGATCCAAATGGACACGCTCGAAAGCAACGTCCGCATGGAGTGCAAACAAGCTTTTGCCGAGCTCCAAACCGACATGACCGACTTGACCGCTGACCTTGAATCCTCCGGTATTCCGACCTTGGACCACAAGAATTACATAATGAAAGTATTTTTCCCTGGAGTCATTGACCATCCGATACTCAACGATCCAAGGTCGCGAGGCACTTTGGCGAGAACCAATTACGACGCTGCGATGATACAGTTCGAGCAGCTCGTCAACAACAAGTGTTTCGTTCTGACTTTCATCGAAACCCTCGAAGCCCAAAAAGACTTTAACATCCGAGACAAAGTGAACGTCGCGTCGTTATTGATGGTCGTTTTAATGGGAAAAATGGAATACGCGACCGACATACTAATGAATCTTTTGTTGCGTCTGATCGACAAATCCGTCGACACGAAACATCCTCAGCTCATGTTAAGACGCACGGAATCTGTGGTTGAAAAAATGCTGACCAACTGGATGGCCCTGTGCATGTACAATTATCTCAAAGATTATGCCGGCTCCTCCCTCTTTTTATTGTTCAAAGCGATCAAGCACCAGATAGAAAAAGGTCCGGTCGACGTGGTGACGCACGACGCGAGATACTCTCTCTCGGAGGAACGTCTCCTGCGAGAGCAGATCGACCACAGCCTCGTAACGCTTCACGTTGTCCAGGATGATCTTGACGAAAAAATTCAGTGCAAAGTCCTCGATTGCGACACGATTAGTCAAGTTAAATCCAAGATACTCGATGCTCTTTACAAAAACACACCGTTTTCGTTGAGGCCATCGATACACGAGGTCGACCTCGAGTGGAGACACGGCAGAGGCGGCCACTTGACCCTTCAGGATGAGGATCTGACCACCAAGTGCAGCGGAGATTGGAAAAAAATCAATACGCTCGCTCATTACGGCGTTAAAGAGTCTGCCGTTATGTCACTCATCCCCAGACAGAACGACGGGTTCAGCGTTAATTGCAAACCACCCTGTCACAACTGTAAACCCGCCGCCCATCATCATCATCACCATCATCATCATCATTCGAGCCAACAACATCAACACAATCTTCATCGTCACGCCAACAATTGCTCCTCCGGACATTTGCCGGCAACTCCCAGTCATGGCCTCATAAGTCCAATTATGTATCCCCACACTCCTGGCGGTATATACTTCGATAGCCAACACTCCCCGACGATAATAAGCGTCAACGGAGACATTGAAACGTCGGTCCCGAATCAACGGATTTGGCATCTGGTCAGGCCGATCGACGAAGGACATTTTCCACCGGGTATCGGATTCTCCGGTGGCAAAAATCATCTCGAAAGAACTCACAAAGCCATACCCGAAATTTTTTTAACGAGGCTCCTTTCGACCAAGGGCACCGTACAAAAATTCGTTGACGATTTTCTCAACACGATTTTAACTGCCAACGAGGCACTGCCCAGCGCTGTCAAATGGCTCTTCGATCTTCTCGACGAAGCTGCCAAGAGACACTGCATCGTCGATCCCGAAGTTGCCCACGCGTGGAAATCCAATAGTTTGCCACTCAGATTTTGGGTTAATTTTATTAAAAATCCCGATTTCATGTTCGATATCAATAAATCCACAACCGTAGACTCGAGTCTATCGGTTATCGCCCAAACTTTCATGGATGCTTGCTCCACCACCGAACACAGACTCGGCAAAGATTCACCCTCTAATAAATTACTCTTCGCCAAGGACATTCCTCACTATCGGGAAAAAGTTGGTCGGTTTTATACCGACGTACAAAGACTACCACAAATCACCGACCAGGAAATGTCCAGCGCTATGCAACAACTCAGCGCCTCACACGCCAACGAATTTGACGTTATCGCAGCTCTCAAAGAGCTTTACATTTACGTCAGCAAGTATTATGAACAAGTGAGTTACATTTTTTCACTCCAATCCCTACAATTTCTTTTCTTTGCTCACACCCACCTGCATATTTCTATTTTCAACAATTTCACGGACAATGAAAATTTGATTATCTCGAGAAAAATCTTTGTCACATTTTTCAATGAACGAGGAAGCATCGAGTTTTTATCAACAAGTAAATTTTTAGTTGATTAATAAAAATCCGCCATGCGGAGAGCAAGTTCCCGATCAGCAACGTGAATGGATTTTATTTCTCCCACAGATCCTAGAGGCCTTGGAGTCGGACGCGGGCTGTCGCAAGTTACATCTGGCGCATAGGCTGGAGAATGTCGCGTGCACGCTCGAGGGTGAGGAGACAAGTGCCTGCTGACAAAACCTGCCGGTACGAAAGAGCGAATAACCCCGGTCGCTGAAATTCAAAGAGGAACGAAGAAAGCAGAAGGATTAATAAGCTAAGAGCAAGAAGATAGGAAAACGAATCCGAAGAAGTAAAGAAAAGAAAAGAAAAAAAAAACACTGACTAGTGCCTCGAGTCCGCGCATCAGATAAACCTCGGTTTTTTCTTCCTTTTTCCGTTTGTGTTTTTTCTCAAATGTACAAATTGAACACGCGAAAGGAGAGTAAAGTTAATGAAAAGAAAGAAATATGGGCAAATAGCTCGAGCCGGGGATCTAACGATCGATCGAGTTGGGATTTTTCGTTACGATATGAGTTCGGCCAAAGTGCTTTCGCGATGGATCAACGAGATAGATAGATAAACAAAAGAAAACTAAGAGAAACAAAACTCAAGAATGCAAAAAGTTAAGAATGAAGAAAATAGTGGAAAACAAAGAAAACAAAGTCGTGAGAATCGAGAGAGACTATTTCGTAGCGATCTTTTGCTGCAATCTTCGATTCTCTGTTGTTTCGGTGTGACGTTATCGTCCGACGAATCCGCCTCCACGCCGAGTGGCTTTGTTTTTTAAACTCCTTTATTTTCACTCGCTTGATTATCATGAACGGCGGAAAAAACGTCCGCTCCCGTGTGATTTCCAATTAAACGCGTCGAACAAAATCTCGTGTGAGTTTAAGAGAGAGAAAGAAAGAGTGAGAGGGTTTCTAAATCCGTTCACGAACTGTGCATCGACCGTGACTCGCGTTTACACGCTTGTGTTCGATATTCGCAAAAAAACAAACTCATATTCTCGTGATCTCAGCGACTCAGAGTTCGTCGGGGAGACAAACAAACAAATTTTAGTCTAACGGAGCGTGTTTGCGCGTGGCATAGTGTTATAGCATTCTATACACGACACACAAAGGTACACACACTATTACACTAACAGAATAATTCTTAAACGAAAACACAACAAATTGACTAAGGTGAGGATTGAAAGATGATTAAATATTGAATTAAAGAAAATGCGTAAGAGCGAGTAAGTGAAAAAGCCATATAGTGTCCGACGGACTGTTTGTACAGTTAATGAGAGTGTACGAGCAGCGAGTAGTCTGTGATCCGAGCACGTGTGGCTATGCCTACTACCTTCATTACGATATTATTATTAATATGTTATATTATATATATAAATATATAAAAATACTGCTTGTCCTGGGTGTTGAATGCTCAACAATGTCGACTTGAATTTGGAATCGAAATTCAGCCCGAAAAGCCGGCGAAAACTCTAAATAACTGCCGAGCTTCTTTTCTTTTGAATAACGAAGAAAATGATTTGAAAAAAAAACGTGAAAATGTTTGCTTCGGCATTGCAGCGTCAGTTTTCCGACTTTCAATAAAATTTTGACGTTAAAAATGCCGATTTAAAAATAATAAACAGTCGAATTACTCGAAACGTTTAATTTGCATTTGAGAAAATTCTTTCTCTTTGAATGAAAACGATCGCGTGTGCATGTAACAAAATTTCGTTAAGCTTGAAATATCGTTGGTTGCATGTTGTTGACGACTCTGTAAATTTCTGCTCATCTCTCTGGCCGCGATGAAATAACGGGCGTGAAAAATGGTGCGTGTTACGCGTGACGAGCAACTTTTCGGCTGAAAATTCGACACTGAGCTTAGATTCGCATTGTTAAGGATTGAGCCCTCGGACATTCCGTATAAATGAAAAAAGCATCGATAAGTGTTTTCGCACGTGAGAATCTGGCGGAAACACCTTCCATGGATCGTAGTGAACTAGTTAGAGAGGGAGAATATATGTATTATAACGAAAGAATGCAAAAAAAAAGGATGCCCCAACGCGAAGCTCTTGGTACGAGAGCGAGCGAATGGAATAACGCGAATGAAACGGGATTGCAGAAAGGAACAATTTAAATAATGAGGATTTAGAGCAAAAGGGCTCGGCGGCGAGGGGGTTACGAAAAGGGAAAAATTGTAAACGTTAAAACGTCAGTCGCGAAAATAACGAGAGATTTACTCTAGGCCTAGCTATACGTACCCGAGCGATACGTAAAAAATAATGAAAGAAAGAAAAATATGTCTTATTCGTTTGTAACGTTCTTTTTTATATATGTACAACATATTTATATGAATATTCGTATATTTGTGTCGGAGGACAAGACTTTTCCCATTGTCACCATATTTTTAACGCTTCCCTACGTTTTCCGCCCTTCTTTTTGCCTCGAACAATAATTGTTGCAATTACAACAAAAAGTATATTTATAGTGACGTACGAATTTTTGGTTTTTTGCCAAGCACGTTTTTTCTTCAGGGCGATTTTTCCATGCTGTCGAAACGGATCGTTTTGTACGTCACCACGTCAATGACGAAGGTACTTTTGTTACCTTCTTTTTCTTGATGTAATTTATGATTTCTTGCTCGCATAGTGACTAAATTAAACTGATAAGTAATTTAATAATCAATTTATGATTCGTTGATCAATTCTATTTATTTATCGAAAATTTGAATGAAAAAATTGTAGAATACATTTGTTTGATTTTTTTACAGTTTCGTTTGTAGAAAATTTTCACTGTGTCCTTCGATACAAATATATATTTATATATCGAAATATAAATATTTATATATATATAAATATATACATAAACGCTTGTATATATGAAGTTTTCCGTTCGTTTACCCAATTTGTACACTTCATACGATCCATTATTTTTTTTTACGACTGCGAAATATTTTTTGTTTTGTTTTTTAAGGATAAGAAGGAAATTAGCGACGAAATGAATCGTCGTCCATGCAATTATCTCGTCGAAAAAACGCAACTAAAATGTTATCTCGTCATCGTTATATTAGCCTCGATATATATTTTCAAACTCGATAAAATGTCTCGCATAATGAAAAGAAAATTGTAAAACGAATCTCGGAGGAAGGCCTCGATCTAGCACGAAATGAATTATTATTAATAATTATTATTTTATTAGTTTTTTTTTTTAGAATATTAATTAACGCGACCCCTCGAGATTTTTCCATCTCGAAGAATAGAGACACGTGTAGCAATTGGCCAACCTCATGTGGCATTTATTTTCCATCTTTTGTACGATAATTTTTTTACTTTTTTTTTCTTCCCTCAATTCCCTCTCGGGAAGCGTATAACGTGCCTCAAAGCTCTCGTATTCGTTAGACCACGACGGCGACGACGAAAGACAAAGTTTCGTCATTTTTTCTGGTTTCTTTTCTTTTTTTTTCGTTTTTGCTGTCAACGTTCGTAACGAACGTTAATTTTTTGATGGTTCGACGGACAAAACAATACTCAGCTTGTTCACGGATGCATTGATAAAAGCAGAAGTAAACAAATTGACAATTTATATAAATTTGCAAAGACTCACAACCGAAACACTCGAGAGACTGGTAAAACTTTAGTTTTTTTTGTACATCTGCAATGCGAATTTTAATATTCCTTTTTTTACACCATAACCCATGCGAATATATTTATATTTTTTTTATTCTACGATATCGAAGCCTAGAAAAACTGCGCGCGCATACAAATTACATTCGAAGGAATCTCTCTTTCTCTCTCTCTCTCTGTCTTTCTCCTTATGCTAGTTCTGACAAGCACTGCCATTGCTGCACACTTATATGAATTCCATTGGAATTGCTGCCTCAAAAAGAATACAAACGCTCCGACAAGCAGCTCAGTTGCCATCATCGTTCAATCTTCTCAATTATTATCATTATTTTCATTCATTTAAGTATTATTTAATCGTGGACGAATCAGAGACGAGAGTGGATCGATATATTCTCTTGAATGCCGAACAAACAAACGAAATACGTGATCCAGGGCCGCTGGGAACGTGCTCATTACAATTGTACTTAAAACAAAGTGGCATTCTTCGTAATCCACATCCTCTAAACGTCAAATTCAGGTGCCCAGCTCCCCTGGGCAATATACACAACATACACGTACACACGACGAAAAAAAAACCCCTATGTATCTCTATATATGTATTGTATTTATTTATACTACGAATGAAAACAAAATAGCTAGTTATTACGAACATTCGTGTACGTCAATCTGTGCGGTTATGTTATTTTTTTTCTTTTCTTTTTTTTTCGCGCCTCAAGCGCCGCAAAAGTTCGCTGGTGGACGCGATGAAACGCAACACTTCTATTAGCTCGTCTGTGATTTTCGATGGAATTCGTCCCTGCCAAGTTTTACCTTATTCTCTCAAACAATTACTCGACAGTTTACAAAAAGCTGTGCAAGTTGCCGGACTGTCGCTTTTTCGGAGTGTCGACTAGAGATTCTAACCTTCTTTGACCTTGCCATGTCCGGCTGTTCGCGGCCAAGCCTCGCTTTCAACAACTTTGTGGAAATTTTGTTATTTCCTGTCGATAAATCATTGAAAAGCGTTGTTTCTATCGCTACTTCGAAAACATTTTGTAATAAATATCGTTTCGGGAAGTCGTCGAAATCACATCGAGGAAATAGAGAGCTCTGATATTATTCGTTCCACTGTTTTGTGATTCGACGAAGTATTGCCAGGAAATCGCATTTTCGTTTAGTTGAAAAAAACAAAGAGTTAACGGTACGGTCTTCCTGATTGTAAAATATATATTGACGGAGTAAACCCCCCTCCCCTGTTTCCTTCTCGCTCCTGTTTTGACCCTTCGTCCTTGATATGTCTGTGGCAATCTTAGTAATATAGTATATTTTAAAGATTTCGATGAATTCGATCGTAATACGATAATTTCTGTCACTATGGAAAATCGGTGAAATCGCTTTTCCCTAATGCCATATATACCTACATATAAACCTAATAAGAACTTTTGATATTTTTTGAATATCCCACGTGATCAAGTACTCAATTCATCGACAGCATCAGCCCCCTACCAGTTCTGACCCAGTGTTAATTCCCATTTATTTCGTTGTATAGATTTTTCACTCCTCAAGCATGCATATTTCATTTCGGGAGGCAATAAAAAAATGAACAATACGTGTCTCGTGTATATTTTCAATTGTTTTTCATTACTTCGTTTTTCCCGACTCTCATATCCCTCGAACCAATCGAAAGTGATCGCGAATCTCTTTCTCTCTGCGAATGGCGTGTGTCGTGCGTTTCGTTATGAAAACCCAGTCAATCGTACCAAAAAGATTTTTACAATAGTCGCGGGTTTTGAGAAATCTTTTTGTCGTGGCCTATATTTCTTTTGGATTGACGTACACAGCCGTATATCTGTAATTATTATATATATATTCTCTCGTGCCCTTGGAAAATCCTCAAAAATTCGAATACATTGTAAGATTGAAAAAACGAAAAGCTTCGATTGTACAGCAAGTGGCCTCTGTATTACCTGTTGAGAGAGAGCGAGAGAGAGAGAAAAAAAAGGAGAATAGATGGCGTGTGCAAAAACCGGAAGTCATCTTGGAAATATTTCGAGTTTTTTGCGGTCACGATTTTTGCGTCCAGTAGACTTTTAAATCACACTCATAAGAAAAGCCACAAATAAATACTCACACATACAACACACACCACAAAGAAATAAGAAAACAAGGATTTGATCGACCATATTGTGTCTCCGTGTTCCATCCAACTCGTAATCGAAGAAATAGAAAGAGGCAGAGAAAAGATAACGTGGCAAAAACTCGTCAATTGCACTTGTAAAGAATTTGTACTTTAATCGCGACTATTTTGGGACTTTGTGGACAGATTAATAAATAACCTCTTTCATCGCCAGTCCATATACACACTTAATAAGTATATAGTCATACACACACACACACACACAATACAGACCACAGACATTTGTAGAATAAGGAAAAACAAAGGAAGGAGGCAAATGGCATGGATCAAGAGTCGAAATGTGCGAGTTGAAAATGTTATTTTTATTTCACGTTTGTACGACTGGAAGCTTTTCTTCAATTTGCCTTGAGGAACGCCCACGAAGCGAACTTTTGAGAGAAATTGGCGCGAGGCAGCACCAACGTGATTCGCTGTAAAACCTGATCTGATAAAAATTTCGGAAAAAATCGAAACCGCAGCAGAAAAAGGAAACGTATCGTGTGTGAGCGGCTGTGGATTATTATGATAGATCTATACATAAACACACATATATATACCTGTATGTTAGGCTGGTCCATTGTCAATCTTTTGCTTCTCGAAAGCAACCCGAAAAATGATGAAAAATCGTTTTTTATTTGAACTAAATGATTGAATAATATTGAGCGCCAAAAATCCAGAGCTCGCGCGACTACGCTGTAAAGTTTGACCTTGGCCAATCTCAATGTCAAAATTTGTTGATGAAAACCAAGTTTTTCTTTCTCTCCAATTCGGAACTTCAGTTTTCAAATATTTTCCAGAGTTGCTGTCAAAATTTTCGATCGGATACAAGAAAATTAATAAATTCGTCAATTCGAGATTAAAATTCACGATTTCGCACGATTGGTGCGCGAGTCGCCGGAATAAAAAATTGTCACAAATTTGTAAATGGACAATTCCAATCCTTAACGTAACACTTTTGCACGTTTGTGGGTGTGCGCGCAAAAATGTAATCCACGCGAATCCATTGTAAATAGATTTCGAAAACCTCTTCCCCTTGCCCCTGAGCCAGAAAAAACAACACTAGATCGTAAGTCATTGAAAGAAACACACACGAACATGAAAATTCGACAGAAGCGACTCTTGCCAAAAATTTTCAACGGGACGTAGGGACAAAACCAACTTAATTAATGAAGGAAAAAATCGCGAAAAATATATTGGTATTATAAACAATGTTTATTGTTGATTTTTCGTGCAAGTATCAATCCTCTCCTCTCTGTGCTCTAGTTTTTTTCTTTATAAAACAAACATTCGTTTATTCTCGTTTGGTACAAATAACTGTCATAAAAACGCTCGATTTTATCGTCGAGGGAACAAAATTATTGCATACAACACATTATGGTGTTAATGAATACATTCTTCATCGACCGTCGAAAAAAAAATATATATATATATAAATAATTATACAATTTTATGTGGTAACGAAAAAAAAAAATTTGATAAAAAAATTACTTGCTTTTCGACATCATTATTTCGTCTATACGTGTACGTACGTGTATACAGTAAAAAGAACCTAATTACGTGGTATAATTGCGATCTATGAAAAAGTTTGTTTGCTTTTTTTTTTATCAATCAACAGCGGATTTCGTTTTGTGCGACTTTTCTTGCGAGCTTTTGCCCGAGGACGACGAGGAGCTCGACGAATGTTTGCTAGCGCTGTTCGTGCTGCTGTTTCCGCCGCGTTTTTCCTGCTTACTTTTTTTCCCCACGTCCTTCAGCCTACGATCACCCGCGATTATGTGGATGTTCGGCTTTGGCAAATTGTTCCCTAAACCCGAAGCACCACCGCCGTTCAACGACTGCGACTGACTCGAAGGATTCTTGTATTTTTCTGTATGCTTCGAACCTGCCGATCACAAGTTACAATTATTCCATTGATATTCATTCAGCGACACGCGTTTGCTGGCTTTCTCCTCTTTCGGTACTTACTCGTGCTCGATTTTTTCCCTTCTTTCGTTTTTACTTCCGTTACCGTTTTTGGAGAATTCCGCTCTTTCGGAGGCTGGAAATTTCGTAAGAAATGCTGTTCAGATTTTGGGAACAATCAAATTTCACTTGTCACAGTTTTTTCAGATCAATTTTCAGCTTAAAAAAGACGAACCATTCGCAGCATTTCCAAAATTTGCTATCCAGCCTTTATATTTATTATTCAACTGCTTGATTGTACGTGAACGAGTTCTGAACCCAGTATCATAGATATAAAACGTTTTTGTCAAAGGGATTATTCGATATTTCGAAAACCTCAATCGTAGAGGGTTCAACCCTGGAACTACGTATCGGAGAAGATATCTACTCAGGGCAAACTTTGAACTACGTTCCTAAGTTAATTTTTCAGCATTTTTAGATATTTAAATCGATTTTTCACCAACTAAATTTTGAAGAAATTGAATTTTCTCTTCGCCATTCTCTTTGGCGTGAAAAAACGAAAAGATTCATGTACTTTTGAGTCAGATTACAGCATTCAGAACGATTTTACGAACAAGAAAGCCGTGGGGTAAATTTTTACTCCGGTTGGTAAGGTAAATAGAATGGATTTGTATTTTTCGGGTTAAAATTCATAAAAATACTTGCCTGATGAGATTTGAGACAATTGGAACAGTACCAAATGAGTCGTGGAACGTCGATCTGCGAGTCTTGGATGGGAGGATTATGACATTCCTGGTGATACAGAGAATGGCAATCGACGCATTCCACAAGCCTGTTCCTTGCTCCGACATCCATGCCTTTACAAATGACGCAAGTCAAATCATCCTCCAATATTTCCAGAGCCAGATTATCATCGCTCTGCAAAATATCCGGCGGAGTATCTCGCGAGGCTCTGTCTTCGGGAGATCCGCTTTTGCTTGATTTACTCGAATGCTTCGACGACGAACTCGAACTTTTGCTCTTTTTGCTACTGCCGCTGCTACTGTGATCGCTCAGCACAGGCTCCTCCATTGTGTACTGGCAAAGTTATTTTTTTAACGCGGTGTTAATAAAAAATTTGCTTAATTAACTGAAGAGTGTTTTTTGTTTGTTTTGTTCCAAGAAAACAGAATTTATTTTATTTTTTTTGCATTTTTCGATGATTTTTTCGGGATAAATTTTTCTGTGATTTATGAAATAGAGTTTGCAATTTTTGAAATTTATTGACAGAATTTCCATCACGTTCCTGTTTAAGTTGATCGTTTTTTCGATATCAAACGGTGGATCAAATTGACTGTGGAAATAGGTGGATTTTGAATTTTAAGGATTCGCGTGTTGAAGTAAAAATTTTCTTACTTTTTTATGCAAGACATTGCAGAGCATTTTCGTGAGGCCATATTTCTGCTTAATCGCTTCATCCAGAAGACTTCGTAACTGATCGGCTGAATCTTTGTTCGAAGAATGCAATAATCTCAAGCCCTGAATGAATTGTGGATCCGGTTCAAGTTGGGACATTGTTGTTTGTTTTGTTCGGATTTATTTATTTCAACAATGAGCATTCCCTGCTGTGCTCTTATGAGAATAACTTTTTTGAGGTTATGTGTCGTGACTGCGTACAGGTCATTCGAAAAATCTAAGTACAGCTGTTTGCTCCGGAAGGAATGTTCGGGCAACTAGCGTTGGTAATTCGATTCTTATGAATAATTGAAAAGGATCTTTTTGAAGATAGTCTCTCTGCGTGTCCTCGTGAAGAACTCCAGTCGATAGCGTTCCTGGATGAATTTTTATTCGCTTTTTTGAAAAAAAAATCGAATTAAAAACTTTGACCCTGAGATGCGAGGCTCAATGTGAAGGAAATCGAAGCATATAAGGCCCTGCGGAGCGACGAATCCCCGCGCCCGGTTCTTTTTGTTTAATTTATTAAAACGTCCAAGATTTTTTCACCAAACATCACCACAATGATCGTTTTATTTTTTATTTATTGAGGCGAGTACTCGGAACATTTTGCTTTAATTGTACTCGTTCCAAGACTCTCGCGAGCCTCTCGATATGTCTATAGTACAGAACGGCTGCTGTTCTGCCATCGACCCTCGCCGCGCGCGTTCTATACACATATTTTCGTACACAAGATTTTTATGAATCTATATATACATATATATTTATTACAAAGAATTCATAGAGGCATCCCCCTAATCATCGCGAGAACTCGTCTCGCGTTTTCCTTCCCCCTCACGCCTCGCAACGACGATCCGGCTGTCTCGAAGCCTAAAAATAAACGTACTCTATTTTCCCACCTCGTAATATACACACATACATGTGTAGTAACGCGTGAACGGAACAGAGACCGCGATATCGAAGAATTAATGAAACACGTCTCGCTGATAATAGCAACATCGTCGTTTTCCTCATTTTACGAAACTACATGAAATACGCACGATATTTGTCACGAAAATGAAATCACGGTACACTATCTTGTATGCACAGAAGTAAAATTTATTGGTGTGCTATTTATCATGACAAAATTGATATATACGAATGTTGAATTATAACGAAGACATCGAGTCCGAGAACTATTTCAAAAGCGATCTACGTTCGTCCGCGTTTGATGTATTCTGCTTTTGTTACCTCTAGGAGGCAGCACTACTTGTGCTATGAAATCAAGGGAATAGTGCTAATTGGTCGTTATAAACATTTTGATGTTCGTAAAGACTTGAGAAGTTATTGGAAAAAATTTCTTCGCGGGAATGTGATGCAGTAATTAAAATAGAGAATATTTTGAAACAGTTGGAAAAATGTTGTTTTTTGTCGTTACGATGATTCTGCGAAGAAATAAAAGTTCGGTCGCGCGCGAGGAGAATGGCTGACGAAAATTGTATTAGCGGCGAAAGAGGAGAGAAGGTTTTTGCTTATTGAATAAATGGAATTTGAAAAATATAAAACACATGTGTTGGTATATATATATATAGTTGGAAAGAGGTCCGATCGTGGGTCGATCTAAGAGAGCGTGAACGTTTCTCGTCCGGATTGCATACGAGAGAGACAGCGTCGTCGCGCGGCGAAAAGGAGGAGTGACGGGGCGGGGGAGCGCGGCGAAGGGTAAGAGGGTGGAATTTAACCAAAGAGAGACCAAAATAGTGAGGCTGGCTGCTGGTTACGGCTGCTGCAAGTTGCAAGAGCCGCGAGCAGTGCAGCCCGCTGAGAGGACGCGGCAAGCAAGGAACGAGGTAAAAGAGATTAAGGAGTGGGGTGTGGGGAAAACTGCCTGCGCAGGGCACGGGGCATACAGTCAGGTACGGCTGTGTCACCGTAGCTCTTTCTCTGTCTCTCTCGCTCTCGGGGACTAGTTTCGTCTCACTCGGACGAAAAGCAAAAGCAATGGCGGCCGTCCTCGTTTAGCGCATTAAAACTTACAATTCTCCCTCCCTCGTCCCCCCTTATCGCTTGCCCCTTCCCCCGGCAATATCCAGCGCCGCGGCGCTTCAACTTTCGACTGGCAGTTGGCAGCCGTGCGTAAAAGAAATAAATAATCAAAGCGCGACCATGAAGTGACAAATAAAGTTGAAGGAAAACGTAGTGAAAGAAAGAAAGAGAGAAATAATAACAAGTATATAATAATGCTCGACATAGCGACAGAGAGGACTGACATTTTTCTTCAAGTGTAAATGATTTTACCGACGTGTAATTAACGTTGCAAACTTGGCAAAAGACACGCACGCACACGCACGCATCTACCGAGACGACACACACGCACGTATATACATAGGGACCGGATTTGTACGAGAGATGCGTATGTTTTGGGATAATCGGAGGGGTTTGATGGACACCAACGTGAGCAACTATCTGTGAGGGAAAACGTGGTCTCTCTCGGTAATTATATTTTATGAACCGAGGGAGAAAGAAAGAGAAAGATAGCGCGAGGGAAGAAAAAAGAGCGAGAGAGTGAGCGAAAGAAGGAGAGAGAGATAGTGACGCGGGTCGAGCGCGAGTTTGTCTCTCTCTTTCTCGATATCCTTGCCGTGTGCGCGCTTGGTGTGTTGTGTGGTTAGGGGGGTAAGATTTTTTGTTTTTTTTCGACCAAGTGCCCGCGTGTGAGTGTGTGCGTGTGGCTCCGTAAAGTACGTGAACGGGGTATAGCCACACTATGAAGTCGCGACGTTGCTGTGGGTGACATTTGGTCCATTATCTATATATGCATATATACATATATATATAACTATATACACATTTATATATATTTCCGCACTCCGATAATTTTCACGATCCCAATTCTTTACCCCTCCACGCTCCCGATTTTTGTGCGCGACTCCATCATCACCAAATATACTTCGAACATCCTGCTGTGTGTGTGTGTGTTTCATGCATTTTCCTCTATTATTTATCTCCTCGCTCGATGTGAAAAGTATTTTATCGCTTTTCCCGGTCAACTACGAAAAACAAATGAAAAAAGTTGCAGAGACAAGTGTATATATTTGATTTTTATTGGAATAACGTATCTAGCGCCCGGGGTGGCGTGCGCGTTGTTTTTGTTGTTTTTTCTTCACTTTTCGGCGGGGGGGAGGGGGGAGAGAATTTTTCCGCGTATGCCTTTGACAAAAACGACGCACGGATGCAAGTTAACGCACCGCGATCAAGTGGAATAACTCCGTATCGGCGAATCACCTGGAGAATTTTACCCGCTCAAAGTCACGCATTTGGTGTGGCGACGTTGTGCGAGAAAAGTAGAGAGACAGAGGGGGAGAATATGAGCGAACGGAGATGCGAGAAGTGGGGGAGTTATAACAAACAAATTTACGGCCATGCCTCCTCGCTCCATCAGATTAATCGTGATTCCGCGTGTGTAATCCACTTCTAACGTGCTAAACTATCATCTTGCGTGTATCCTCGGTGCGTTTACCAGTGCTTGTTGGAATCCACCTGCTGCGAAAGTGCGCAAAACAACATCCAAATTTCACAGCATTTTTTCTACCGAATCAGCGCTTTTTCCAGTTTATACGGATCTTTATACGGCCCGAACCAAGTACCAAAAATTCCGCCCCAAACGCGCTCCGAGTTGTAACTAAAAAACTCACTTTCTTCCCTGTTCTTTCGTTTTTAAGCTCGGAAGCCTGAAACAGCGTTTAACCTCTCTTTCTCGCGCGTACGTCCCAGACGAGGGAACATAAAGTTTACAAGTGTACTCGCGAGTTTCGGTGTTATATTCTCAACTTTTCGTCCTCTCGTGCGTCGAGCGATTATTCACTTGGACGCAGAACCTCGAAGAATATCGCGAAATCATTGAAAATAAGTGATTCGACCGAGATTCTCAGAAAATTCAACAAGGACGCTCGTGAGCTTCGGAAAACTCGACAAAAAAGTGTCTCGACAAACATAAATATATCTCGATCGTATTTAGTGCGTTTTTCGTCTTCGAAAAGTCTTTCCCAAGCCAGGAAAGCTCTAGATGGAGTCCGGAATGAACGGTGCACCACAGGGACGCAGAAAAATTTGAAACGCTCGAAAATTCGCGACGGCTTTACACACGAAGGGGAGGGGAAACGCGGAGGGAATGCAAACATTCGGCGACTGTCAGCTAACATGAAAACGGAGAAGAAGAACAACGAACCAAGCTGCATGACAAGCGCGGTTATAAAGGAAGAGCCCGATTCCGAAACTGTCAAGATCAAAGAGGAAAGCGGCGGCATAAAGAACGAGGATGCTAGCGGCGAAGAGAACGTCGATTGCCCAAGGGATACCAATCTGGATCCTAGTAACGGAGAGGCTAACATGCCTGCCGATAGTCAAAACGGACCTCCTAATCAGTCTATATTGAATAACGTTAAACAGGAGAACGAGCATAACAATCCATCCGACGAGTTACCAGCCGGTATGAAAAAAAGACTTGAAAGAAGCAAAAAAAGTAAAGCCAAAATTTGTAGCCCTATCTTTACGCCCTGAGGAATCGTAGTCGTTCCATTTATTGTCCAAACTTACTGAACG
>JBAJMU010000004.1:9748958-9814980 GCA_037952995.1 Hyposoter didymator
GCGGCGGGCCTCCTGGGCCAGGCAATAATTTTAAAAACAGCCCCTTTGTCGGCGGCGGACCGAGCATCGCTGATCCTAATTATGCTCAACAATTTCACAATTTTCAACAACAACTTTACGCCACCGGCACCAGAGGCAGTGGACCGCCTCATGGTAATCTCCATCCGCCACCAAATTCACACGCTCATCAACAGTTCTTCATGCCCAAGTAGACGCCAACCTTTTTACACGCTCACTGCGAGCCATCGTCGAACCAACTACCTTTCGAGCCCTTCCGAGATCTTTGTGTTCTCTCCACGCGCTCTACGTTTTCTTTTGTGCGGGCCTCTCAATATTATTTCGCTGAGGAAAGATTTTATTTCATGCCGCGAGTCAACGTTTCCTCAAAAAACCCCGAAAAGTCACGTTTTTTTTTTGCATTACTGTTGAACTTTAACGGAAAAACGCTAAACTATTCGGAGGACATTTCCAACTTGTTGTTTTTATTTTCGTTCGTTCAAGATTTATAGGATTCTTAGTTACTATGGAATTTGAGTCGAGACACCTGAGATTTTTCCATTATCGGAAAATCGAGGATTATAAGGATTTGCTTATGACCTAATTTCTTGTCTTGAAATATTCGATTGTTACAAGATATTTATTTCGTCATGTCGAAAGGCACGTTTTTTTCGGAAATTAAATTCTTTTCTCAGCGCTTCTCCGATTCTCTCATCGAATGCGATCGATGGTGATGTCGTTGTTTGTTCGCATCCAATATTTTCCTGTTTCGAAAGAAACGGGAGACTTTTTTTTGTATTTGCGACTAATTTCGACATGTTAGTTCGATCATCTCGAGAACGGGTTATCGTTCGGTTCTTCCTTAACCACGCGTGCACGTCGAGATTGTCTCCAGAATTAGCATAGCCCGAAGTGAGCATATAAAAACGAGCGAAAGAAAAAAAGGAGAAAAACGGTAAATCCGGCGAATCTCCCGACGTTGATTCTCCTCCTGCCTCTCTTTCCCTCCCTCTCGCTCTCCTTATCCAGTGAGCGTTGTGTAAATTCCGTGAGGTCCACGACGACCCGTGCAAATGTCTGCCAAAGTGATGCTGTAAATACTCGTATAAAATCTGGCTTTTCATTTCGTAGCGAATCGTCCGGTTATTCGATGTTGTTCGTTTTTCTTTTTCATTTTTTTATTACCCCCGTCATTCGCGTGCAAATATCTTGAGCAATTTCGAGGGAAACGAAAAATAAATTGGAAACAAACAAATTAAAGAAAAAAAAAAGAAAAAAAACACATAAACTCGTTCGTGGAGAATCGCGTCGGGTGCTTTGTTGTTCGCCAGACATTGAAAAAGGGTAAGAGAACGTGAAAGAGGGAAGAGTGCGAGGGAACCGGGGGAGTCGGGCGAAAATGAAAAAAAAAATATTAAGAGCGTCGTGCGCTGAAAATTTTTACGGCGATAAACAAAATCTCGAACGAATAGTCGTGTTATTCGTGCGAAAGAGAAAAAGTCCGATGCCCCCATTGGCACGGCTAATTCATCCTTCCTTTATCACTAAAAATTAAAAAAAAAAAAGAGAAAAGAAAAGAAGAAAATACTGAATGCAGTCAAGCAAGCTCAAATTCATAACTGTACATATATACGATATATATAAATATATATATACATATATATAACATACATATTACACATACTTACATAAAACACTTACAGACACACGTACATACATACATATTGACACGAAACGCCTGATGCAACATAATTCTCCTTATATTATCCTCCTTTCCTGAAATCCTCCTTCGTGACCAACTTTGTGCATAATCATGACCTCACCTAGCGCATAATGGTATAAGTAAACAAAAAAAACAAAAGAAGAAAAAAAAATAATTGACTAAGAACAATTATGTTGTTGACGAATGATTTTTATTATAAATGAAAAATAAAATAAAGATATTTACAAGAAAATCAGTACGATATATGGACCCCTCGATGGAGTTTTCAGTTTTTTTTTTTTTTTATCTTTTACGGATTTGTGTATAACGTTTTATAGTGCGACGACATTATTTTTATCGAGAAAATATTCGTGGAGCAGAATTCATGTCCTCGTCTCGGATCCGAGATCAAATTTATTTCACCGCTTGTTGTTGCTTCTTCTTTCTTGCGGTGGATCGATTTAGACATTTACGGAATTTCGACTTTTCACCATTTTATACACTCGTTCGAGGTTTGTAACAGCAAATTCCATTTTTTATGCTATTCTCCAACTCCAGAAAGAAGAATCTGGGCGAATTACTGTGTGGACGACTTTCTACGATAAGCGAAGCTTTGCTTGTCTCCAGCTCTCTTCTCTTTTTTCTCCAATACTAAAGCATTATGATTTCGCGTCTAAGTTTCGTACGGAAACATCAGACTCTCCTGGTAGAGAGAATTTCATCGACGTAACGAGGGATGGCCTAAGAATTGGGCAAATTGAGCCCCCAAAAAACGTTGAAACTTGGCTTTTTCTTGTTAATTCAACTCGATATCTACAGAAACGAATTGGGTTTTCCCCAGTGTTTTTAATTACAGTTGCAGGAGGGTGAAACGTCGGGAAAAACATTTGTCCCGTCAAAGTGCGGGATACAAATACGCTTCGAGCCGAATTGTTTGTTCGATCAGAATCTCGCTGCCCAGCAATTCGATTTAAATCTTTGAAAACCTTCAGCATCCATCTTCGAGACGTAATTTATCATTTTCAATGAGGCTATTGCCAGAAAGCTGAAGAAATAATCAGACAACTTGGTTTTTCATCGCATGAAAGGAACTTGCTGATTTTTCAATAATCCGCGTGCAGTTTTTCTCGGATTATCGAATTGCCACGTGCGCTGTTTCTCAACGAATACAAAGTTTGGCTGGAAAACGTCTGTGTAAAACTTTGTTAACCGCTAATCGCTCTCGAATTTTTCGCTTATTATAACTCGTACGAATAGATTCGCTCTTCGCCTTTTGTCTCGTTAACGTCCAACGTTTTTTCCTTCATCCAGGCATTTTATGGCCCCGGACACAAAATCCTTTGGATCGGTGCAGTTTTATCTCTTTCCTCGCCGTCCGATCGAGACTCAAGCTTCGGCTAAGTTACTTTATTTTTGTTGCGTAACTTTACTTGGCTACTCGTGTTTTCGTCTTCATTATCATTCGTTTTTCTCATCTCTCTTGAGCTGGCATCAGTGGATGCGACATTGCGCTTTTTTCGCTCATCTGTAATTTACAGATAGGCTGACTCATTATCACAACGAATTTTTTGGCACGTTAAACCCGAGCCAAATCTGTCCTCGTGCCTTCCGTGCAGTTTCATTGGCTTGACGTGCCTGAATCTCGCCATTTGTCACCGTTTCTGCAACAGAAAATGTTGGTTCATCCTGAAAATCATTCGATCAGATGTTCATGTTGTTGAACGCTTTTCTTTTCATCCTAATTATGTTAATTCTGTCGATTGGCTTGTTTCGGACATTGCAACTTTTGTTTACCTTAATCGTTCGCTCTCGGACGATGCCGCATTGCCATTCGATCTGGGGAATGAAATAATAATCAGAAATGTAATGGATGGGAAGAAATGGTAAAAAAGATGGATCAATTTGCTTTGTACCCTTTTTTCACGGGGACAACTTCGTCCCATTCGCTAAGGTCATACTTTGACAAATCTCCGTCGTCGTCCTCCTCCTCGTCTTCTTCTTCCTCTTCCTCAAATTCCTTAACATTTTCATGTGTTTTGGTTTAATTATAAATTCTACGAGCAAATAGAGTCGATAATGCCAAGAGCAAGAATTACATTTTCCTCTGGTTCACCCCGGGATTGTTGCACTTCTACATGCGTTATTTTCACGTCGACGATTTCCTTCGATTTGCTACGCGGCGGACTATTGTATCTAGAATCCTTGGAATCGTCGTCCGAACGATTTTCCATTTTACGCCGTTTCTTGCGCCTTCCGAACTCGTCGTACTCGTCGTCTTCCTCGTCTCGCCTCTCTTTGTACTCGACCACTCCGCGATCGTTGTAACCACCTCCGTACCCGGTTCGTTCCTCAACTTCTCCAAACTTTGGTGCGTTGCACATATTGCATTGTTGACGACGCGCCCAATTCACATTGCCGCATTTGCTGCATTGCCAATCGTCCGCACTGCCAATTAAATGAAAATCTTTTTATTCCTCATTCCCTTACAATTCTATTCTCGTTGCGTTTAATTCTAACGACAATAATTGACAATTAAATGGATACAAAAAATGTGGAAAAAAAGAACCAAAATACGACGTGGCGCTTTTTTCAAAATCCTTTTTTGAGAATTATTTACCTGAACAATCCTCTGCTCTTCTCCGCCGCGACTTTGCCGATCTCTTGACCGAGCTTTTTCTTTTTTGGACATTCTCCCCTATCTGTGCTCAAGCAAAATCCATGCATGAGAACATTTCTCACGACGACAAGTGCTTCCAAATATAAAAAGAAGGACCAAACTGTTTTTTACCTTTGCCGCATCGATTGCAGGAATTTCGTCTCGCAAAGTTCACATTGCCACATCTGCAAAGAGCAAAAAAACGATTTTCAAAACGTTCTTTAACTAAAAACCAATACAATATTTTTATGCTCAGTTTTTAAACTTCCGGCCGAATCGAAAGACAAATAGAGGTTGAAAAATTCGTTCTGCATTCTTGGAGTTAAATTTACAAAAAGTTAGAGCAACCGGCATTGAGATGCGTCGCTGAACAGAACCGATTGGAAATTTCTCACGTTACTTATGATTCGTGACAAACTTCTCCTTAATTTTTGAGACAGTTTTTATTTTTGGCAAAATAAAACGTGATCGTTTTTCGACAATGAAATAAAATCTGAATAGCTTACGGGTTCAATGTTCTGAGGAATACAAAAACTAACAATGTTAGGATGTCCCGCAAGTCACATTTGATTTTAGCCAGAAAACTGAGTAAAATTTGGAAAAAAAAACGAGGATGTGTGGCTCGTGTGTTAGGCTGTTCGTATTTGTAGATATTTTGGGGATGGAATTGAAAAAAAAAAATGAAAAGCATCGATTAGGAGGATTGTTGATTTTTTCAAGAGAAAAAAAAGAATTGAGGGATCTGGCAACTCCAAGTTTTCGTCAACAATCAATGAACGTGTATGAAAAAGACACAACGAAAAAGTGTGTTTGTGTATGTGAGTGTTTAAAGAGTTTACGCACTGGGAGTCGGGGCATATCCAATCGCCATCGTTGATACCGCCTCGCGGACTGTCGTCGTCCACTTTGCCACCATCCATTTCCCCTTTGCCCACGAAAGCTGTCTCTCAGTCCCCGACGAACTGACGAGACTCGAGTTTTTTCTTTTTTTATTATTCGTCTCTATTTTTCGTTTATACTTTTATTCGATTTTGTTGTCGACGTTTTTTTTATTTTCTTTAAAAGAAAAAACAGCCTGAGTGTCTTCTTCCGAGGAGTAAGCAGAACAGCAACCCCCCGCCGTACTGCCGCACGAATAATCTAACCTGAGAAAAATTGCAGAGGGCAGTCCGATACGCGGACGAGGCGCGCGCGGAAAAAAATCTGCTTTCCGACAATGCTTTTTATTTCTATCCCATATAAAAAACCCTTTTTCCATCGAATCCAACAGATACAGAACAATTGTCAACACTGAACAGGCTTCGCCGAGACTCATGACAGATTTTCATTTTGGGCGGCCCTTCCCGACACTTCTGTACTTTTTTGGTAAATATGCAGAAGTGCGGCTTTTCCCAAAAATGGAGATTTTTTATTTTTTATTTTTAAATCACTTAACAGGCATGCCTAACAATCATAATCAGTCGGGGGAGGCTGAAAAAATCCTGAAGAACATAGTTTTTTAAGCAAAAAACTGATCTTTAGGTTTCTCCATTTTTCCACTTTCCCAACATCAGAACACATATTACAGGTGTGTAAGGGGGAAGGGGGGTGTATGGACACACACGCACGCACGCACACACACACACACACACACACAAACACACACACACATAACATGAATATACACATAACAATTTACCTATATAGCCCAAAAGTGGTCGAAAATTTTTTGTGACACTCCATATCGTTAACGAATGATATCCCATGTAATTTTATGGTGGTGGGCGCCATGAAACCCCAATTGAAAAAAACCCATAGAATTTTTTTTTTTTTTAATTTAATTTAGCTGTGGGGCAAAGCGGGGGACTGCGCCCCCCCTCCCAAAACAAGACACAACCCCCACACAAACCAACACCCAAACAGTAAACACACTTTAACAAATCGAACAAACGTTAACAAATAGTATTCTATTTCAAATGGTATTCATCGTATACAAATAGTATTCTAACCATGTCAAAACGCAGAATACTATTTGTTAACGTTAGTTCGATTTGTTAACGTTTGTTTTCTGTTTGGGTGTTGGTTTGTTTGGGTCTTGTGTGTTGTTTTGGGAGGGGGGGCGCAGCCACCCCTTTTTGCTTCGCAGCTAAATTAAATAAAAAAGAAAAAAATTCGATGGGTTTTTTTTTAATGGGGTTTCATGGTGTCCCGCACCATAATATTTCACGGAGTACCATCTATGAGTGATAAAAAACGTTAGAAAAAAATTTGGACCACACACACACACACAAGGAATTGGGAGCGGAATTTTTGAAATTTTGAAAATTCAAAAACGAGTTTTTTACCCCATCCCATGGAATTTTTTCGGCCTCCCCCGCCTAATTATGATTATTGGAGATGCCCATTATGCGATCGAATCAAAAAAAAAAATTTATCTCCATTTTTGGGAAAAGCCGCACTTCTGCATATTTACCACTTTTTTTTTTCCAAATGATGTTATTATAGCCAAAGGCCGCGTTGAAGGCAAAATTAACAAAATAATTCTTTCACTTTACGCGCCTGCGATTGTTGAACCAAGAGGTCGACGATTATTCGTTTTCGAACTTGAAAATTCCGCCATTGATTGTTCCTAATTTTTTCATCAAAAGCAGCGAAACAACGTCCGAAATAATGAAAGACATATCATATCGCTCCGAGATAAATCCAGTGGCGAAAATAATTCTTCAAATATATGTCTGGATTCTTGCTAATGGCGGGAATAGTTAGCAATCTTTTTTACGCATGAATTTGAGAGTAGATTTCCAAGAAAGCCCGATAGAGGGCAACAAACTCGACCGTTTTTTTTCACGTTTACTTGCCCGTCTAGTTCGAGCTCGCTATTCGAAGCTGACGCGACACGAGTGGTAGAAAAGCAGACATAAACCCGGCAGGCGTGTGGTGTTTTCGCACAGTTTGTTTATTCGTATTAATCTCATAGAAAGATCGCGGGAAAAGTATTTTTTCACGAGTTCCGTCACGAAATAGAATATTTCGATTTAAACAACGATGGATGACGAGGCGGAAACCTACAAACTCTGGAGAATCAGAAAGACGGTGATGCAGCTCTGTCACGATCGAGGTTATCTCGTCACACAGGACGAATTGGATCAGACGTTGGAACAATTCAAGGAACAATTTGGCGACAAACCCAGTGAAAAGCGGCCTGCCCGGAGCGATTTAATCGTGCTCGTTGCCCACAATGACGACCCTACTGATCAGCTCTTCGTGTTTTTCCCGGACGAACCAAAAATCGGCATCAAAACCATCAAAACTTATTGCCAACGTATGCAAGAAGAAAAAATACACAGGTACTACTTTTTCCATCCCATTAAACTCGCGACAATAAAAAATTCCTGCCGAGCGTTGAGAAAAAACATAAAAATTTTCAAATTATATTCCGTGACCTTGGAAAAAAAATCAATTAACTCCTATATCACGCGTTCCTTTCTAGGGCAATCATCGTCGTCCAACAGGGCATGACACCGTCCGCCAAGCAATCCCTAGTCGACATGGCGCCCAAATACATATTAGAACAGTTTCTCGAGTCCGAGCTACTGATCAACATAACGGAGCACGAGTTGGTCCCGGAACATATAGTCTTGACGCCTGACGAGAAAGAGGAATTGCTAACGAGATACAAGCTCAAGGAAAATCAATTGATGCGCATTCAAGCGGGTGATCCAGTCGCCAGATATTTTGGTCTCAAACGAGGACAAGTTGTGAAAATCATTCGGCCGTCGGAGACGGCTGGGCGTTACATTTCTTACAGGCTGGTTTGTTGAAGGAAATTTTCAACAAAGTCTTTAAGAATAAATTATTATCGATTTAAGTCTCTATATTTTGTACAAACTTAGTGTAAGTGCCTGTGAAGAGAAATTAAACTGGAAAAATTATATTGTTCATTGAAACAGAGTCTGAATTTTTATTGAGAAAACCCCGAAATTCTGGCGAATAGCAGATGTAAAATGATTGTTTTTTATTATGAAGCTGCAAAGATGGAAAATGGAATCAATTTATTTGACTTGCAATTTTCTTCGAGTTTCACTCGAATAAATATTTTTTTTTGCGATTCGATGAGGCGGATAAAATTTTATGACATTTTTTTTTCTTTCAAGAAAAAATCGATTGGAACGACTGCCATTATAAAAATTGCGAAGACTATGGAATATGTGGTTTCAATTGACGGTATTAATCTCAAGGCCATCTCGGTTTGTAAGACACGCGAGGCGCTGGGGCTTCAATATGCACTTAGTTTACGATTGGTTGGTCTGGAATGGAGCCCTCGACTGCTCATAAAGAAAAACGCAGTATTTTTTAACACGAGAGCCCGTCCATGGCCTGCCGCCAGACAGCGCGTGTCGTTGAATCGTGTGTGTCACGTGACCCCCGCAGTTCGCCTTAAAACGCGTATCGTTTCATGAGAATCCGGTTTCACAACTTTTCGGAATTATCTCGATGATGATAATTGAGTACAGCGGAGGAGTGCAGTGTCAATTATCGTGTGTCGGAGCTGAGTAGGCGACCGAATATAAAACACAAAAGTGATAGCCAGAAGAAAAACAAAAATTGTTTGTCATTGATAAATTCAAATCGGGGCGAATTCTTTCCACGGCGAACGGATTAAATTTTTTTGCTATTAAACTGTTGATGAAAAGTTGATCCGCGTATATGTAAGGTTGATTGGAATAATGAAAATCTGTACTCGGGTGAATATTGCGAGCGAAAACAATCTTTTGCATTATGACAACGGTCATTAAGTGAGACAGATAGCAAAAAAAGGCCAAAAAACTGTCATCGGGCATCGGAAAAAAGAACAACTCACGGAGCACAAAAGGTGAAATTTTTTTTTCTACTCCGTTCTCTTTTCCATTGATGAAATATTCATAATCCTTTCATGATTCGAACAATTGCCAACATTTTTTTTCTCCGCTCTATGAAACTGCTATTTACTTCGGAAAAAAAGGAAATCATAGGTTATGTCGCGTTGGACGTATCCCAAAATATTGCCACTTTCCGTATGCTGGTTCTCGAGGCATTCAATTTTTTTTTCGTTCTCAGACAAACAAGGCGATTCGTCGATATGATTCATCCCATTTGACGCTTAACGAGTCACTGGAAAACCAACGCTTCTCGCTATTCCCCTTTTTTCCACCACAACACACGGAGATGGCTACCGATCCTTCGGACGTCGCAATGCTGAACAGCGTGGAAACTGAGTCACCGGAAATTGGCGCTGATAACGACGACATGGATGACGACGGATCGGACGGAGCGATCGTTCCGGAGCTTCAGGGAACGCTGTCCAAGTGGACAAACTACATACACGGCTGGCAAACACGATTCATCGTCCTCAAAGATGGTACCTTGTCCTATTACAAATCAGAGCAGGACAGCGGTTTTGGCTGTCGCGGCTCAATCAGCCTGTACAAGGCTGACATTAAGGTATTACTTAACGCAGAAAAACAAAACCATCAAACAAGACACAAAGTTCCAGACTCAAACAAATAAACCTGCCCAGGCCATTTTTTTAACATTTTTTCAGGATTTTTTTATCATTCTGATCAGCAACTATTTCGTGACGTATTTGATAGATTTTCTCGATATTTGCACAATGTAGGGTCACGAGTTTGACGAATGCAGATTCGACGTCTCCGTAAACGATGGTCTGGTTTGGTACCTGAGAGCGAATTCTCCCGAAGAAAAACAGCGCTGGGTCGACGTTTTGAAATCATACAAGGTCAATATCCAAAGAAATGCTTCTAGAATGTAACACTGAAGTTCGCGACGTTGGAGTCCCACCAAAAATACGTTTTCTATCAATTGTTTGTTCAATTTAAAAAACCCTTACGATTTTCGTAGCGGTTTTCGGTTCGAATCCCTAAAAACCATCATTTCGTTGTCACGAGCAAACGACGAATAAAAATCTTGAGATTAGTTCAAGAGACAACGCAATTTCGTTGCATTCCAACG
Organism: Hyposoter didymator; assembly: GCA_037952995.1. NCBI lineage: Eukaryota > Metazoa > Arthropoda > Insecta > Hymenoptera > Ichneumonidae > Hyposoter > Hyposoter didymator. The sequence continues at coordinate 9,759,302 of JBAJMU010000004.1, forward strand.
ATGCAAACTTCAACATCGTTCCAGATTTACTGTTTTTTTGGTCCCTCAGCCGGTGAACAAGGTCGTTGAATCTTATAGTTAAACATGACCGCGTTGACCGGGTTAACGGACGAAAAAAGTGATGCATTCCATTTTCCCAAGTGTCGATATTCACAATGAGACTAAATTTTCAATATTTTCCAATGCAGGCTGAATCCGGATATGGAAGTGAGAACAGTTTGAAACGGCACGGAAGTGCGGTCTCCCTCATCTCGAGTACGCAATCGACAGCAAGCGCGGGAAGTTTTAGTAAACGTGGTACGCGCGGGCTCAAAGAAAAGCTCGCGGAATTGGAAACTTTCAAAGATATTTTAACGCAACAGGTTGATTCGTTGCAGAAATATTTTGATCAGTGTGCGGAAAATGCAAGAAATTTGCCCTTTCGAGGTACGCTCAACATCCAAATTAACCCTTCGAGTACACACTGGGTCATTTTGACCCGATGAAAATTCTATCACCGCTTGGCAGTTAATGGCGACGAATGTTTTGGTATTTAATTTTCCTTCTTGCCAAAAAATCAATTTAGGGCTATGCAATCTCTATAATTACAAAAAATAAACGTCTGCACACTAAAAAATAAAAAATGCATATTTGACGAAATACAACGATTTGAAAAACGCCTCGGGTCAGATTGACCCAATACGCACACGAAGGGTTAAAAATACCGGAGTTTTTCACTATTTTATTACAAAGGGAATGGATCAGTCGCTGGGAAACCTCCAAAAAGCTACGGTGCATTAAAATCGCTCCAAAAATATGAATCATCGTCCTAAAAATCTCAACAAAGTTCTGACTGTCGGTGAAAAGCATTTTTTTAGTTTAAATCGATTATTTGAGAGTCCAATTAACTCATGCACTCTTTCGAAGGGTTCTGTAAAGTATAACGTGTAATCCAACGATCGAAACCGATGGCCCGTGACCAGGGTTTACGGGTGTTGGCAACGACGTTGGTGACATCGTTAACAGACTCGTAACAGTGGACACGCTAAGCAAAGTATAAAGTATGAGCGAAATGAGTTTAATATTGAATGCAGTATGAATCCTTGATGTCCCGTTAGCCAGGATCGATATTACACTTGAAAAGTTTCGAGGTCGTCTGCTAAACACGCGGATACACAAATTTTCCTACAGAGAATTTCGATCAATTTTTTTATTTGATGTGAAAAGAAAATTGGATCGAAAAATGTCTTTCCAAATGGATTGTTCTCAATGTTTCTTTGGTCGTTATTTTCAACAGAAACGGCGATTGATTCGAGTCTCGATCCCATCGTACAGTCCGTGGATTTCAAGGGCGAGGCGATAACTTTCAAGGCGACGAGCGAGGGCGTGTTGGCGACACTGCAGCACTGCGTTGAGCTAATGTCACAGATGGAAGATTCGTGGCGTCGTAAATGGGAAAAAGAATCAGAAAAGAAACGGAAAATGCAAGAACTTTGCAAAGCGCTCAAGGATCAGATCGCTCTGAATCGAGGAGAAACAACAAGACCGAGAGTTCACATCCATGGTGGCCCGGACTATGAGGTACCTCATTTGTACAGTGTCTTTTCAATGTCCCATCCCCCCTCTTTCTCCAAATGGCTTGTGCTTCTCGGTCGTGAAATTTACGTTGCCCTTGACCGAGTAGGCTCGCTCGCTCGCCCCTTTCTCCCATCAACATTATTTCCAAATCTCTTTCGCGTTGCGTCATCTATTACTAGGAGAATTTCGTTCGCGCGACCTTGCGAGAACCAAATGGAGAAGGAAAAAACAAACATAATGCCAGGTTTTCAGGCTTGCGGCAATAAATTGATATTCAACTAATTTACGGGCTATACAACCTGACTACAAAATCGCATTATGTAACCAATCCGTACGCAGCGTTCGAGTTACAAAATATTTGTGCTCATTGCGCTCGTCGCTTCTACCTCACTCTTTTTTTCTCTTTATTTCCTTTAATACAACGTTAAGCTCGTTTGATGCCAAATTCAACGAATCGTCACGAACAAACATTCTCGATAATGCCCGGAGAATTCATTTCATGATGAAAACGAAAAAAAAACAAAAATTCAAAAGCAATGAATGCTTCCACGATTCGGCACTTGAATAATATCAGTGCAAAGATCTTGACGTTAGTTCCTGAAGCCCGACATCGGCTCTCAATTGTTTAGGCAACAAAAAAAACTGAATGTCGCACAAACGTCATTTTTTTAATCAGAGTTTTTTAACGAGTTTATTTTTTTTGCAAAAATAATTAATTGCGATACGAAGATTAGGGACGGTCCGTTATAATTTCGAAAACGTTTTGTAAAATAATATTTTTATCCACATGCGAAACGTGCATTTGATATTAACAAGAGTTTAAAAAAAGTGCGAACGTAAAAACATTCTTATCGAGACGTTCGTGCCAAAAAGATCGAGTGGCACGTTCGCTGGAACGCGCCGCGTCGACGATCGGGCGAAAAGAAAAGTTCGGTAAATCATACGCTTACGCAATTTTCTTAGAGACCGTTTCGATGAGTAACCGTGCATCGAAAGAGAGACTGACAATCTAGTTTGGCTCCGAGCGTCGAAGAAGAACGGTCGAGCGTTTAAGCGCCTCGTTAAATCGTAACGGGAAACATAAACACGTTTCGTGTCTCGAATTATTTGAGAGAATATTGATTCCACAAAAAATGGGAAAATTGAGAATGAGAACGAAGTTATTTTCCGTGAGTTACTAAAAGCAGAAAAAAAACTTAAAAATTCTTTATCTTATCGCGACTATACTACGCAACTGTTACTCGTCAATAATTTATGAGCACTTGAATGAATTTATACGAATGGCTGGATTAATAACCGACCAATGCATTGTATCGATTTTCACTGAATCCTCATGATCCACGAAAATTACAAATTCAATCCATTTTTAATATTCCAACGAAAATCAATTCTAATGATCATTTGATAATTTATAAGGAAGGTCCGCATAGTGCTCTTTGCGACGAGGAATTCTACGACGCCGTGGAAACCGGACTGGACAAAATCGACGAGGATAATCAGCTGAGAGATCGATTGAAACAAAAAGCTGTTGCGATTCCAAAAAGTCCTGCTGGCCCTGCGGTGTCGCATCGATTATGGCCCGAGGTTTGTAAAATTATTTTTCCAAGATCGCGCGTAGTTTTTTCTCGATATTGAAAATTCCCAAAGCAGAATTTTCATTTTAACCCTAGAACGGTAACTTGGGGTCAAAAACGACCCCAGGCGACTTTAAATCCCGCGGCCTTTTCCCTTTCGTTTTCTCGGTTTTTTTTTAAATCGATTTACCGCATTTTTGACTAATTTTTTGACTCCGAGCAAAATTGCCCCAAGCTCTCGTGACCGTGCATTGAAAAAACGAAAAAAACGAGCCCAAGTTGAACTCTTTTCATTAAACTTCACCGGAGATGTTAATTTTGGGAACAGGTAAAAAAAAGGCCACCGTTCCAGGGTTAACGATAGTTTTTTTTTCCTCAATCACTTTTGTATTTTATTTCGTTGTGTCGTTGTTTTTTCTCGATTTTCAATCTCACGAAACTCAAGAGTCGGCCTTTGAGCAAACTAGTTTCTCGATAATCGAAAATAGTTGAGCAACGACCGAAAAATAATGTAACAAAACCCTGACTCACGGTTTTAGTGGCCTCTTGAGTTTCAGAGCGATAATTCTCGAATCTCAAATATTATCGATACACATTCGAACGAAGGCAGGCTCTATTAAAACCTGACTATTTTTTATTATTGCATCATCGGAATTTTGCTCCGAGCTCCACGAAAAAAATTAATATCTCGCAACGGTGATAACACTTTTTACGTCACAAATAACTGTGAAGAGTTTCACTCAACTGGACATCACACCTGGAGAAAGAAAAACATGAAAAGATATTTATTTTTGCAAAAAAATCTCAAGCCATTCCGCTCCGTTCCAGCTTCAGCTCGAGAATTTTTTCACAGTTACAATTTTTTATGATTCTTACATAAGACCCCGAAATTTATGTTCCGAAGCATGTGAAAAACGTGGACAACGTGTCGACAGTTTTTCTAAAATAATTGCAAGAATACAGAGAGAAAAAAATTGATGGATGCTTGAAGAAAGAAATTTGTTTTCTTTGGTTAGATCGAAAAAGTGACGATGCAGCAACAACACTACGCTCGTTTAGGCATCGGTGGTGCGGGAGGTTGGCAATTATTCGCGGAGGACGGTGACATGCGGATGTACAGACGGGAAGAAGAGTGCAACGGATTGGTGGTCGATCCTTTGATGGCGTGCCATGTGGTGAAGGGCGTAACAGGACGAGAAGTCTGTCAGATATTCTTCAGCCCGGAATACCGGAGCGGTTGGGAAGCAACGTTAGAGGACATGACAGTTGTCGAAACGATATCGAAGGACACGCTTGTTTTTTTGCAAACGCACAAACGAATATGGCCAGCGAGTCAAAGGGATGCTCTTTTCTGGTCTCACATGCGTAGCGCCCCTGATCCTGAGGATCCCGATGGCTCGGACTTATGGATCGTATGTAACCACAGCACCGAACACCCCGACTATCCCGTGAGTTCTCCTTCTCTCTCTCATTTGGCTAATCCTATCATTACCACAAACACGCCTTCTATTTTTAACTCGTGAATAAGCCACAAGTGTTGATTCTCGTATCTCCGTCGTTAACGATAAACGTCACACAAAACATGTGTGAATGTGAGAAAGCCAGAAGACTCATCGTTCAATAAACTGTTATGTCTGGTAACATTCCGTGAGTTAATTATAAATTCAAAAACGTTGCTACAACAAAAAAAACCAGATTCCGTGAATGAGAGCCCGAGGGAGATAAAAATTAGCATTTCTCAGGAAACTCAATAATTTTTCGGTCTACGAAATTATATTATTTCGCTCAGCGTATTTTTGTCCGCGACTCGGTTATTAATTTCTTTCCATAATGAGCACAACGCTTTCGATTTACTGTTGAGATATTTTTTGAGAACTATTCGACAGACGTTGTGTAATTTTTTACAAAAATTGCATTCTAAAGCGTTGCCGTTCTATCTGCGCTAGTTTTTTTTTAATTTACCGTGCCTCACAGAGGTACGCATGTTCTGCAATTTCGTTATCATGCAAATGAGCGTCAACCTTCAAGGCTTGACGTTAAAATAACGTCGTTTATCCTTATTCTGAGATTTCTGCAAGAAATTGCACAAAAAACATTTTTCCTCCAAGTTTTCGGAAGCTTAATTCGCGAATCTCGTTATGCTCGATTTAAATTACCAACGATTTCTACTTTCTCTCTCCCTTTTGTTTACAGGCAAATTCGGGGAAATGTGTGAGGGTTTACCTGACCGTCTGTATCGTGTGTCAAACGTTCATCGATCCACCGAAAGATCCAGCAAAAATAGAGCGTAATGATATAACGTGCAAAATAACGTACTGTTCCGTGGGTAAGGAAATGATGTTTGGTTCCCTCATTTTTCCGAGTTTCGTGTAAGATCATAATTAACAAGAAATGGTTGTATTTTTCAGTGAATCCTGGAGGATGGGCACCCGCTTCCGTTTTACGCGCAGTCTACAAACGCGAGTATCCAAAATTCTTGAAACGTTTCACCAATTATTGCATTGACCAATGCAAAGGCAAACCGATTGAATTTTAAGAATATATACATGTAAAAAACAACAACAACACGTATATATAACTTTATATAAATTCGTTACATTTAAATATTTTTTTAAACTTCCCTAATCCGCACTCACGCGATAATCAAGAGTCCACCATTATTTTCCTTTTTATAGTGTGTGGCAATCATTGAACGTATGTAAGCTGTGCGCCTGTGAAAAGAAAGAAAGAAAGCGAGAGTCTAAAATGAGCGAATCATCTTCGAACTACGAACATGCCAATTTTATGGTATCAGCATGATGTGCTTTTTTTAATTCTTGTATAACATAAATATATAATACTTGGATGTTTCATCTAGTGGATTTTAAAAACTCCGAATGGACACCCTTTGAAAAGAAAACGAATAAATTCTCGCGTCTAATCCAGAGCGTTGAAATATCGGAAAATGAGACGACGTTGCTGACTGTATGAAAAAAAAAAACGTTTTTTTATACAAATTTTTATTTCCATCGGTTCCATCCTCAGATCGAAGTTGATCTTTCGCTTTTACGGCTCATTCACGTGAACTTTCCTTTCAATTATTCTCCACGATTCTCGAGGGTGTCGAGCTTGAAATTTTTAATTGAAAAATGAATGAAACTATTTGACGCGAATCCACTCGATTCCGAGGGTGAAGTATCGTCCCCACAACGTCACGATAACGCTTCTGGTGTTGTGAATAAACTTGTAACATTTTATCTCCCGCGATTGTCCGTGTTTTGTCGTGTTGCACACATGATCCTCATAATAAAATGAAAAAACAGACTATGAAGGAAAATTTACATGAAAAGAAACAAAAAAATAAAAAATCTCAACGAAAATTGCGTCGCGAGAATCCAATTGTACAAATCTAGGTACGAGAATATCTTCATTGAATTATTGAATCGTTACATTCTGCCAATTATATATGCGAAACTGTATAGTGATGATAAAAATTATATTGTTACTTTTATTTATATAATGAGAGGAAGACAATGAAAAAAGCACTGTGAATATCGTAAATGCTTGAAAATATGAGGATTGCTTATACAAATGAAATTTAATAAAGACTGTTAGAGGTTTATGCAATGATCGAACGAGATTTTTCCATCCTTTTTTTTCTTTAACCCAAGAACTACAAACCGGAGAGGATATCAACCCCAGGCGAGTTTCGAATTACGTTCCTAACTTAATTTTTCAGCACTTTAGGTATTAAAATCGATTTTTCACCGACTAAATTTTGATGAAATTGAATTTACTCTGCGCCATGCTCTTTGGCACGAAAAAACGAAAAGATTCATGTACTTGTAAGTCAGATTACTGCTTTCGGAACGATTTTACGAACAAGAAACTCGTGGGGTTAATATTTACTCCGGTTTGGAGTTTAAAGGTAAAAAAAAAATGGGTTTGTAGTTCCGGTAGCAAAGATTTCTTGTTTAGTACGGAAAATGTATTTTTCTAGGATAATTGAAATGGGGTCTTCACTGGAATTCATAAGAGTTCAATTATTTATCTTTTGTTCAATATTTATTGATTCGTTTTTTTACAAATTTCATTGAAACTTTGAATGTCTATTGTCGAACGAAAAACGGTAAAAAAAAGTGGTCTATTGAGTTTTGATTATTTACATCTTTGTAATAACAATATTAAATGCAAACTCGGAGAAAAAATCAAGTAGACAGTCGTAACGTTGTTGGGAGAACGTACGAAATTGTCGAGTTTTTTTTCTATTAGATACATCGAGTAAATCGCTAAGATAAAAAGTTTGTCTTTTTTCTTCTTTCGCAATAGCTCGCCGTTGGTTTCCATCCAAGCCAACAATGCAAATTCCGTTATTTAATCATTTTTTTCGAGGTCCAATGAAGCCTCGTACGAAAGAAAAAAAATAATAGATCCGTAGAGTGAATTGTATTATTTCTGTTCGCCAATTTCTTTTAGTTCGTATTTACATGGGAGCTCGTGAGGCGCGACTACATTAGTACCTAACTAAAATTCGAATGCTTGGCTCGCAATCGAACGAGGAAATTTAATCGTCTCTCTCATCATTCGGAATATTACGCTCTCGACGTAGATGCTCGATCCTTTTTCTTTCTCTTTGTCTTCTTATTGCAGTGTGCAGAAATAACTGTTCATTTATCGACCTTGAATTTCATCAGTTCGAGTCGTAGGTTGTTAATTTTTTAAGCACGCTCAGACCCTTCTCCTCGTACTCTTCCCTCATTATCCAGAATGAATCGCGATTCCTCGTGAGCTCGGCCAGTACCGCACCTCCCATGAAAACCATGTCCTTGCGCCGCGACGAATCTTCGATTTTTATTTTGAATTTCTGCAAATAATTATTATCATCAATGGATAGTTATTGATTTTCGGAAAATTCGTGGAAATGAGAGCCTGACACTTTTCAATGAAAATATTTTCGCGAAAGGTCGTTCTCACGATTCTCCGCGAGTTCTCGAAGCAACGAAGAAATTAAAAGGGGGATTTAGTCTTTTATCTGAACGAATAAGACACTTTGTTAAATTTTATTTACCCCTAGCTTCGATACGTCGTTTTTGAGGACACGCTGAAGGTACAGTTGTTTGATTTCTCGTTCGAGTCTGGATGGTAAACCAGGATACATGGTACTGCCCCCGCTGAGAACGATGTGCTTGTACAATTCGCTTCTCATGTCGATGTCAGCGGACTGTATAGTGTTGAAAACGAGTTCGGCGATACCCTGAGCCTCGACGTTTATCAGATGCGGTTGGAACAAAGCTTCGGGAGCAGTGAATCTCTCACGACCAACTTTTATGACTCTACCGTCTGGGAGCTGAAGAACGAAATAGTTTTTCAGTCTCCATACAGAAAATAAATCGTTTCTTTCCGTCGAAGAAAACTTTGGCAGCAAACGGCAAAATTCTTTTGCTAAATTGAAAATATTTCCAGCGCAGCATTGGTCACATAAAAGTTCTCACCGTATACGATTCGACGAGGACCGTTGTTTCCCGTGACAATTTAACTTCCGTCTCGATGTTATAACTGACGTAACAAAGTTTTTCTTTCATCATACGAACGGTCTCAAAATCGGCCGAATGGTTGAAAGCGTAACCGCGCAAGAGCAGTAATTTAATAAGATACATCGTAATATCACGTCCTGCTATATCCAATCTTCGGGTGAGATGAGGCAACGAATATTCCTCGTAAACAGGACATATGTGAGTAACTCCATCCCCTGAGTCTATGACTACGCCACTGATCAGTCCTTGGGCGTAAAGCGTTAAGACTGCTTGTATCGCAACGTAAGTTCCCGCAAATCCATATTTTTCAAACATCACCTGCGAGAACGGTAAGGCTCGAGATTATTTCCCTGAATAATCATTTCCAAGCCTAAATGAACCCAAACAGTTTTCTCCAGGAAAAAAAGCTGAAGAATTCTTTTTATAAACACGTTACCTCGATCATTTTTTCTCTGTTGGCGAGTGGATTCATTGGCGGTTCAGTCAGAAGAATTTTACACTCGCGAGGATTGATATTCATTTTTTCTTTGCCGAATGTGTAATCCCAGACATGACACATGTCTTCCCAATTCCTACAGAAAAGATAAACATTTCATGAGTATGCTCGTCGATCAGGCAAGAAAATCGACGTTTTTTGGCATCAACTGACCTGACAATTCCATTTTGCATTGGATAACTGATTTCCAGCATAGAACGAAGCTTACTCGCTTCGTCACCCACCATCAAGTCCTGCATGGAAAATTTCATTACAACGATGCAACAGGCACTTTGGAATAAACTTAAAAACCAATCAAAGCAAGGCAATAGAAAACTGTCGACAAGTGCGGACTGGTAAAAAACTTCCATGAACCTCAGAGCGGCCTCGAGCATGACTCAAACAAACAAATTGCATCGGTATGAAAAATTCAGTATTTTCAAATTCGAAATGTATCTGTTTCTCTCGCGAATGTTGAAGAACGTCGAAATTTGCGTCAGAATGCAACGAAATTTTGTTTTTTCTTGATCAGATGTCAAGATTCTTATTCAATATTCGGTGAGGACAAGAAAACGATTATTTTTTATGATCCAAAAACAAAATTGGTACGAAAATCGTAATAATTTCTGGAAATTGAGCAAAAAAATTGAAACGATTGCAATAGCTGGCAATTGTTCTTGCAGCTCCGTACAAAGATTGACGTGTCGCAAATTTTGATGATTTAAAATTTCTCTGTTTTTACCCTTGGCCGGCATAATATTTTCTTTCGCTCAATCTTTTGATTTGTTGATTAGATATTCCTCAATAAAATAAACTGGATATCATGCGTAACGCATAAACGTTGGTTGAGTGCTAACGGACAATGATGAACAGTAAATGTTAATAAACGCTCTGAAAACTTACAGGCATGTTAAGCACGTCCTATGATGGCAAATGTAAACACACAAACACAATTGACAATTACCATGAGTAATAACCTTGCTGTCTCATGATAATGCGACATAGAAAATGTCGGAATAAACAAGAGAAAAAATATTTCCCAGCGACGTTGCAGTTAACTAAATCGTCAAGCAGAATTAACGAGGGACAGAGAGTTTGAGTGGGAGAACAAAAACAAAAGACGTATTACAGAGTTAGCGATGTTTGGGTCTGAACTTTTGGTCACTCAAAATAATAAAGTTGGTGCTGAGACTTACGCGAATGCAAAATTCTTGCTGGAAATGACAATTTTTCAATTAATAAACGAGTTTTTATGAAATTTTCCTTGCAGGAACGGATTGAATGACATTTTCAAATGACGAATCCCTTTTATTCATCTCTGGACGACCGAATACTTGCGAAATGTGTTTTTACAAACGAAATGAAGGCTAGTACTTACTTTGACGTCGATATCCCCGATCTTTTTGACAGCTCTAATAATCGGTCGGCCCACGATCGAGGGAAATATATGAGCCGGAAAATTGGCACCAGCATAACCGCATTTGACGAACTGCGAATAATAATCACGATTTAGAAACAAAAACAACCAACGCAGGATACGAAGGAAGCATTTATGGTCGCTTTTTCTCGATGATTTCGAACGTGACGAAAAACACTTCGAGCATGTTATAACCTTACCCCCGTTCCATTGTCACACACTATGACTTTTCGCCCCTGATTATCCATTTCTATTGTCCTCCCGACGTATACCACAATCTAATGAAAACTTTCAATTTTTATGACTCTCGTATCGCGAACAGTTTATCGAAAATCTGTTTCCGCTTGATGAGATGACTAATTCCCTGAAATCAAGCAAGGGCGTCACCGGTTAGCGAGCTGTCGCTCTCCCCGAGAAGAGACAAGCCTGAAGTGCCAGAGGCTCGTACACACATACACATTTCTGTGTCAAACACGTATAGATTCTAGTAAGAAAAGCTCTCCCGCATCGCTGCAGCAGTGCAGCACGACGCCAACACATATCTATATACATAAATTCCCCATATTACGTTCAAACACGAGTTCCAACAAGAACGAGAATTTTTTCTGCTAACACTCGTCATAGCCGCAATGTTTTTTAGAGTATGGAAAAAAATCGGGCGTAAGATTAATGATGGTGAATCGGTTTTTCTACAGCGGAGAGAAAATTAGATAAAAAATTACCATGCCACCATATAGTTCCCTGGTACGTACGATATTCGTCCCTCCGAGAAATTTTAGCAAAGACATAGTAATTTTTCATTCATATTCCATCGGAAATCGCGGGAATTTTAACATTTCTTGTCAAATTTTGACATTTTTCGCCAAATATTTCAGATGAAAAATTTCTCAGAGCGTAATAGTAATGTTTTATATATTTTTCTCTCCTCGTATTTACTGTCAATATAAGTTTGTACACGGCCTACAAGGCTATACATTCGTCGAAATCATATTGAGATTACAGTGAAAGTTACCAAGCTGGAAATTATACCAGAAAAAATAAACTTCTTTATCGACCGCAGTGATTTTTTCACAGCAGACGTGCCGTTCCCGATTCCCTCTGCCTTTCCGGGTTAGGCGCGTAGAGTTCAAATTTATTCATAAAATAAATCCATGAAATCGATTATAAAAAATGTATTAATTAAAATGTTAATAAAATTGATAAAGTCCATAAATAAAAAAAATAAAAAAATTCATCAAGGGTCACTTTTTCACGGAAAAAATTGTAATCGTTGATTCAATATATTATTTTGATTATCAGAGTTTTCTGTGGGGGCTGTATCGGTGGAGGCTGCTTTTTGGCTCCCAAATAAAAGAGAAAAAAAAAATGTATCGACGCGTTCGTAACGTAGGAAGATATTTTCTATTACAGGATAAAATAATATAAAAAATGGACGGATTGAATAGAATCTGCAATTCCCATCGAACAAATACAAAATAGAATTTTGTAAATTACAATAAACATGAATTTTAGTCGATTCGATGATTCGCTGAGATGCAAATCATTCGTGAATTTTGTCAGATTTCAGATGGATCTTGAAGTTATTTGCGATGTCCTTGATCTTGAGGAGATCGGTGTCGAGAACCTTTCGCGCTTCCTCTCTCGAATCATCGTCCGTTGAACTCAAAAACTTCAGGACTCGATCTGAAAAATATTTCCATTTGAGTTTAATCGGTAGGGATCGTACGATATGGTTTTCGAGAGTTTTTGGGGATAAAATTTCGCAGTACCGTGATATTGCGACAGTTCCGAAACTGTTGTCGCCTGAAGATGAGAGCGAAGGAAGGAAAGAACCGAAGAAACGTGCCTTCCGGACATGTGGAGGGCGGTCTGAGTCGAAGCGGTAAAAAGGACGCTTGTTACGAGATGGAGGGCCAGAGCGGGATCGGAAGTTTCTCGCAATTGTTCGAGAAGGGCTTGCCGATGGCCGAGGACAATGGGCCTTTCTTTCTTCTTGTCAAATTTCCTCAACACCAAACAACACACTGCCATGGCAGGTTCGATGCTATTTAGAAACTCCTCCGTTGAATTGGCAACGATTGTTCGGTGCAAACTGCCCAGAGCTTCCTTGACGTCGTTAGGGAACTCGGTGAGCATTTTGACTCTTGCTTCGGTGGTCAGATTGCTCGGACACTGGAGAAGATTCTGTTGAGCAGCGAGTTTGAAAATGTCAGTAGCAAAGTCTACCGCGAGTGTCTTGATGAGATACTTGGTGAGGGAGGATTGCGAATGTTTATCGAGGAGCTTGATGGCTTTGTCAAAAATACGTATATTGGTGGCGAGCATGTTTAGGCGTTCCTCGATTTCTGTCAAATTATTGTTGTTCTTGGTGGTTTGTGCCAATTTTTCAGCCAACGAAAGTGCCAATTTGTTCAATCTTGGTTGTAAATAATCGGCAAGTTCCTCAACAAATTCTTCCATGTCAGCGAGATTTTCATCTTCACCAAGTTTTTTTTTTATTTCCTCGCGAGTTACGAGGACGAGTTCGGTTTTCTTGTTATTTTTAATCATTTCTTCGTCGCTGTCGTTGTCGCAGTTTCTCGATTGATTGTTTCTTTTCTTGGTTGACTTTGTCTTCGTTTCTCGACCTTGACCTCCGCCACCGGCTTTTCCGCTGCTCGCTTTCTTTCGTCTCTCTTCTTTCCTGTCCGTTTTGGCATCGATCACGCTGCTCGTCGTGCGCGACATTTTCAATTTGTTCTCCGCAATCGTTTGCAACCATTTACCACTGTCAACCGCCTCTTTTGCTCGTTTCTCTGCAATCGCCTCGAAAGGCTGTGACAACGATAGCAAATACGCCTCCGAGACGGCGACTGTGTTTGTAAAAATGTGAAAATTCACTTTCGATTTCTTGAGGCTGGATTTTAAAAGCTCTTCGATATCTCCCTCTTGGAACAGCGAAGGCAACAGTGGATAGAGATCCACGAACGAATTGGTCGCAATCATCTCTTCGATATTCGCGTCGATCTGGTCAAGTATCGCTGGTCCAACGACCACCGACGGGAGGTGGATCAATTTTTCATTGGGCAATCGACGCTCTACGAAATTCTGAGGATCCGTGATTCCGAGACCAGCGAGCGCGTCGTATTCTGCAAAAACGAAATAATCAATCTTCCGATCAAATAAATTCATTTTTCGAACGATTGACTCGTTGTGTTTGACACACAACGTAGCCAATAAGAAGAATTTTATTATTTCTTTTCGTTATTCAGACCTATGTATCCATGGTGCTTGTAAAAATTGTCAACCCATTCGATTTGTTTCTTTGAATAAATGGTAGGCACGTAGATACTGTTGCAGCTCTGTTTTCCCGTAACGGTCCCAGGCACTTGCATCGTTTCTTGCAAACTCTCCAGGATGGCTAAACAAAAAGTTCGTTCAATTTATTGATGTTTTTTAAATCATTTTCCATGTTTTTTCGTTAGTTAATCATTCACCCAATCAAAAAATAGTCTTTGGTCGTGCTTGGGGTTACTCCTGAACTCGTTCGAGTACACACTGGGTCGTTTTGACCCGGAAAGGTTTCTGTCCCCGATTGTTTGGCATTTAATTTTCATTTTCGTCAAAAAATCAATTTACACAAATAAAAATCGTGTATTTATCAGAATACTACGATTTGAAAAAAACCTCGGGTCAGATTGACCCAAAATGTACTCAGAGGGTTAAACGTGATTCCACGGCCGTTGCGTGATCTCAGTAAATAAATAAATAAGCAAATGAATACATACAGAAAAATATTCTTTCAGGAACTTTGCACTGTCCCAGAATGGCCATGATGGGCGTTGGTTTTGTGATAGCGGATAACGCGCCTCTGATTTTTGCTCTATTTCTGGCGATAAAGCCTTCGGTGTAAAATATTCTAGGATCCTGTTTGTCCTGTTTGCCTTGAATGATCTTGCCGAGTTCCCTTTCGATAGTCGACTGCAAGAAATCGGCGGGCAAGTCGTACTGTAGAGTGAATTCGGCAACATTGATGTGACCATTTTGGCTCAATTTGTCATTTATTTCTCCGACTATTTTGAGCATATAAGACTTGTCGATCAATTGCCCGAGTATCAACTTGATTCCTCGGTCGTGTCTCTCTATGTCCGCTGCTATTTTACTTATTTGCGACAAATCGACGTTGAGAATCTTTGCCAATTCTACAAGGTTTATACGACCTTCGTGCACGTACAATTCATCTCTTATTTCTTTTCTAAGATGATCCGGAGTTACGTACTCTTTGCCATCTACCGTGAATATTACGTCCAAAAGTTTACTCGTCGTCAATGTTGTGATTATTTCGACGCAATTTCTCTCCGACAATCTGTGAAATATTACGATTGTGTCATATTTTTTTGTACCTTTTTTTTTAACGAGAACTTTTTTTTTAGGTTAGAAAGATCGCGGAATTTTGTTTGCATTCCCAAGTTTCTTGTCAAATTGTTGTAAAAGATTGCGAGTCATATGGCAACAGATGGCCATTCGGAAATTGTCATCTTGACATAAAAATACAGAAGGGAGCAGAAAGATTATTTTGTTACTAACTTTTGGAGCGTTGAGTTGAGCTGAGCTTTTTGAAAGTCGGCCGCAAGCCGCTTCACTTCGTCCCAATCGACGGCAGTCATTTTTATTCTCGTTTGTTATTTAACAATTAAAACAACAATGCACAGGTTTTTGCATCAACTTGGCCACGAATGAAACGTCCGATTACGAAGCTTCTTCCTTTGACCGTTTGGAGGCGATCTCTCCTGGCCGCAGTGCGATTTTGTACCGGCCGATGGACGTAACGCGTGTATTTCTCTACGAGCCCTAGACCGTGGCGTTATCTGTTGTTCCATGTGGGAAATAATACTCCAGGGCAAAGTCATTCCACTCTTTGCTCGTAAGATGACGCTAGACGTACTTTCCGAGAAAATCAAAATAACATGAACAATCAATTGTTTCTTCCTTTTTCTTTTGCAATGTTCAATCGAAACTTCCGGAGTTAGTTGCAGGCAACAGACGATTCAATTAACTTTCGTTGGAATTGCGTAAAAAGTACGTGGAACTACGTATCGTGTTAGATAGCAAAGCCGCGGAAAAACAGTTCATCCGGTGCGGCCACGCAGAAAAGCGCGCGAATACGTCCATTTTTCTTCCATCAAACGGATTGCAGTTTTTGTTTCAAAGCGGAAATCAACATCGTAGCGAGCATGTCGGCTGTAAATAAAGAACGCGATATTTGTCGTACTTGTCTGAGTACTGATGGTGATTTAATTCCGTTGTTTTCCTACATTTCAAAAAAGTCGCGATTAGCCAATAAAATAATGAACATCAGTAACGTTACGGTGAGAAGTTGATATCACGCTTTCCTTTTTAGAAAAATTCTTATATCTACGTCGCGAACGAACAGCGTTTCTCAACGTTTTTGTTTGTCCGCAGATGAACGAGCAAGATGGCTTGCCTCATATGATTTGCAAAAAGTGCATCTTTCTCGTAGAGTCTTTCGATTGTTTCAAAAAACAGATCGAATCCGCTAACGACAAAATGACCAAAACTCAGCATAGCTTTGCCAACGATCCGAAAACTTTAGCTTTCGAAATGATAGAAAATTTCAAACGTTTCGCTGAAGATTATGAAGACAGCGAATCCGATTACGAAATTCAATACATTTCGGACGAAGTGAAAAAACGCGTGGAACATGCATTCAGGAAAAAGCGTAGAATTTATATAATAAACAAACTCGCGCTTCTTCACTCCAATTATGCCTGTTTGAGTGCGTATCATTATGGATTGCTGTATGCTCTAGCAGATTTGAGTAGTGCAGAAGAAATAAAGCTCAAGGATTATCGTTCCGCGTAAGTTTTCCAATCAATTTTCTATTTTTATTCTTGACATTAAATCAAAGAATTACAAGAATAATTTTGTTCATCAAAATATCAAAATTCTTGTGTTTTCATTTCGAATAATGGAAAACTCCAAGAAGTTCTCTACAGTTTCAAGAATTTTCCAACAGTCCAAAATGTTAACTTTGCTGTCAGTTTACTTTTCAAAAACTTCTTGAATCTGATGGATTTGAAAAAATTTCTGATTACACGGAAAATTTATCTAATTCAACAAAAAAATCTAAGCGGTTATTGTTGCCCTTGCTCTATCAGAGCGTCGATGTTTCCATATTTTTTTGGATATTTATTATGTTGGAAAAGTTTTTAGAATATTCTGCCAAATTGACGTCGATTCGACTTGTCGAGGCTCACGATTTGATTCGTCGTTAAATTTCATTTGTATAAGCAATCCTCGTACTTTCAAGCATTCACGATTTCTCACCAACTCCATAGTTGGTGAAAAATCGATTTTAATACCCAAAGTGCTTAAAAATCAACTTAGGAACGTAATGCAAAGCTTGCCTGGATTAGAAATCCACCGTGATTTGTAGTTCTAGGGTAAATGGCTTTTTGGTTGATTCCAGTATGTCCAGCTTCTTGAGATCAAGACCCCAAAAGAATGATATTGTAATGGGAAGAGATTGCGACAAAGCGAATGCAGTGGATAGTGTCGAAGTTGAAAAGGAGGAGACGGAAGGATTGGAGGACGAAATGGAACCTGAAACTTTGCAGTCTGCGAATTCCGACTGTAACGAACGATTGGTTATTGCTGTTGAAGATTTCGACGATTTGGAGAACAGAACAGAGGATTTTGAGTGTACAGCAGAATCAGAAGAAAATTTGTTGCCGAAAAAGCTGATCGATGCAACGCCCGGAAATGCGGAAAATATCGAGCAACGACGTTTCGAGCCATTTGTTCGCGGAAACAGTGAAAAGGGGGGGAATAAAATTGTCAAAAATGCGAATAATGTTGACACACAAAGCCTCGAACCGTTCGATCGCAATGCCGAGAATAAGAACGAAATTCCTGAGCATGCAAACGCGAAAACAATGGTAGAAACAATAGGAAAATTTCAACACTTTTTCTACCGTGATAAAACAAAAACGGTGCCATTTCGAACGCACTTTGGTAACGGGATCGAAAATTCTGTAGCTGAAATGCGCGTTAATACCGGAGAGAAAAATTCGGAGCGATTCAACGACGATTCCACTGGCAATACAGAAGCGAATTTCCGATCAGGGAAAAGTGAGAATTACAGAGAAAACATGTCGGTAAGTGTGAGGTCAAAAATTTATGGTAGAAACGATTTTTTCAGATTGCGTCATTTTTTCTACAGTGTCAATCGCTTAATCGAAATTCCAATGTTTCAGGTTGAAGAATTTTATTACGCGAACGAGGGAAACGATATGGTGGTCGATGATCCACTAAGTATCCAGGAAGAAGTTGTGGAAACTTCTAAATTGGAAAAGCACGAAGAAACATACGTGGAGAGGAAGAATTTGCATGAAAACAATTTCCATCACGAAGCTCTGAATAACGAGAAGGTCGAGAATATTTCAGGGCCGAGCGGGATCGAAACAATGGCAAAAGATGCTTTGCAATTAAGCTACTCGAACGAAGAACCCGAGCAGGTTGGAAAGTTGGAAATGGTTGAAAAAGCTTTTCCGTCCGAGGAGCCGGAGGTTGCAAGAAGCGACGTAGCCGAGAAGGAGAACACGATGCCGGTAAAAACGCATGAGAATCTTTGTTCTAAGAAAAAAGTTAAAAATGTTGCTCTGGACAAAGCGAAAGCGGTCGATGTGATCGTCATCTCGTCCGACAGTTCGGACGAGGAGAGGCGAAAAAAGTACAACGAATCAGGAAATAAGGGGATTTCGCGTGTGGCTCGCCGAGCAGGAAAAAAAGTTTCTCAGCCTTTGCTCGGCGTGAGGAAAATTAACCGCACAATTCGTTGTCCCGATAAAAAAATTTCGCTGGAAAATGGAAAAAACTTGACGGCTCTCGAAGCGAATAAAAAATTTCAAACGAGGAAATATTTCCATTGCACAAGCTGCAAAATTAATTTGTACTCCGTTTCCGCTGTCCTTCATCATCACAATCAAATCCATACACCAGCCGAAGAATTGCTTCATTGTCAAATGTGCGACGTTCAATTTGCCTCGAAAACAATTCTCCAGGCTCATTTCGATCATCACCACGAAACTCATCTTTTCCGATGCAGTCTTTGTGCCTGTGAATTTGTCCTAAAAAAAAATTTGCGCGCTCACATGAACGCTCACCCCAGACCAAAAGTTGAGGAGCCCGAGAACAAGCGACCTAAACTCGACGAACTGTCGGCAAAAGTCCAACTTCCGGTTCAGCAAAACTCCATTAATACTACGAATGACCACAGCAATCTTTTGGCCATTCAGAACACTGAAAATGATGATAATCTTCCTCATGAAAAAACAGACGGTTGACGACCGAGTACGACAACTAATTAATTATTCCGAGCTTCCTCTCCAAGAATCCTCGATTCGTATTTTTCCTTCCGACAAAAAAAACAACAACCTCATTCCAGTGAGAACTTATTTCGTCCATTGGCTTATCAATTTTTCTCAATTCCGCAGTAATAGAGTTTGAATCAACGGTTTCGAGTGTTTTCTCTAAGAATCTTAATTACGTTTCGACTCTGTTCTCCACAGTATAATTTTTTGTGAATGTAAAAATAAATGAAAAAAAAAACATTGATTGCTCTCGAGTTATCGAGAAACAAGAATATTTCGTTTGTGCTTTTTGGTCGTTAATTTTTTCGATAGTTCAAAAATTCTGTTGATCGCAATAAATATGTAAAAAAAAAAAATTCAAGGGGGACAGCAACGCATTGATAGTGAAGCGATTAAAGGCCAAGCGTGCTATCTCTCGAGTAAATTGATTAATTGAACTGGTGGATTTTTTAAGTGAGAGACAACGGGCCGTTGTTGACGAGAACGACGAAAAGAATTGCGTTGGAATTCTCCTGTCCCTCCCCAGCTCAAAAAAGTGGAATAAGCAAATATAAATATTGGCGATTGTCGATTTTTGTTCGGATCGCCGAGGCCGGACATAATTCTCGCGGGTGTCGAGCTAATTAACTTAGTCGTCAATCGTTCGCGCTGTTCGAGAGCACAATCGGTGATCGGTAGTGCGTCGCTCAGGATTATGTTTGCTCGTGTACACTCACGATGGGGACAGTTGCTCGATGGAGCCCATGGCGAAGTGCCAGAACCTTTCGATCACGCGAAAAAATCATCGACGTGTTTGAGACCGAAGCGAATCGGAGTTTTTCAAAATTTTACCAAATTTTCACCCAGTCAGTGAATTTCGAGGCATGAAGTAAAAAAAAGCCAAGAAAATAACGATAATTCGACGATTTGCATTCAGCTGGAAAAAACGAGACGGCTGTTGTGCCTCGAAGCGAGTACGTCACCCGTGATAATGATAGACGATTCCATTTTTTTTCAACTTTTCAATTGGACACTGAAAAGTGTTTACGAGACATTTTTATGCGCTGAAAAAACTTTTTAAATGATAAAGGTTTTTTTTTCGCCAATTTAAATCTCAAGAGCAGAAGAAAAATCGCTGAACGAATTTGATTTTTCAATCACGAGTGTCTTACCGATTTAGTTGGCGCATTTTAATAAGTTTTTTTTTTCCGAGGAAGATTTCAGGTGCTGGAAAATGTTGTGCGCCAATTTGCACGTATTACCGCTGAGTCTGTTCATCCTAATACCAGTCACATTCATGATAACGTGAGTGAAGACGCTTGCAATGATTTTTTATGAATTTTTTCACATTCCTCTAAATTAATGTGGCAGTTGAATTTGTTTCCATCAATATTTATGCTCGTACTAAAATGACGCATGTTGCAAATCCGATAACGCACTCCCGAGCTTTCAGTTGCACAAAGAGACGTTATTAGACACCGATAAATCGATATATTTCTATACATATATAGACGATATTGAGAGAAACACAGGAATGACAAAACATTGATTGAGTGCATTGTTTCACGCTCCGTTCCAACAATTCTGACAACACGAAAAACTGCATCAAGTTATATTCGAAATAACGACCTAATATCTGTTACAATCAACTCGTCAAAAAAACTTTTCATCGATAGTTCAGAGTGAATTTTATCGTCAACCAGATTCATATTCGTCGTGCAGTGAAATTATTAATGTAAGGAAAAATGACGTCATTTTTCGGCTTGGACAATTATTTCTCGTAATTATTGTTCACGGTTAATTAAAAAATAGACACATTCGATTTGATGCAATTTTTCGGTTTTTTTTTTCGTGTCTCTGCTTCTCTATTGAGTTTTCTGTGCTCGATGAGTAATGAAAAAAAAGGTATGAGGAAAAAAAGCAGTGACTAAACGCCGTGGCTGAAATAATTAAGAGGCAAAATCGTGGAAGAAAAGTGGCTCGTGTAATACGATAATGCGACAGACGTAGGTTTATTAATTGATCGTATTTCAGGTACACGATATCGGTGCAATGGGACCACGTTGTGGCTGGATTTCCGTACATTTCCGAGACCGGAACTTTATCGCCTGAATCGTGTATATTCACGCAATGTCTTAATATCGCTGCTCTCTTACGTTAGTCCTCAATTATTATCAATTTTTCATTGTTATTTAGTACGAGAAGTAAAGAAAAAAAATGGGAAATTTGATGAATGGAATATTTCAGTTGGATGTTGTGTTTACATAAGGCATCGACAGGTCGAACAATGGCGAAAAGAACGAGGGCTGGATCTCGTCGATCGTCGAATTGTAACTCTAACAGTTTGGTGTGGATCGTTCGCCTGTTTCGGTCTTGACATTCTTGCCAATTTTCAAGAAGCTCGTGTCGTTGCTGCTCACATGGTTGGTGCGATGACTTGTTTCACAGCGGGCACTCTTTACTTTTGTCTTCAGGTAAATTCCACGTTTCCTCCATTTATTTACATTTTTTTTTCTTGCTCTCACGTCAATACGATTTTAATTTTAAAAATCATTTTCTTTTTGCCGAAATAAATATTTCTCGAGGACAAAGACTTGTTTTATCTGCACAACAGAACGATTAGTTTCATAATAAATGAGTCATTTAAAAATAGAGCATGCAGCTTTGTTTCTCCTCTTCGAGCTGATTGCGAGGTCGCCAAGTTCAACCAAAGGCAGATATCGAGCTTGATGAACAGTGACAAATCATACGTGTCCCATCAAATCGTTGGATTTTTTTCTATTCCATTTACAATTATCGAGCATTAAAAATCTTCTCATCAGCTCACAATCCCTTCAGAATCGATTTTTCTCCATCGTTTTTGCATTTTTATGGACTTCTCTATTTTTATACCTTTTTGCTAATTCACAGACTTATCTGAGCTACAAAATGCAACCTGCAGTCAATGGATGGTTCGTCGTTACCGTCAGAGCCGTTTTATCAGGTCTCACTTTCGTTCTTACGACAATGACTATTATTCCTGGCTACATATCGATGTCGGAGTTTCGAGGTAAGTTCACGTGTCTTTTAAATAATCCCCTTGACAATGCAATCGTCTGGATCTACCATTCGATTCGAATGCTACTCGAGAAATTTCGCAACGTTTTCTAATCAGATTCCGACGCGATTGCTTCTTAATTATCAAAGTTGAACGGCCCGTAGATTTTGTAACACACTGACTACTGGAACTATTTGAGATAGACGAAAATACCATAGAGCCAATCTCAGTTTTCCATCGTTAATTATCGAGGCCCGAGAGCGAGTCAAAAAAACGTTTTGCAAGCTTTTGCAAGATTTTTCAAAATCGATATATTTCTTGAATCCGCTCTCAAGACTAAAGTATCGAAGATGGGAAAATGTCGTCAGGAGCTTTTTTGTTGGAAACTTGATGCTCAACAAAATTGGTCCTGCAGTATTTTGCTCTATCTCCAACCGTTTAAGCAGTGTGCGCTCTGAAGCAAGGCACGTTATAGAAACTTGAAGTTTAGACTCGAAATTCGGTTTTTAACTGAAAGTCACATTTTGGATCCTCTCGGAATATCCAGCTTCGTGATTATCGACATTTTCATTGTACGAAATAGTCAAACTAATTCAAAATCAACAAAATGTTGCATTAAATAAAAAATAAAAAATAATTTCGATACGCGTCCGAATATAAATTCATAAAGACATTGACGTACTGATGCAGGAAACGATTATAAGAAATGGCTGCCCAGCGACGGTGGATGGGGTTGGCATCTCGTCAGCGCAGTCTCCGAATGGATTCTCGCGATAGTTTATTGTATATTTTTACTGACATTCGTCCCGGAGTTTCGCCTAATAAATTTCGAGCCACCAGTAGTGACGGTAATGTTGAATATATTCAAAGCAGCCAATGCCAAGTTCGAACTGTTGAAATAAATCACGAAAATCACTCGAACATTAATTTTTCTTACAGTTATCGTATTTGGATAAAAATCACGATGGCAAACCGGCCGGAAAGCGAGAAACTGTTCAACAGGAAGTTTGATTACGAAATTGAATAAAAGGCCAAATACCAAGGCGTTAATTACCGAATCCAATAAGATCGAAGTGATTGAATTATATCAATGGATCAAATTAACCCATAAAATCAATTTTTTAAACCATCTCGCACAGTGAAAAGTTTCTTGTTCTGCAGAAATCCTTCGTTCCAATAATTTCCTTAATTTTCACTGTAACCAAATTTAATCCAGGAAGTTGAAAATCTACTAAATTTTCGTAGTGCTTGGAGCTTCCTTCATTCTGTCGGTTGTTTGTACATATTTGGAATAATTAGCCCCTTAAAAACTGTTAATCGATAAAATAGAGCTTAATAGAATGACATCAGTCGGTACGGATAGCGCATCACCGAAAACCTTGCGCCTAACCATCAGAGATCTTCGTTTATTTCGCTACAAAAATATCTTCGAAAATGGACGTCTTAGGCAAAAGAGTCCTTGAGAGTTCTAGGTTTCTAAAAATAAGCTCGTTTCATGCGTCAAGAATAATGGAGCAAAACGCTTATGAAGCTTGGAAAATTTTTCATTGGCAATATTTCGAATCCGGGAGGATTAATCGTTTCGAAAAATTGCAAGTAATTAGCTGACAAGTTTTAATTATCAGAAAGGAAATTGGAAAATATTCTTGAAATTGACGAAAATTTGGTAGAAAATTCTTCGGTGAGTAAATCGTCGTTCGAATATTTCGTATGTGCCGAGCCCGTGAGCTTATGTGGGTTTCAAATATTTGCAGGCAATTTTCTTCCAGTTGAAACGAATTAATCGCTACAAACTAGTCGAGCGGGTGTTGGATGTTCGCACTTGGTTAATGAATATTAAATTCTCTCATTAAATGGATCGAGGACGATATTTTCGATGAGGAAGATTTTCTGCCATATTTTTGTTTTAAATCTTCGCACCTTTTTTTTTATTTCAATATTTTCTTTGCTTTTACAGGCTGGAATCGTCCGAGTTGGAAATTGGATTATTCCGCGAGTAAAAAAAGGAATCGGCGTGCGTTAGGAGAGTCCGGAGAAGATTCGCGAACTAGCGTGTGCTTATGATTTTATTTCTCGGATGCCGCGGTATCTCCTATTCTTAGAAAACTTACGCATGGTAAGCCAAGAGGAACGCGGTCAGTTACGAGGCGCGTTTCTGCACCGTGAACATATCTGCCATATGCATCGCTTTGGTAAGCAGAGAAGGAGGCGAGTAAGAGGGAGAGAGGGTTGAGGGAGTAAAACAGCGAGAAAGAGAAAGAAAGAGAGAAAACGAGAAAGAAGAATAAGGAGGGTGAGGGAAGAGGGAGCGGTTGGGAAGGAAGGGAAAGAGTAACGCCATCGCACGGTCATGCATTCAAAAGCTATTGTACATAATATAGTGGTCCGAGAAATAGAAGGTTATGGTACATGCGGTACCTACGGCGTGTTAGAATTGCACGCGGAAAGTGCTTTTTGGTCTCTGTACGAATAACGAGATGAACGCTCCGAGGGAAGAAGCGTTACAAAGTAACCTTATGATATTTCTCGCGGTGAATCCGGTGACGCTATAAAGGAAGGGAAAAAAAGATCGTAATGAGCATTAACAAAAAAATGTGAAGCCAGGAAAAAAATTGTTTTTGAATGAAATTGGAATGAAATAATAGTTTGAGTCGTTGTGGGGCGATTGCTCGATAAGAAATAGCAAAGTTGTGCATGGAGAGTGTTTGATTACGCGAAAATAGGTTTTTCAATACAACTAGCAGTAATGAGCTTCTTTAAAAGTTGCTTGACTAACGGAAAATTAATCTTGGGGCCTGTTGGTTAGTTTTTCTGCATCCATGCTAGTTGCTCCTTCTCTTCTCGGGGTTGGCAGCGGCTGCCTCTGCTCCCCCGGAGCAAAACGCAAACTGTGCGCGTTCCAAGAGGGCGCGCACTGAATCTACGAAATGCTCGACGAGCGGAAAATGCACTTTTAATTGCACGTCAAAGTCAAAGTCGGCCCCTGGCTTCTCGTGATGGCGGCGGCGGCGGCGCCTGGTTTGCGTCGCTCTTTTGCACATTTCCGAATGCCCGCAAATCTGTATGCTCCTGTTAACTCGTACACACACGAATATATATTCCTATATACATAAAAACGTATCTATAACGTGTACAGAGGCGGGGGAGTAAAAAGCGGAGAGGTCCGCAGAGTTTTCCATCCGTTATACTTTATTACTACTCGCGAAACTCGCTTCTCTCCCACATTCATTTTTATTTCTTTTTAACAATTATCTTTTTTATTCAGGCCCCATGGTCCGTCATACATTTTGTTATTTTCTTTCCATTTGGGACAATTGAAATAACGTCGCGTACTTGGAGCACGTGTGACATTTTGTGCGCTAACTTCCGGCGGTGCGAGCTCTCAATGGAGTCGCGATGAAAATGTTCTTTTGACGAGCGAGTTTCGATTGTATACGTGTTTTACATTTACCGTGAAAAACTGCTCTTTGTAGAATTTCAGAGTTTGGAAATAATTGGTGGACGGAAAAGAGAGTTTGAAGGAGAAACGAGGCGAGCAGGCCGAACCCAGCGAGGTTTTTGATAACCTGGAGAGCAACGAGCCTCAGTTATGCGTCTGCCGTGTCCATTTTCTCGATGAAATATGCCGCTGATTTAATTTCAATGATGCAGGTGCCATATAACGCACCGCGTAACTTTGTATTACTCTTTACGATGCTCTGTGCCGGTCGCTGAGGCATATTCCTCGGTATATTTTAGCGATGATTCAACAAGTTTAAGTTGGCAGGACCGAGTGAGGTTAAATTAAATTCTGCGACATCAAGATGCTCGGGTTCAAAGGAGTTTCTTGTCCTATAGATCGACGTAGGACCGTATTTATAAATGACGTACAACATGCACCTAGGCTTCGCTACATAGTTATGGTATTTTCATGGTATATTTCATATGTACATGGTAATTATGCGAAGCTGGCATGGGTAAGGGCTGCATAAAACAGGACAGTGACGTCAAAAGCCAAACGTTAACGCTACGGGGGTTAAGGCGTTTGAAGGGAGCGTACGAAAGGACGTTATGAGGTTGTGTCGCGACGGCATGTTTCTCAAAGAGGCTTTTCCCTCGCTCGCGGTTTTGTAAGGTAATTCAAGCGACTTAACGCTCTCTACCGGTGCAAAGTGGTTTGACCCCATCGCATTCATCCCGCGAGCAAGACTTTTTATTTATTTCCATCCTTTTCCCTTTCTTCTGCTTTCCTCCTTCTTCCGCTACCCATGAGAGTTTCTTCGTGTCACGCGTTTAATTTACACAGAGCGAGAC
Organism: Hyposoter didymator; assembly: GCA_037952995.1. Taxonomy (NCBI): domain Eukaryota; kingdom Metazoa; phylum Arthropoda; class Insecta; order Hymenoptera; family Ichneumonidae; genus Hyposoter; species Hyposoter didymator. The sequence continues at coordinate 9,785,519 of JBAJMU010000004.1, forward strand.
GGAGAGACCAACACCCCGAACCCCCGAGCTAAATCCCCGAGCAAGGCGAGAAATTTCCTAACAGCAGGGAGCAGGCGAGATTACCTCGCGTATTAGGTTGAGCACGCTTCTTTATCGCTCCTCTCTTTGTCGCGCTTCTCCACAAGCCCGCACAGTTGTGTTACGGCTAAAAGCAAGTATTACTTGTGCAGCCGCTTCTATCAGAGCCATCTACTTTGTGAAACGAGAGCTTACCGCGCGTTACCTTTCGTTTGCACACGGTATCTCCTACTCCACAACGTTTCGTGAAGTAACGCCATATACACCCATAATAATTATTGCCTCCGGTAAACCGCTTATTTTTTAGTGCACTCGGGCCAAGATGTTCGCTGTTGTCTTATTTGCATGAATTTACAGAGTTATTCCAACTTTCTAAAGCACAATAGCCGAAAATTTGCCTTCATGCTCACTGCCTCATGGCGCAACAGTTTTTTTTTCAACACCAGTCGAGAGCAGATGTTTCTAAATACCTACTATCAAAACATCCAACGGTATGGATGGTCAGCTGTTCGCTGAGGAGGGAGCATTCGTTCCTACGTAACCCACATTTCTCGACCTCTCACATTTTATATTCAGTTTATTTCACACTCATACATTGGCTCTGGGGTGGCCACTGACCTGGTGGCCCACCTGCATCGAACTTTCTATGCGCCACTTGTTTTTTAGAGACCAATAACTCGGGCCCTTTGGGGAACTGTTAACGGTTCGGAATTTTTTTTTGTTTCCAAAGTTTTCATGATAAATTTGTTTTATTTTTTTTCCGATAACATTTCAACTTCATTTCTCACCGCAGCGTAAAATTGGAAAACGAATGAATTTCGTAAACAAAAAAAACACACAAGTGGCTAACGTTGTCAAATCTGGAGAGACTTTGACGATTGCATTTTCCTTTTTTGACGAGGACAGAAATTCGAATCGAAAATACTTTTTTACGGCGTCGTCATTGTGAATATTCCGAAGGTTTGTTTATGAATATTCAAGGCATCATTACACCTGATGAATTTGGGTTGAATATCGGAAAACTGATGATAAAAAGCGACGACGTACTTTTTTCCTACAGAGGTCAAAGCGTCTGGGTCCAGTTTGAGGTTATGCTCGAAAACACACAAAAAGATGGTATTTTTCCCAAGAAACGATATGCCTTGGAAATCGATTTGTGCGTCTTCGAATTATGGAATTTGGGGAAATAAAAAGGTATCGAGATTTTATCCTCGCGATAGCCTCGATGTTTATGTTTTTTTTTATATTTGCATTTAAACGGAATATTTGCTTGGCACGTTTGGTAGGGTTCGGAGTATTCTCAAAACGACATTTTCCTTCGGTCGACGAATATTGCAAATCGCTTTCGTAATAAAAATTATAGAGAGGGATGATACAGATTTGGCGAGGCGAGCGCGGCTGAAGCTACTAGCGCGGGACGACGGTAGCGGAGCGGGCGAGGGAAGGGGACGCGGCGAGGGGGAGGGAGGGTTGCTTGGAGCGTAACAGCGCGCGGCGCGCGGACGTGGTTCTTCGCAGTGTGGTTCGAGCGACCGCTTGGTGCGATAGCGTTGTGTAAGCGCGGGCAAAATACGAAAACGGCGAGATCGAATAATTCTGCGCCCGTCAATAAATACTCGCGTGGCTATAGACATATTTGCCAATCGAAATAAAGACAAGAAAATTTATTGTAAAAAGCACGATCTCTGGGGGGGTAGCAATCGAGCGAACTAAAATGGCGGTTTAAAAAGTTGATCGTGTTCGCGGATGTAAATAAAAAGTTTTCGGAAGTGTGAAGTTGCGAGTTTGTCAAAGTTATACACGGGATGTTTTGTTTATTCATCGTGCTCTGCAGTTTCCTCGGCTGACGTTGAATCGCGCGAGTGATCTCGTTCGTGTTTATTTGATTCGTTTCTTCGAAATCTAATTATTTTACATTCACGTGTTTGTTGATCGTTGTTAATGAAACGTTCCTTAGCCTCGAAATATCGTGAGTGAGAAGCAACTTTCTCAGGATTATCTAAGGAGTTGGAGAAAAAGTTGGAAATCGCCATGGGGTGGAGAGCGTGTTTGTTTTTCTCCTCCTTGTTGCTGATTGGTCAAGTTCAAGGTTAGTAAAAGACTAGCGGCGATGCTCGTAGGCTTAACACGTACCGTACTCCGTTGTGCATTTATTTCGATCACGAGCAATTTTCGTCGCAATTTCTAGTCGAAAATAACGAAAACACTTGGAAAAGCTATCGATGTTTTCATTTTCCAATTAAAATACGTTTTATGTACATGGATGGACATGAATTTTCGATTCACGTCGCTGAACAGAACACGAAATTGAATGCAAATAAATAACCAATTCTCTCGTGTGTACCTAAGTGTGTGCTCGCGTACGCTTGCGAGATTTCATATTCCTTGCGACATCGAAAGATTTTCCACGTTAAATAAAGCTTTCAGACTACCTGAATTTTTTATATGCGAAGATAAGTAGAGAACAAAAATGTAAACCGATTTTTTTGCCGAGTGGATATTATATCGTAGCTGCAGGTGGCTCTGTGGCGAGGGATTTCCGCGAAAAATCCCTTCACTGTGCTGTCCCATGCGAAAAAAAAAATGTATAAAAAATACTCGATCGCATTTGATGCTGCATGGGATTTTATCGGATTTTCGTGGGTCGCTTTCATCCGCTGTAAACCGGGGATGCATTAGTTTCTCTCATATTCATAGCAAACTCACTCTGTGAACATCAATATCCAATCGGAATATCTAAGCGCCAATGCTTACGTAATATTTCAAAAGAAAAAAAAACCCCCCCACCGCATACGGTACAGCCTTTATTATTCAGTCTTTCGCTTGCACTCTGGGTCACATTGACCCGGATTTGGCAAGCCAATGATTCCTTTCCCAGAAAAATTTTCGAAAAAGTTTTTTCGACAAACTTCTCGCTGTTCAAAAACTCAAAGTTTTCAACATTTTTTTCAATCTAATTTCCCATTTTTCCGCTACTCATGATTGACCCGTACGGAAGGACGTGCGAAGTCTGGTAATTCGCTATGGACATTCTCCGGGCCGTTGATGACGGACAATTAAATTTCGCTCCGGGTCAAATAGACCCAGTGTGTACTTGCCTCAGGCAAATTCAAGTTTTTCAACGAGGGCTGTTTTTTTTTGGCTTTTTTCTAATCGAGACGATTACACACACTGAAAAAATTCATAACTATTAATATTTATATTCCCTTTATGTAAAAAAAAAAAAAAAATTGTTTTTATATGGAATTGAATCTTTGGGAAATTCTGGTGAATGCAATTTTAGCGGTATATTCAAATACGCTCCGCCGCGTAAGTGTGAAACTCTTGGAACAACTCGGTAGTTGAATTAAGTCGTTTTATTATCTTTGAATTTAATTCTTGATTTAATTTTGGAGGATTTGCAATTCGTAGGTGGTTACGTGTACACTCTACACGTATAAATTCTCATGTATATACACGTTTTAATACGCAATCGCTACGCATAAGATATCACCGGTAGAATTCGGCGAGAGATAGAGAGGGCGCGATTATAAATTCAATTAAGTGAGCAGATTATTCGAGCAGAACGGTAGGAGGCTGGCTGATGGGGTACGAGAGATGAAATAGGAAGAGAACCCAAATCTCCATGGGGAGCTTTAATTAGCCAGCGATAGATCATCGTCCACATATACATTTTGAATATGCCTGCACATCTGAAGTGGACTATTCACGATATATGTCCAAACACCCTCTGTCCAACGATACCATTCGTACAGAAACCCATGCGTTATCTTCACATTGGAATTTTTAATTTTTAACAAGTTTTCATTTTCGTTGAAAAATTATTATTTCCAATGAATCAAAAATTCGTACTTCCCTCCAGCTCCTCATCGTCCCTCCGGCGTTTCGATGTCCGGACAAATTGACTCGGACCACTTTGCGGACTCGTAACGTTTCGCGGAATCGCTATTTTTTGAGGGATTTTTTTTTTTTTTACGAATTTACGTCTCTTGACTCAGCGAACCTCAGAAAAACTCGATTTCGGTTGTCTATTGGTTTTGCGTGGCTCGATTTTCTCATCTGGTATCGATTTTCGGGTCATAGTGACCCCGAGCACGCAATTAGGCCTTCGATCACGGAAATGAAACGATTTTGTGGGCAGATTCAAGAAATTTTGAAAAAGATTATAAATTTTTGAGCTATTTGTTTTTTTTTCTTTTGAGAAATACCGAAAATTCAGTTCCATTTCGATTTAGAGTGTTCTAGTCAATTTTTTATAGTTTTTTGCAACAGGAATCGATTTTGGGGTCACAGTGACCCCGAGCACCAACTCAGGCCTGCGATCACGGAAATTAAGCGATTTTGTGGGCAGATTCAAGAAATTTTGAAAAAGATATTATACCGACTTGGAAAAATGATTTTTTTGTTTGTTTGAGAAATAACGAAAATTCAGTGACCCGATTCACTTCCTAGTCGCGATTTAGAGTGCTCTAGTTAATTTTTATATACGTATACGTAAATAAGACACGGTGGGTGTGTTCTGTGTATATATAGGTTGACTGGGGAGAGCACAAATTGTTCGTGTCCGGTGTATACGTACTAAATAAAAAGTGTTTTATCAAGCTCGTTCTCGCGTATGCATTCATTTTCTTTTTTTCCATTATTACCGTCCGACTGTTTATGTCTTTGTTGTTTTGTTTTGTTTATTCAAAACAAAAATGTAATCTCGCGTCTCGTTACCTTCGCTTCACGTTACCCACATTCTCTCTATTTCCGGCGCTGAATCGTTGTTGTTATTCTATCGTATGATCGGAATTCGGAAGGTACGACGAAAACTGCATAAATTTGTTATCAACCAAGCTCTTCAGTTATATTCATCGCTTTTATTAATAGCGACGCTTCATAAAAATCAAACCCGAACACTGACTCATTTGCCAATTTATCTTATTTTCCACAAACTCACGATCGGGTGCTTCCAATTGAAATTTCCATTTCCAATGTCCAATTGAGTGGGAAATTGAAAGGATTACCGGGTTTTAATAACAATCATGTAAACAACTTTTTTTTCGGGTCCAATAACGTTTTCCCATCGTTTATTCAAAGAGATGATTCAATTTTAGTGTCACACGGATATTTCCATATTTACACCAGTCGCAGAAAAGCCATTCATTTAGCCAATCGTTAAAATTACCGAAAACATTTTTGTTTTCCTATTTTTTAATAAAAATCTCTCCGTCCATTTTATTCGGCGAGTCTTGCTCGAAGTTTTTACGAGTTCTGAGGATTGAATATTTTATTACGTCGGCTTACAATCATTAGGAGAAATAATTATTTGATGATATCGAACTCTTCAGACGTTATTTTAGCTGATTCTGTTTTTTTTCCTTTTTTGTTTTTTTTTATTAACGCGAATTTATTTGGCGGGAAGGCTAACGGTCAGCTCGTTCGGTTTATTTTATTCATGCGTACATTAATTCTCATTTTTAATCCGCTACTGTACCAGTCTAGAGGGAATCTAACGCGCGCCTTGCTCCAGTTAACCGAACGTGTGTTCTCACACAGTTGTGTGGCAGGGCATGATGTCACGATTCCCCGAATATTTCGCGTTACCAAATATACAGATATTCGCTAATACTGGCAACGAACAAACGCGCGACGTGGCTGCAATATTTCGAGATGGTTATTTTCGTTTTCGCGTGCTACGACGAACGATCCAGAACATCAGAAGCAAAACCATGTTTTGCCCACATGTGTACTTTCGGGGCCTGCGAGCGCGCGACTCGATTATGTTTCACGCCGATTAGACTTTTACCTTGCAATCCCACGGTGGTGATTCGGCTTTAAATTTTCTTGTATCGTTCTCTTCTCCTTCGAGACACTCGATCATGGGGCCACAAATTATACGCTGCTGAAGTTTGCATCGTTGGAATGCAACGAAATTCTGTTTTTTCTTGAGCACAACTCGTAATTATTATTCAACATTCGGTCCGGACAATAAAACGATCTTTTCTTCCCGCCCAAAAACTCAAACGACACGAAAAATTGGCAAAATTTTTAAAACTCAATAAATAATTAATTAAATATTTTTCGTTGAATATCAACGTTGCAAACTTCAGAGTCGTAAAATTATTTGGGTTCTCGTGGCCACTGAAAAACTATGCTCGATCTAGCTACATTTTTCCGACCATACCGAATCGCGTTCTATATTCATTGCAACCGAGATTCGCAGTCGTTCCGTATTCACTCAATTTTAAGGCCGCAATAAGTTCGAAAACTGTGTGGCATTTAGACAAATTTTAAAAGCAAATATGTTTGAATATTTTTTCCCACTTTTCGAAGTCGAAAAACATTCGAACTGGCTGCAAAAAATAAATGATGCTGAAGTTTGCATCGTTGGAATGCAACGAAATTCTGATCATTCTTTAACAGAATTCGTAATTATTATTGAATATTTGGTCTGGACGATGAAACGATCCTCCCTTGCCCTTAAAAACTCAATCAACACGAAAAATTGTCACAATTTTCAAAATTCAATAAATAATTAATAAATAAAATATTTTTCGTTGAGTATCAACGTTGCAAACTTCAGAGTCGTAAAAATAATGGTCCTAATAACTTTCTTGCTAACAATTGTTCGATTGCAATTTTTATCGCCAATTTTGAAGGTGAAACTGATTCCGTTGATTCACAGGCCTCAGTCACTACGCTGGGCAGTTTTCCCTGCTCTGCGAATTGATTTTTACTTTCGAGTCTTCTAGATCGTAATTATAATGACGAGATTCAATGGAAAGTATGAATTGCTCGGATTCTCTAGCCAGGAAAGAGAATAAGACTATTTATAGGCGAGAGTTATGCAGAGTGTCGGGTTGCCCTGACTCTGAATAGTGCGAGGATCGATTGTGCTGTCAAGACAATCGCAATTGTCTCTTGGCTTCGTTCCTTTCTTGTCTTCCAGGCTCTCAGGGGTGTTGTTCGTCTCAGTGGCTCGTGAAATACGATTCTCATTGCTTCCGTGTTGCTACGTTTATAAAAACTAATGATAATAATATAAATCAAAATAAGCCAGCGAGATCGATCGATTTCCGAACCCAAAAAGCCTTTCGAAATTATTCTCTCTCTCCCTTTCTCAGCCACGGGTCCCGGGTCCTTAATTTACTCGTGCGCGCACTCCTCGCCTACCGGGACAGTCGCTGAAGCTCAACTCATCAATCTTTATCGCCGGATAATCTCAGGAAAAGGACTGATCGTTTTTTTTTCTATTTAAAATTTCGCTACTCGGTCCCTTTGCGAATCTCGAGCCCTATGTGCTCACGAAAGACTCGACTGTGTGTACCCTTCGTATATAAAGCTTGTGAGATCGTTGTGTCGGTGATATATTTTATAATAATGCTGCAACAAATATCTCCTCGTATATGTACTTTGCACACAAGAGAGGTGGGCTCAGAGTATCGCTTTGCTGAAAATGTGCAGGGACATATAGATGTTTCGTATTTCGTATAAGCTCCCCGCTATTATTCAACGAAGGAAGCTTTATTAAAGCCGAGCGCATAAATTCGTTATGTACATGTTTATACACGCCTATATATATATATATATATATAAATTTGTGTTTAAATATATACACTAACTTATTTCATATGTACACTTAGCTTGAGGTAGTATCGTAATTTGACCGACGAAAATAAGCTTACGCTGCCTCTTGCGCGGCGCAATCCATTTGAAAAGTTCTCAACCGAGTCAGTTCCATCAAACAAATCGTATCATTTATTCCCACACTAATTTTTCTATAAGGATCGCAAGAATATACAAACGTAACGCGATATATTTTTAATGCTCAATGGTTTGCTCGTCGTTATACAAATTCGAATGGACGAAAAACGACGAACATATAATTGAAAAGTTGGAAACGAGCTAATTTTTTCATTCCAGTACGAATTTAATTGGAATTTTCGTCGTTGAATTTTTTTTTTCGATAAGGACCTCAAGGATATACAAACGTAACGCGATATATTTTCAATGCTCAATGGTTTGCATGTCGTTATACAAATTCGAAAGGACGAAGAACGACGAACATATTGAAAAGTTGGAATTGAGCTAATTTTTTCATTCCAGTACAAATTTAATTGGAATTTTCGTTGTCGATTTTTTTTTTTTGATAACGATCTGAAGGATATACAAACGTAACGCGATATATTTTCAATGGTCAATGGTTTGCTCGTCGTTATACGAATCCAAATGGACGAAGAACGACGAACATATAATTGAAAATTTGGAACTGAGCTAATTTTTTCATTCCAGTACAAATTTAATTGGAATTTTCGTTGTAGAATTTTTTTTTTGATAACGATCTCAAGGATATACAAACGTAACGCGATATATTTTCAATGCTCAATAGTTTGTTCGTCGTTATACGAATCCAAATGGACGAAGAACGACGAACATATGGAAATGTTGGAATTGAGCTAATTTTTTCATTCCAGTACGAATTCAATTGGAATTTCCGGTGTCGATTTTTTTTTTTCGATCATATGCGACGATGGAGCGTTTACAGTTGCGGAATGCTGCACGAAACAAAAAGCAAGGCTCAGGTCTTCGTACTCACGAGTTGTTGTGAAAAAACTGTTTTAAAAGCCATGTTTCTGCACTTTTCTGTCCCGGTTCGCTCTGTTTTTATAATATCTGGGTACGAGTTAATGGAACATGGATATTTGTATATTTATAAATATATATTTGTGTAACTGCATTTATATGTTTATTTCCGCGTATGAATATTATAGGCAGGCATGCATACTCTCTGAATAAGGTGAATGAATGGATATGTACACCGTCGAGTCGAGAGCTCGTGCGGCATATTTTCAAGGATATATATTCATGTATATATCTCCACATGCTTTCTTTTATATACCATATGTCAGGGTGAAAAACTCTTGAGGGACGAACTTGAACTAAAAAGCGAGTGCCTATCGAAAAACCGAAAAAAAAACAACAACATAGAAAACGTTTCGCCATTGAGATGTAAAACCTCCGGAAATTATTACTGTTCAGAGAGTTGCTGCTGGGAAGAGTATACATTTTTAAAAAATAGTAATTACAAGTTATGAATTGAATCTGGGGGAGGGACAGGTCTTTGGGTAATTTTTTGGGTGCAAAATGTAAAAAACTTGTGATATTGAAGTTTGCATCGTTGAGTAACAACGAAAAATATTTTATTCATTCATTATTTCGATAATTAATAAAGTTTGCCAATTTTTGTTCGTTAATTCTGCGCTCTGCTTTAAAAAATGATGAGTTTTCGTTGCATTTCAACGATGCGAACTTCAACATATCGTGAAAAACGACAATGACGCGGTTACCAGAGTTCAGCAGCCTAAGCCAAGTGTCTGTACGTCGTGACCTCCCAGCTTGGCCCTGACGATGAGATCCGTGTGTAGAAAATGCTGAGGGACCAAAATTGAATAATGTCTATCGATTTTTTTTCTCCTGAAATATTGTCCTCGTGCTTTTCAGTCGCTCGAAGCATTTATTTATTTTTATTCTATCGATTATATCCTTCAGTGTCGATTTCGTATCGTAATATAATTCAGAGTGTAATTATTAATGAAAAAATTTGGGAAGAAGCAACAGTCGGAAAGCTTGAGCTTGCGGAGACTCTCTCGGCAAAAGCAGCAGGGCTTGGTCTATTTTTAGTGCGAATCTTTCCATTCCTTTGCCGTGCACTGTGCTAGAACGTGTCTTCGTGGTCGTCGTCTTAGTCGTCGTTGTCGCCGCGTCTCCTATACTTCTCTCTCTCTCTCTCGCTCTCGTCCTCGTACACTCTGTGCCTTTTCGTATCTCGGCAATGCGGGAATTGCTACAAGACTCGCACTTACAATATACATATACACACCATAGGATCGTAGCGCTAAAGCTTCCGGACCGAAATAACTAAGGAAACGAGACTCGCGCGAAGCTCAGTTTTCTCGCCTTTACTCAGCTTCTCTCTCTCTCTCTCTATCTCTCTCTCGCGTTCTCCGTTTTTCTAGATCTACGATTTCATGTATATTAGTACCGAGCTACAGTATTGCGAGTAATCCGCACGTACAATCTTACTTGTTACTGTCATTTTCTATATATATTCATATATAAATAGATTTACAAGTGCATAGAGAAAATTCATAATGATTTAAAATATATCTATACGCGGTTATGGAAAAGCATAAAGATAAGCACGTACGTTACGACGTGTTACGTGACTAACCCTCCTCGGTGCTGCTTCCACTAACAGAAATGTACACGCTCGTGTAGACGCACACGCGTGTACTCTGACTAAGATAATTATTCATGGGCTGGGACGAGATTTCACACGGGGATGAGAGGAGAAATTTTATTCCCCGTATATACGAGACACGTGGCTCAGTAGTAACAGCAGCACAGTGTCGTCAACGAGCACGAGAAAATTTGTCGACGAGCTACTTCGCGCGCGAGACCATTCTCCCTTGAACCTTGAGTTTTGAGACTCGCACACGAAATCGTGCTCGGAGAAGATTGTTTTTTGCTTTTTTTTCACTTCTTTTTCGCAATTGCAATCTCGTGAAATTTGATTTCCATCGCGGAAATGAAAAGATATTGCTATTTCTTCTTTCAAGTATTTTACTCGTGACGCTTTTGACTTTTGGAAAATATATTCACTAAATCGCTTATCGGTCCTTTGTACTTTGAAGGTTGCCAGAGAGCTTTTTCAATTTTCATACAGATTACTAGCTTTCAGGATGTTTTTACCTCACACGTACAGACACCTCAACCAACTCAAGCAACTCTCCTGAATTCTCCGAGGGTTTCACTCGCTGCTACTCGTGAATAGACGCCACGTCGCCAACGTGTTTGACGTTGAAATCTCTTTCTCCTAACATTGTATATAGATAAAGGCCATATGTATATATCATGTTTCTAAAGACGTTGTTCAATGGCAAGGTCCGACCATTCAATCAAGCTTTGCAAAGGCGAAGTAAGAGTGAGAATTACTGAAGGACGAGGCCAAGAGAATTCAACCGTCCAAACGTGCAGAGATTCACTCTCTTCGTCTCTCCTCTTGCACATCCTTCCTTCATTATTTTTCCGACTCTTTCACACATAATGAGAGACGATTTAAAACCTGCGCCGAAAGAAGCTTTAAAATTATTTTTTCAATGCAGAAAGAACGGCGTCCATCCACGGTCCTTCTAATTGCAGGCGCATTTTTTTGTTTTTTCACGATTTTCTTTTCGCGATACGAAAACCTTTCGGTTACGCAACTCGATCGAAAATTTTCTCTCGCAAATGAAAAGTAACTCGTGTCATTTTACGTGCAACATTATTTCGTTGAGATTCTACCTCGAAATTCAAAATTAACTCAATCCAGTGAACATTGTCGTTGTTTCCTCGTTTCATTATCTATTAATGTTTTTATCTTTGAGTTGTTTTTCATATCGCTGCTCAATTCGTGGAATATTCCGAGCGAATAGCCACTTTTGATACAAATTACATTTTACCTCGTCAATGAGCACATATTCACTGCGCAAATGTAATTTATTCGCTTGCTCGACTTTTCGTTATGCAACTGTAACAAAATTTCATATGTATTTGTTCAGCTCTCGTATAATATTTGCTTTAATTCATTGCATCGTTATGATGCTTGCGTTATAATAATTCGTTATCAGTTACAAAATGGTCTGTCAAAATATAATTCGCGAGCTTTTTCAGAGCGTTTCGAAAAAACATTGAAAGTAATTTGCAGAACTGTCCCACCAGATTTTTAATTGATCAATCTTTGGATAGAAATTTCCTGGGTCTGTTGACTATGGAGTTTGGCTTATTTCACAAACCATTTGAGAAACAACGTTGCTAATGTAGGTCGCACTAGGGAACCTAACCCCGTTTACACTCACGTACGACTAACACATTCTGAATTGTACCAACACACGTGTATGCCTCGTCAGGAGAGAGATGGACTGACCATTAGCCATGATAAAATATAATAGACCTCTCCCAGCCCTACTATGACATTTGAGCTGTGTACCAACAAACGAGCAAAGGCCGCTGGACCTTGCCCTGCATATTTCATTTAGTCAACGGAATTTTGTTCATTTTTTTTTTTTTTGCGTATGTAACGATGAAAAAAGTCTCCTTGGCACATTGTTTTTTAAATACGATTGCAAAGTTATTTCCCAACACTTTTTCACTAGAATATAATTTCTCGGTCAAAATATTGCAAGTCTAACAAATTTCAACTGGTCCCTCTCTCGTGTGATTATTCCTACGGATTAAAGGCAATCGGAACGTGGAAATAATTCGAAAAAAAAAGTTGGCGTCAAGTTTACAGTTTTTTTTCTGGTTTTCATTATTATTGCTTTTTCTTTTTCTCTATTTTTCCTCATCAACTGGGACAAGGGGTTGTGGAAGATTGCATCGTTCTCTCGGTTTCTTATTTTCTTGTTAATCCAGAGCGAAGCCTTTCAATCTCAAAGTACACACCGAATCAACTTCCTATTGTACTGGCACGAGACCTTCCGTGCAGAGTCCATATCCGGCCTCATTTTTCCAAAATTTTCATATACTTTTCGTCATATTTTTCTGATTATCGTTGGATATCTATTACGGTAATTAATGAGAAAAATAATTGACAGTGAACAGTGGAGAGGATCGAGATAAGGACGACGATGTGCTTTGGGAGAAAAAAAATGGACCCGCTCACTTCGCATGCCCCATATAAACGGAATGTGTGTGTGTAGGTGTGATTTACTTGGGAACCCTGATTGTGAAAATATATATATCGTTTACAGAGGCAAAGGGTGCAGTTTTGTTATCCGATCGCGAGGGGCTGAAACCTTGAGAGTTTTAAAAGCACAATCTCTGCATTCTCTTCTTTCGTGTGTGTATCTTCTTTGTTTTGTTTTTTCTCACTCTTTTCTTGTCTCTTTGTTTTTCTTTTCTCATTAATTTTTGTGGCACGTGCCGAAATACACGCGGAGGTATCATCTTCCAAGATTAATATCCCTTCGTCTCTTTGATCTCGGGTTTCTCACGCGAAAAAGCTGGCTTCGGTTAAACAGATGTGGTTAAGGTAAAAAACGGAAAGATAATCGCGCACGTCCTTTTCTCCATGGGGGCCAGATTGGAAGAACCGCACAGTTATAAGAGTTGAAAAAAAAAAGGACAAAAATCTCGGTGCTATACTTTTGTCATCGTAATTGTCCAATGAATTTTATTTTCATTTTTTTTTTGCCAGATATAAGGAATATGGATGATATGGCTATTTTATCATTTTCACGTGTTCTCGACACGAAATAAAAGTGGAAAGATGAAAGTTTCGAGTGGAAAAGTCAAATTTTTTATCCGAAGCCATGTTTACTGTTTCGAGGAACATTTTATTGCCTTTCACATCAAATTTCTTCGTTTTCTCTTCACCTGCTATGCAATACGCGATATATACAGATGTACCTTGCTATTTATGTATTGGAAAAATGTATATACGCGAGGGAGAAGACAATTTTTACGCTTTCTGACTCTGGAGCATTGCGACGTTTTTCTTCACCATATGGGATATTTTTCGTATAAGTTCGTACATAATATCCATGGGTATTTATATATTTATATGTTTATGTATTATGGTGAAGATTCACCAAGTTGTCTGTGGTTTCTGCCTTTTCATCGTATGCTATTCTATGTGTCTTTTTGACGTTATTATGTATGCACATCGTGCGTATGAATTTTATGTACGAACAGCGTGTATTCCCACGCTCTTATTTGCGTCCTCGTATTACCTACACGCATATATACGAGTTTGTCAATGAAAATAGCACAAGTAACGAGTACCGGCAGTGAATTCATGAGCCTGAGATGTGCATCGCGTTGCATGCATTCTTCTCGATATTCTAATTGTTCGATCGCTGTAACGGACAGCATTTCATCGATTGTCCAGTTTTTTCTTTTCATCGTTTTGTCAAAAATTCTTTTTCATGTTTACATCTTCGACGTTGTATAAAATAATTTTTAACCCTTCGAGTGCACACTATAAGTGCATATGGGTCAATCTGACCCAAGGTGTTTTTTAAATCGTTGTATTCCGGTAAATATACATTTTTGATTTTATTTTTTTTCACGGACGTTCCGGAAATTAAATGCCAAGCAATCGGTGACAATTTTTCGGGTCACGACGACCCAGTCTGCACTCGAAGGGTTAAAAAACAAATATTTTTGCGTGAATAAATTTTTTAAGGTGGAAACGAGTTGGTGTTTTTTTTTTCTTCATTAACTAATTCGCTTCCACCATCGTTGTTTTTTTTTTTTTATAAAATAGAATAAAATATTGTCTCGACGTGTTTGTTGGGAAGGTGAGGTAGGAAAAAATACTAGGTGATACAAGTTTCTCTGGGATCGTGGTGTACACACAGTTCCACGGTGGCACGCGCGATTATCTTTCGCCGGAACCGGAAGTACCCTCCGCTGCTCACCCACCTGGTGTTTCGTTCCTTTTCCCGTTCAGGTTCCGTTCGTCGTCTCCGATACTGATGCCTGCGTGTGTGCAACACCGACAGCCCCCATATGTTTTTTAGCATTCACATATACATATACATATCCATAGATAGAAATATCATTGCGATGAAAACGCTGCATGTATGAAGCCGAGTACAAGCAGCGAAGCGTGTGCTCCGCGAGAGCCCCTATATCTGTGTTCTGCGCAAATTCAAACATACAACAAAGTTCCGTCATCTCAACATCCTTTTTTACATATTCATCTCGAAGCTTCAGATTTTTTGACAACGATTTTTACGTATATTCGCAAATTATACACTTCAGGCTTCTGCAGCAATATCATCTCCCGCGATGGTCACCTGCTTCGTTTTCTTTTTCCCTTGACATACATTCGCGTTACCTTTTTCAAGTATCGAACTGTTTTCACCCAAAATGCACGAATAATATTATTTTTTTCTCGATTGTTTTTTTTTTTACCGAAATATCGAGATTTTTCGTGGCTTATTTTCTGGCACTCAACCAAATCGAGTCGCTTTGTTGTGTTGCATTATGTTTCGGATTGATCCAGTCGAGTGGAGAACCTCCACAGGGACGGCGCCATTGTGCAGTCAGCAAGGAAAGCACAACTTATATTTAGATATATATATACGTGTATTCGCTCATATGATTATAGCTGTATACTGTATGGAGATTCTCCGAGATAGATATGGATTATTACATCTGCCGGAGAACCATTATCGGATGTAACGAAGCGAGCAGGCACGGGCCATCCAGGATGTGGCCTTTCTCTGCTCTGTCCAATTGAATATTACATACATGTCCCAATCTATAGATGTATGTATGTATATCATGCGTAATATGCATATGTGGATGATAATGGACGAATCACGTTGACGGATGCTCATTTGATGAATGCATGAGAGCGCTCCGCGTTACTCCCTCGCGCAAAGGTCAACCTTTTGTTTTCTTTGGATGAAAAAAAGGAATTTGACTCGAGCATGACGATGAGTAGTGGAAGAAAATACTTTTGTCGACTGGACGAATTGGATTTTCGAAAATTTCAATTTTTTATCGATTTTTCGTCGAATATTCAGGTTTATATTATTTGGAGAGTAACGCATATGGGGAAAATGGAAATGAAACGTTGCGGGCTGTCGGAGATTAGGAGGTTCGGGCGAACTTTATTTTTTTTTTTTCTAAAAAATGGATCAATGTTGACCTTCCCGTTCATTGATGGATCTTTTATCAGCGTGTGTGCTGGGCTTTTGTTTTTTTGCTGCTAAGAGCAAACTGACAGCAGAACAATATGGGGAAACAAAATATTTGTTCCGGGGCTACCGATTGATGAGGAAACTCGGCGAATCGATCAATTGATTAGCGGATATCGCAAAAGTCATGGCAATCGATCAAAAGATTTGCTCCCGCACGAGAATGACGTTTTACCTTTTTATATTCTCCTCGAAATGATCCTTTCTGCCTGTCTCTATATTCTGTATCGCTTTGTTGTTGATACTTTTTCCAAGATTTCGCGATTTAGCCTTCGAGCCAAATCCATGAGTCATCTCGTTCGATTTGTGCTTGAAATTTCGAGTGTCTTTCGTGTCGTGTGCTTCAGACGAATTGTCGAGTCTGCGATCTTGAAGATTTTGGCCTACAATGAAAAAGCGTGCCGAACCAGTTACACGACAACATTTGGATCTTTTTTGCGCTCCTATTGTTTTTTCTTCAGTTACCTTGTCAAGGAATCCTCGACACTATTAATTCGATCAATCAGAAGCTCCCTCTCTCCCTCTCTTTCTTTTATATCTTTGATGTCATCTTATCTGCTGTGCAGCATCCTTTGATGCCAGTTTCTATCTTGCATCTATCTGCCTGCCTCTGTTTCGTATTTATCAACCTCTTTGTATCACGTTTCATCTAGCGCAGTATTCTCCCTAATGAAAGATAGAAATCCAATCAATAGATCGTGGGTGTTCGACGTCGCTCATATCGCACAGAGAGCCTCGTCGTGTGTGCAATACTCATCCTCGCAATATCCTATTACATATTATCCACGTGACCTCCGTGCACACGCACATACATTCACCATCGAAATTGACATCGTGATACACTTCCCATATGCACAGGATTACGTGCGTAATTAATTTCGCGCTTTTGATATTGTCAGCTTCTCCATCCAATGGACCACATTGATACCTGACACAGTTTCCTTTCACAAATTAATAACGTCTCAGTGAGTCAATGGCTTGATGAATTATCTGCGCGCGTCTCTTAGTGATTGCTATTGAATTTTAAATTCCTTCAAAGGACTCAACTCGTGTCTCATTCATATTCCAATTTCGTAATCGAAATAATTGAGAATAAAAGTCTCCTCAATATTTCTCACTTTTAATATCCATTCAGCTTTGTTCTCGCGTTGACTGTTATTCTTTAGAGGAATTCTTATCGTCAAACTTCCTCCATCAACGGATTGGCCGAATCTCAACTTGCGATTCGCGACTACCTGAACAAATTTTGAGCGATTTGGACTTTGCAAAAGTTGATGCTGAATATAAATCACACAACACGTACTCTGCGATGTTGGTAATTTTCGCAGTCTATCCGCCCACAAAAAAGCTCCGGAAATGGAGAAAGTGCCGCACTTGAATCGAGACCAAACAAGTTTCTACTACGAGAGTAGTTTATTTTGTACATTGTTGAAATTATTTCTGTAATGAAACTCGCGCCAAGCTCCGAGAGCACTGCGCACTCTGCTCCTCGTTATTACATTTATACATTTTGTGTGTCTGTGAGTTTCAATTTCCGCTATGCATAGAAACTTGTATATTTCATTCTGTACCTGCTTTGAGTACGAGTTTCCCTACACCGCAATAATCCGACCAATGTGCATGGGCCACACACAAACACACACACATACGCCTGAGAATGTGATGAACGTGTATATTTGGGATGGTGAGTTAGCACGAAAATGGCATTTATGATTATCCAAACCATTCGTTTTCTCGACAATCTTTCATCCCCGCCTAATCGATATCGTTTCCTGCTTTTATTTCTATCGGAATTGTGAATATTGGAGAAAATTTCTTTGGTTTCACTTCAGCTCGTTGATTAACAGATTTCTCTTTTTTTATTCGCATTTTTTGTTGTTGATATTCGGTGATCCCCGTGATAAGTATCGAAGCAAAATAAACTGCATGGAAATGCATGGCCCAAGGATCGTTATATGAGGGAGAGATTATAAGCGTTATGTATACGATAGGAATCAGAAAACAACGAAGACGAAATGGAAAAGAGGATGAACGGTGCACAGGGATGGCGGGGGGATTGAGTGGAAGAGGAAGAGGGAGAGAGAAAGATGAAGTTTTAATTAGTTCTATAGTATTTCACAAGCACGGGACGCTAAGTACTTTTGGATGAAGTTTCATTCACGTTATCATCGCCGTCAAGCTTTAGCTCACTCTACTGATCCCTTGAACATACATACGCGTGTATGGGCCGTTTAATAGCAAACTCGTAATCGACAACATTTTCAAAATTAACGATTACACGTTTTTTTTCTATTTTTAGATTCGAAATTTGTCGTTTCAAAAATTGTCGAAATAGGTGAATTTTTTTTTGCCAATATTCTGGATCCAGTTTGTGAAATAAAAACGTTTTTTCATATTATTTTCACGAAATTATTGATATAAATGGAAATTGATATTTATTGAGGATAAAAATTGTTCCTTGGTATTTGAATTCACATGGAGAATCGATCGCGACAGTCTATTCGGTGCAGAGTGTCTTGTGTATGAAAATGAAATTGTTGGAGCCAGAATCTAGACAGGGGCTTGGCCATAGTTGCCGATTAACTCGTTAATTGTTTCGATATTCGAAAAGTTGGTCAAAATATTATGCTACACACGTTGCATGGGTTGTGCACGTAAATTCAAACAGCCTCGCACGATAGATTGGCCATTATGTAGATCGGAATCCCATGGATGCCTGCTGCTGATCGTTGGGGGCAAAATTAATGAAGAAAAATTAGTCCACACGTGCGTGAGCGAGGCTATTTATCGATATTTTTTATTACGGATTAATTTTATCCTCTAAAATCAATAATACTTGACAGTTATTTACACGATATCCACGTTGTCGATATTTTCATTAAAACTCAACTGATTAATCGAGTAGATTTTTATTTTTGTTCCGTCCTTCTGGCTCGACTAATTGAAGTACTTTTATATAGAACTTCCGCATCGTAATTATAGTGGATTTCTCTTTTTTGTTTGTTTGTTTTCTGTTTTGTAGAAAAAATCGAAAAGATTCGAGCGCTTTTGTTTTCAACTAAAAGTACGAGTCTTGTCTAATTAAAAAAGAAAGTTTCATCAAGTTGCATCAGGTTACAGGAATTCTTCTCGCTTTCTACCCTCTTCACGAGCGTGTATATAGCCTTCGCATCGCCGAGTGATAGCAGCACACCGCTGGATCACTCGACCGAGTGAATTTACTTCGTTCATTACGAAAACTGAGCGCGTGCTGAGTACCTTAGCGGCCAGCGGGACATTCTCCTGGCGATTCGTGCGCGAGCGGCACCGCGCCTGCTATACTACCTCAACCCTTTTCGCATCGCATACGATCTACTTTACGACTCATACGTGCCTTTCGACTGACGCTTTATATACCACCAACACCAGAAGGACCAAGCCCGCGTTGCATATACCAGTATACCAAAGACTGCGAGCCCAAGGGTCGCACAGGCATGTGGAAAGGTTACCGAGAATGTGAACATTCTAAGAGACGAGTTATACCTAAGCTTCTGGCTTGAGAGCTAACGAATGTTTTGCCGTTAAGACACACACACACGCATATAGGCTGTGTCCAGAAAATCAAATTCGTTCTTTTTTCTCTATATATCGACAACACTCTCACGTATTTGTAGAAACAACGGCCTTTTGCTTTTTTTCCTACTTGTGCAAATCCCTCGATCGTGAGAACGATGTGTCCGCATGTGTCTGCCAGTGAATGCAAACTGAAAATAAAATTTTGTTGGAAAATATGGATTTTTGAATAATCCCAAAAATTGTGTGGTTGCTGCAAGAAATATGCTAGAAAGTCTCTTCGGAAGCTAATTTTTGTCGTTCCAATCGTGAATTTTGCTGACAATTTTGTTAGGAACGAAATATACTGCGAAAATAACGAAAATTTTGAAATTATCCAAAAACATTTAGTTTTTAGCGTGTACGAAGGAAAATTTGATTTCCAGTGCAACGGGACTCGAATTTGACGTCGTCCTTGCGGAATGTTCTGGGAGTATTTTTCGTACACCCTCTATGTGGAAAGTCTTAATAGACGGACATAACATATAACGTCGTTGTAATAGAGTGGAAAAGGGCAAAATGAAGGTATAAGGATCGTTCAAGTGGATAAAGTCGATGAATCAACGAGAAATTAGATTTCTCAAGGGTAGCTTGGAGAAGGAGCCTCGAACGGGGTGTAGTAGTAGATGGTTTTCCCCAAAGGCCTCACGAGAAGCGCAATTTGGTAGTCTACACTATCTACAGCTATATTAACACTAAATTCGCTCCCTCCCCCTCATTGCTAAGGCACAAGAATAACTTTAATAAAACGCTGCCTCCCTACCTCCCTCCCTCCTCTTTCCAATTCACTCCAAGTTCTTCAATGCTTTACTCCTGCTCGTTCCTCACCGGGGCGAGGAGGAGTAGACGACAACGGTGATCAACTCTGGAGATACTTTTGGCATTGTTCATTCATAAATTTGAAGGGCCATTTAAGAGGCATTGAAATTCTCATAAATACATCGCGTTCCCTGCTGCGCTACGTGCTATGGGAAAATATATATTCCATCACGTGTATAGTCCAGTCGCGGGCTGCCATTTCGAAATGAATTCGCTCAACGAACAACGATCATCTGCCCACAAATACAGCCACTCAATTTTATTCTTTAATTACCATTTCCTGCATGAAATATACCGACCGGAAATCAAGTTCCACGACCGCGTTGCTCACTCGTTGCACCGCACTCCTCAATACATCCACTCGTTCGTGAATTCATATTTTATTATTTAATTGCCTCTTTTCAATCTCGCGAGAATGAGCGTCATTGTTGTCGAAGTTTTACCGCATCAGTTTTTTTCGTAATAACAATCTTATTGTTATATTTTTTGTTATTCTTGGAGTTATTTTTGCGAGAATGTAAATAATATTAATATAAACGAAACAAGCCACACGAAAGTTTTGTTTTCGGCCTCATTTCGCCCTAACGAGCATGTCATTATCCAGATCATCACCATTAGCTCACATTTTCTCTGTGTATGTATACGCAAGACCTCACCCTCGTTCAGGCTTCATTCTCGGTCTTGTGCCTGCTGCTGTACATTTTACGAGCCGCCCCGACAACCTCTCACTCTCTGCTTTAGTTCCTCCAACTATTTTACCTTATTACATAACTATTTGCAGTTTTCTCGCTTCTACAAACCTCACGACATCCTCTTACCTACTATTCTCGTCCGAGAAAGGTTTCTACTCTTTCGTTTGTACTCAGGAATGTAATCAGACTGGATTTTCGTCTCACCAAAGGGTTAAGACTGAGAGAGAACGTTAGACAAATTGCTGGGGGACCGGGAGATTACGAAAAGCCTGCCCCTCGTTCCTCGGGCCCTTACACTCGTACGCCAAGCCCTCTCAATGCTGCAACCTTTACGTTCAGAATGAAGGCGAGACCTTTTCCCACCTCCGATAACGAATATAGTATTAACTGTGGAATTCTAAAATTCAGTTCTACCTCGAGCTCATAGTAATCGTTGCACAATGCTTTCCTCTCTCTCGTCGTTTTATCCATTTTCCTCCCCCTCTCGCGATCGCTCGCTCTCTTCGTGTCTTTTCGCCTCTTTATTTTTGCCTCTATCTCCTCGTCCAGGACAGTCGATTACTACAGTAATATCGTCCATCTCAGAAAGTCGAGTTTCTCGTTTCAGCTTTCCTCCTATACACACACCCACACCCTCTCATGTGTATTACTCGCGCACATACTATCTTGTGAGAATTTAAAGACATTGTAAGAAAATGGCTATAGAGATTAGAGCAAGGTCGACAGAGCCATAGAGAGGAGGAGGGAAGGATCAGCCCCCCCTCCCCTCTCCACCCCTCCCAGCGAGACTATGGAGGAGAGAAGAAAGATCGAGCTACCGAGAAAGAACAGTGAATAAAAGCTCGGACGAAATTGAGGCGAGGAATTGGAATGTGGAGGAAAAGGGATAAGGAGATGGCGAGAGAGAAGAAGCTGAAAAGTCGTTCGGAATAAAATTAGGATCGGTCGGAGCTTCGCGAACCAAAAGAGGAATAGACGTATCCTCTCTGATCGCTGCACGAAAAGGATGGCACACTTTAAGTTACTTCGCCATGTATATATTGAATATATATATCGGTGGATCGAGCGGATGTGTGCTTCCGGATCCAACAGAAAAGGAGTTTACAGTTGGGGAAAATCGAGCAAGATTCTTTGTCGAATTATTGAAATTTTCTCTCTGAAAATGTCCAACACTTATGTATGGGTTTTTACGTGTTTGTGTCTGTGTGTGTGTGTAAGACGATTCCATTAGTCGAAAGCCCGGGCACACGGATGTATGATAATGGTAATAGGCCTTTCATTGATCCCGGGCTCAATGTACCAAACTTTTTTTTCTCTACCAAAGTTTTTATTTCTTTCGGAATCGTTTTTGTTCCGGCGATTTGTATGAGCTTTGGAAACTAATGATAAAATCTGTCGGGGTTCATCGCTCTCCCGTTGGTTTTCAAATCGAGTTTTATGCCCAACACTAGAATTATCGATCGCAATAAAACGCTCTCGCTTTTTTTTTTTTTTTGAATCAATTTTCCATTTTCGAGCGTCAAAAAGTCTGCTCAACAGTCTCGATTTAATTTTAAGCGATTGTCAAATAAAGACATTGCGTCACAAGTTTTTTTCGCAAACATTGAAAATTAAATAAAATCGTCGCTCGTTTTTTATTTCTCGGAATATCGTTGCTCAGGGCTCGCCCAATTAGTATTGTGCGTTAATAAATGCTCTTGCGTCTTAAGAAAACTGTAACTCAAAGTTTTGACGGTTCCGTTGATATAATTGTATAGAATTATATCGCAACGACTTTTCAACGTATTATGGACACATAACTTAATGCTCGCAAATTGTTGCTGTAGTTATTACGCGTAAGGACCTGATTTCGTGATGACTTTTTTTTGTTGAGTTCTCTCTCGTGATTCGAGAGCTGCGTGTACTTGAGGAAAAAGGAGAGAGTGAGAGAGAGAAAGACACTGAAAAACTGGAAGTACAGCAGGGGAGAGAGGGAGGGAGACAGGGAATGGAAAATGTTTGAGATCGACAGAGAAGTAAGCTCGTGGCATAATGGCTACATTCACGCGAACCCTCGTTCGATCAGTGAAGCTCGTGACGTGCCCTGAGAAATACGACTTATGTCTACCTCAAGCTGCACCTTTATATCTTATACCTCATTTATATCTTTACATACCAACCCTTTCTTGAGCTTTTTCTTTTTACTCTTCTGCTGTACCCTATAAATATATACGCTCGGGAATTAACTACCAGACAATGAAATGGGCGCAGAAACGTCATTTCGTCTTGCCAGTGGAGGCCGATTACGTCTTTCTGTTTCCAAGACATTGCCCGGTTTTGTAGCTTCAATGGAGTTTTCGATAAGACGTGTATGGGGAATCTAACGCAACCGGACAAGCGATCGTTCCCTTTTTTTTCTGTTTTTTTTTTTTATTTTTATTTTTTTTATTTTTACTTTGAATTTCCTTCAATCTCTGCAGCTTTTCCTCCGTCATTGTTTTCACATTTCTCTCTTTCTCTCAGCGATTTTTTTCAAACTTTTTTATTGCGCACTTTCCTTCAGTTTGATTCTCATTTTCGACGTTTATTTTTTTAGTGTTTAATCGTAACATCGCTCCCTTAAAACTCCTTTGTCCCGTTCTTAAAGTCTTTACAATAAAACTCGAACGAAGCCAGCGAAGCGTGTATCAGCTCGTATGTGTGTTTTGCGTTTCTGTCCGGTAAGCCAGCACCTTTTATTTTTTTCACAAAGTCATGCAGCACGTGACCACTTGTCACGTCTTATTAAGTGACATACACGAGACTTCGATGGTAATCGCCGCCACTCGAAGAATAACTCGCGCCTCCGCCTCCTGCTTCTCTCTGCTTCACCCTCAATTTTCTCTGGCGTCTCACCTCTTTATTTTCTCTCGTGTCTTTTTTTCCTCCACTTTCTTACGTTTTTTGTGAGATGCTCAATTTATTGCCACTTATTACTCCGTTCGATAGTCCAGTCGTTGAAGAAAATTTTTCACGCTCTTATACATCTCGATCCAAACTTGCGATCTTCCTGTTTGTGCGTTTTTTTTTTTTATGTTGTTTATTGCAATAGATTTTTTTTTTACAAATTTTTTAAATTCACATTTTTCCTCATTTTTGTGAGTTTTCAATAAATTGAAAAACTTGATTGAATTTCTTGATTTTCGGGTAGTATCGAAGCTCGCACGAAATATTTGACAATGATGCAGACATTTGAAAGTTTGACGTCATTGGAAAAACAAATTTTTAATAATTAGCGACATTTATTTTTTCTTTCGGTAACTTGGGCATTTTTTTTCGATAATGTTTTATTTTTCTTAGTGTTAAACGTGCTTAATAACTATTCGCGTCAGAAGGAGGAAATGCAGAAGAAAAAAACGGCATTATTCTCGTTCGTGTCTATCCTCGCAAGCTTTGCTCTCGTTCACGTCTCGTTACGAGGAAAGTAATACTTTCTTGCGTGACGACATGTCCCCCAAGGGTTTTGCCTGCGACAGACTCCCTACTACTTGGAGAAAATGAAGCCAGCGTGGAAAAATATCGTGACGGGGCTGAAAAAGCCTGCAGGGGGGAGCAGGACAGAGAAGAGGGCGCGGTGGCAGGGAGTAGTTGTCAAAAACGAGGACACGAAGAAACCGATTTTCCGCTAACGTTGCTGTTCTTAACAATGGCAATTTGTTAATTACGTGCGTCACTGTTTAATTAACGTCGAGCAGATTTTAAAGAATTGGCACATTATAAAATGTCCCTTTTGGAAAATAAATATCGCAGTCAATTCATCGCTCCCGGAGCCTCGTTGTTGTTCTTTGCATTTCCATTGAAAATTAACGACAAAATTTTTACCAAAGTTTCGCAAGCGAGTGACTGAAAAAATTGGATTTCTCGATATCGACGGCACGACGCGAACTCGCGCTTACTATTTTATTTTTTAGTATCAATTTTATGTCGTTTCTCGCCCTATTTGTCATATACGTGTCAGACGCGTATTCTGACAAGACGCATGCAACACACCAACTCGGAGATAAAAAGTGAAGGGACATAGAAAAAAAGGGGAAAAAAAAAAACGAAGTCGATGAGTTGGCTGGAGGGCACGTTCCAATAACTGCAGCAACTGTCGATCGCTCTCTCGTGTACGAAAGAACTCGAGGGTGCACACGAGCCATTTCGTCCAGATGCCAACGACAGTATGTTTTAGCGCGAACGAAGAAGAATACCGAAGGAAAGAATAAGAGTAGGGACGCGAAAACAGGAAGACGAGGAAAATAAAAGATAAAATAAACCACGTACATATACTCACGCAGCAGGTACAATGAAAGAAAGAGGAAGCTCTCGACGAATACGTGACCGTATCATTTAAAGAGCTCTCCACGTATACGTGAATCCTCGAAACAGTCGCTGTACGAGTTTTGCGAGAAAAAAAAAAAAAAAAATGAAAAAAATGGTTGTTTGTCTCCCACTGAAAGGAAAAAGAAAATAATAATAATCAACTGTACTCCAACCTTTCTGCACTTACCTAGTTAAAAAATTACGCTGCTGTAATGACGAAGCTTCTTCAGCATTACGTCGCACGAATTTTAATAAAATTATTATCATTGCTGTTACGAACGAAAATTATGATTAAAATTACTTTGTTTAGATTGCCAGCTGACGACATTTCGATCGCGATGAATTTCGACACATGTTTTTCTATCCAAATAATTTGTATTGAAAAATTTCTCCTGTCAAATTATTTCTCTGATACTTATCAAAATCCTGCGTCAAAATAAAGTCCTCACACATAAAAAAATAGGCGAAGCAAAAAATGCAATATTTATCTTCGTCTGATTGGGAGTAACAAAAATATACATCTCTCTCGTTATAAACATCGTGGAAAAACATTCATAGGCTCGTATCATGCTTGTACGATCGTGGTAACAAAAGAAAAAAATTCACCCGCTATACCCGCATCTGATAAAAAGTTGAGAGAGCCTCGGTCACTGTCCATGCAAATGGCCCTGATTAAAATCTCACTCGCACGTAAAATTCATACCGACTACATGCTAATAAGAATTATCATGTCTGTCTAGAGATGCACATTCTATATCCGCATCCATGTAGATATTTCATGCGGATTAAAGCATGAGCGACATTTATCAATGATATATATTTATAAATAGGCAGCTTCGTTGATCCATTAATTCAACACACACGCGAGTATAGAAAAAGTAATTCACTACTTATACGATACGCACGTGTCCTATTTACAGATTATTTGCCTTTGGTGGCTTTATTCTGTAACGATAAAAAATGACTACACCACGCGAACGACGCATTTTTTTTATGTCCTAGTG
Organism: Hyposoter didymator; assembly: GCA_037952995.1. Classification (NCBI taxonomy): domain Eukaryota; kingdom Metazoa; phylum Arthropoda; class Insecta; order Hymenoptera; family Ichneumonidae; genus Hyposoter; species Hyposoter didymator. Next base: position 9,811,724 of record JBAJMU010000004.1, read on the forward strand.
ATAAGGACTCTGTTTGACTTTATATGTTTTTCCCGACAAGCGTGCACACCTGCTGGCGATAACGAGAGAATGGGAGGGAAGAGAGTGGCAAAGGGTTAACGAGGTACGAGTTTTAAAAAATAAGTACTACTTGGACCTCGTATTCGATTTTTTGGGAGAATATTCACGAAATAGTACCGAGAGTTATGAAAAAAAAAAGAAAACAAAAATTCTGTGGAAACTCATTTCGCTTTAAAGGGGCGCGAAACATTTTTGTTAATTGAAGGACGTCAGAATGAAAATTCTCAACGAATATCCAATATCGCCATTACGGGGGCACCGCGCGCGTGGTAAATAGAATAAAATTGCGGGTCGCCCAAATCCCGAAGGTCGAGAGCTTAATAGCGTGGGACGCGCTCATCTCGAGAATTGCTGGCTGATTCAGAATTGATCGTACTCCTTCGAAAGTTCGAGCATTTTTTTTCCATTGAATTGCTATCGAATGATAATTTGATTGAAAAATTTCATTCTATTTCGAACTCACGCGCTGTTACGCATTTTTATAGTCTCTGGCCATTTTTATTTCTACATCGATCAAATTTTATCGAATCCATCATCGCGAAAATCCTTTTGAGCTTTTTTTTAATCAAGGAGATTTTGCGTATTCGTTTTTTTTTTGCATCAAGCCGAATCGAGTTTTATGATTTTTTCGACTTTTAGTTAGTAAAAATCGCTTGACATTGGTTCTGAAACAACTTGTACTTGCCGGACGTTGAGCAAAAGACGCCGCAGCTCCGCTAATAGGTCTTATATGCCATCCTCTCGGTCTCCCCNCCCCCCCCTCTCTCTCTCTCTCTCTCTCTCTCTCTCTCGCTTCGCTACTAGACTCTCGGTCCAGGAGAGTATTGGGAGATCAAGCGTTGAGATGGCTCGGTAATCGAGTTTTAATCATTAGTAGAGCGCGATGGGAATTTGGGATTTGCCGCATTGCTGGTGATGCGGTACACAACCACATATTTCTCTCTCTCTTTTTCCCTCTGCTTTTTTTTTGTTGGTTTTTTTTTTTCAAGTTTTTTTCTAACTATACTATCGCGAAAATGGGATGAGAAAAGCGAGCAGTCTCCTAGTTTGCGGAGAAATAACTCCGTTGGGTCAAGGAGCACCAAGAGGGATTAAGAAAAATCGAGACAGAAAAGGGATAGAGGAACGGCTAGAGAGGAAGAATGCGATAAAGAGAGGAAGGGAATAGAAAGATCTCCAACAATTTCTCGATAACCAACGTTTTCCTTGAAAGAAATGAGAGCAAACCTTTTGCTGGCCTCTTGAGACGCTCGAGAAGTAATTATCGCACGAGTGGGATAAAATATACAGCGGAAAGTCGGTATATACGTGAATGGTTGAAGTTCATGAGGCATTATCGATAAAAAAAACACACACATTCACATACGACACACACTGAACGTCATTTTTTAAATCATTTCGCTGCAATTTTTGCTTTTGGAAATTAAAAATAACGTTGTTTCTCGTGAGGTGCCAGACTCACTGAACTATCGAAATAATTTATCATACATTTTTGCTGTGTGTACTCACGACCAGCGATACGATTTCAAATCGTCGTCACGAAACTTGCGAACTATATAAATGCATCGCCTAACTAACCTCCCCGTTCAACTCGAATACTAATCGGTCTAATTAAATGACCAATCGATAAGTGCGCCGTTTTAAGGTCGAGGAAAATGAGCCAGTAGCTAAATTTGTCAAATTGCGAAAATCGTCTCGATCACGATCGTTTCGAACCAACTTCAGCAACTTAACTTGCTGATGCTGGAGCTCTCGTTACGACGTTGGAACGTTACGGGCGAGGGAATCTCGTTAGCTCTCGTCGAAAGTCCTATCGACCCTTCGCTCCAGCGTTATGAAAGGTCACGTTTGTTAGTCATGCAGCCACTTACACCTCGTACTATGTTTTTCCTCCATTGGAATATATTTCATGGTCCAATTTTTAGAGCATCATTGATCCAATGGGTTGAGGAGACATCGACGAGAGTTGATGGCGTAAAACTAATTATTTCCCCTTGACATTCTATCAGACTCAATGCCATTCAAACAAAACTGCATATTTGCACTGAACTTTTACACGTTTTGGAATTCAGCTCCTGCTATCGGACGTAACTGTATCAGCTGCAAGGTGATGCACTGCTAAGGCATAGAAGTATCGGATCTTTTCGACTCCCCTCGATCCTCCTTCTTCTCGTCCAGTTGCAACTCTTAGTCGAGGGTTAAACACAAGTTATATAATATGATTACACTGTAACACCAACGTAGACGTCAGAGGGCAAAATGTAGTTTGGGGATGTGGACACTGAGACAACTCAATTACGCGAGTTCTCGTCTCACCAATGAATGTGAGTTAAGCACATATAGTGCTGCTGGATAAGGGAAACGGAGAAACGGAGAGAGAAGGACAGAGAGAAAGAGCGAAAGAGAGAGAGAGAGAGAGAGATGGATAAAGAAGGGTTCAACTCTTGGGTCTTGTGGTGAACAACCAGGGCGGAGTCTTTGGAAGCATGGGAGGGATGAAGACGTAGAGATGGTGTGATGGTCGAGGCGCCATTGTGTAGCGGACAAAACTATGTAATCACAGCTCCGTCCCGCGTGCAGATCCCCCCCCCCCCTTCCCTTTCTCCCTTGGCCCTAAGACAGGGATTGCGAGTGAGGTTGTTGAGGTCGAATTGCTGAGAAGGAAAGAGAAAAGGTGCTCACAATTCACCTCGATGTACAACCTTCACGAATGCTGTTCACCACTTGTTAACATACACGTTACCACTGGATAGTCATGCACACATAAAAGAGCGACTCGGAATCTATAGAATTGACCGAATCGTATGAATCATCGTCTTCATCATTAATTTGACAACATTTAGCGTTGCTCATTACTCTTCCGCTTGATCAGCTTCCAATAAATGGCCAATAATTGCAAAAGTTGCAGAATTGTTGACAAAAAATTGGAATATATTCTCGTTGAGGATAAAAATCATATTTTTTCTTCCGCAAACCAGAACTCTGCTCATTCCGAATTTACACTGACTCCAAATACAGTCGGAGTTGCACTATTTCATGTTTTACATCGCGTGTGTATTACTATACGTACGGAATTTTATTACACCGTGTTGGTACAATTGTACGCGTCAGCTGCACCGGTTGGCAGCAATGAGAGTAACGCGCTTTTCACATGCTATCGGATCTCCCCGACTCTCTCTCTCTCTCTCTCTCTCTCT
>JBAJMU010000004.1:9817647-9897647 GCA_037952995.1 Hyposoter didymator
TTTTTTTTTTTTTTTTTTTTCAATCTTTTTAACCTTTTCAAGCAGATTTTTTATTGCTCCAATTTAGCAAAGTGTGCTTTTTCGCAAACTTAATAATTTTGTGAATAATACACGTGTAATATCATTTCAATCTCCATCGAGTTAATGTCCGTGTTACGGCCGTTATACTTGAGATGAGTAGATGAGAGACGGCTGCCCCGAATTTTACAGAATATCGAATATCTAGAGTCGGGTCATTCTCACTTTGCTGTACTCATCGATATATCTCCATATCCAATTATTATTTTATCCGGGAGAAAAAATCGTATTAGGAAAACGAGAGCAGTCGAAGAAAGAAATGGTTTTGCAAGTTTAAAAGGGGCTTGGGATCGTGTCTCCGCGTCTGGATTAAATGACAGTGTCCGCCGAGAGGGATGATCGCCCCAGGAACGTTACGCGGATATCATCTCCGTTGACTTATTACCTGAAGCAAAAAACAGACAGAGAGAGAGAGAGGGTGCAAAAAAGGGATAAAGAATATAGAAACGAATGAAAATATATGTCTCGGTATAAAATGTATGTCTGTGTGGGGGAACCGGGTGAGAGCGCTTGTTCTCGGTTATACGACTGTAGTAAAAAAACGTAAAAAATCACTTCATGAATATTCACCAAATTTTTAACTGCGATATATACACATATTCATATATAGATATAGATTCGAATGGCCAAGTGAAGTCCCTTTTAATTCCGTTATTTCCACGTAGCTTCCCGCGAAAATTGCGATTGGTAAAAAAATTTGAAAAAAAAAAAGGAAACGATGGGGAAAAAACGTTTAAAAAGTTTATATATCCTTGTCGTTTGCTGGACCGGACAAAGCGAGAGAGAGAGAGAGAGAGAGAGAGAGAGAGAGAGGAAGAAAGAGGAGTGGAAGGAGGAAAATAGTTACGACTGATACAGACGGTCGTGAACTAACTTGTGGGTGATCGATTTTCGATGTTGCGGAAAATTGAAGTTTTTCCCTCTTTTTTTCTTTCTTTCTTTCGTTGATTTTTTAAAATTCCTTTCCTCGTTCTCTGCCCATATCTCCCTCGCACTTTCCAATGTTCGATACTCGGTTGGTATGATACAAAAACCGCATACTTCGGGGCTGAATTCTAATGAAGCATTTTAAGAGCTCGATCCCGTGCGGTGTTGCCTCGCCGGAATGAGGAGGAACGAAATAGAAAAAAATGGCATTCCCAGCGAATATGATGGTCGAGCGAGGAAATCGATTTTCATAAGAATTGAAAATTCAATCGTGCTTCTTACAGTTTTTCTCTCCCTCATCAGAGTAGCGTTCACCGCTCTTTCACTTCTGCTTTCCCTTTTAATATATGCGTTGCTTCTCTCGGTTCGTTATTTTTTTTATCTTGTTTGCTTCGCGATAATGAGTTTCGTGTTAATTACTCCCTTCGTTTACCATCTTTCCGCTTAGTATATGAAATCAAATTCTGCAAGAAACAGCTGCGGGAATTTTCTTAGAGTTGCCACTTTTCGTTAACGGATTTTTCAGGATTGGAAATTTTCATTTTTTTTTCTCTCCTGTCTCGGCGAAATATTGCAATCAACTCCTCGGGATTTTATTCATTCGTTCAGCCGGAAAAAGTTTATCGTACTTTTTTGCTATGTTTATTCGATTTATGAAAATTTTGATGATTTATCAAATATTTCCTCGAATATTTCACTCAATTTCAATTCCTCCGAATATTTTCATCGTCACTGTCAAGTAGAATTTTTATCATACTCGAAAATATTTGTCCAATTAATTAGGTAATTAAATATTCAAACTTTTGGCGGAATCACTTTGGTTGCCATTTTATTCAACGTGAAAGTTTATTTTTCGTCCGGTGAGGAGTTTGCCATGAGTTAGCGCATCAAATATTCGATAAGAGTAAGTGTGTCGAGTGTGTCACGATGCTCCCTGTAAGAGCTTCATTCGTGCACAAGCGAGGGAACTGCATCACGCAGGAAGCAAGAAGCAACCGAACCAAAGCGCAAAGTACACATATACGCTTCTCCCGCTTTGTACATACCCGAGGAACTTCTACGAAACTCGAAACCACTTTTCTCTTATGTCTCGAAAAAAAAATATAGCTTTCACGGTGTTGGTGAACAACCAACCGTCGAGGTACAAACTGAAGGAGACAGAATGCCATCAGCGCCGTCGATTAGTTGTCAATCGATGTGCATCAATTGTTTATTGGTCTAGGGAAAGCTTCGAATCTCCTTACGACACTTTTGTGAGCCTTTGCTATTGACTAGATATTATCGACTTGTGTTTGGCTTTCATAAGGAGAGTCTTCACAGTCGTAATAATAGTTCGAATCGTCTTCGATCTTCTGTATAAATATTTGGAAATAGTGTCATCGTTTCCTTCCAAGAAATGAAATTCGTTTCCTGTACAATTTCGGAGTCAATTAACAAATTAGCGAAGGGGGATTAGTCGATAAAATTGATGCTTATTTTCGTAAATAATAATTATAAAAATATGCGAAAAACTTGCTTCTGATAGGAGAAGAAAATTGAGAGAGAGGCTAAACCATTTTTTCTTTTTTGGCTCTTTCCATTCTGGAATGGTATTGCAGTTGGAAAAAGCTGCTCCGAGCGCTTCAGCAAAGTTCGCCCCCTTAATGCCTGATCAGGCAAAAAACACCTCAAGACTCTCTCGAAGTTTCGAGATTTATCTAATGCCAAATAAAACTCGAACCATGTTTTCTGGACCTTCCGTCCATGAGCACACTTTGCACAAAGGAAGCAGGAAAGGTTCGCGCTTCCCTGGGAACAATTTACATGCGACGCAAAAGTTAATCAGATTCCGTAGCTCGTAGGTGACGCGAACACGCGTTATACGAGACCGTGTCTGCATCTGCATTGAGAACACATGCGAATAACACTGCACTATCCTCGTCGCCCAAAGAAGTTTAACAATAAACGCCTCGCTTGACAGAATTTCATGAGGGACGGAAGAAGAGCGAGAAGGTGATTCGAGTGTGCGATTCACGGGGCGTCTGAGGGTCCGGAAACTTTCCCACCACTAACGTCACATCAAAGCTTTTATGCGCTTCCTTGAGTTTCTATTTGCGTTTTAGCTCAAGTTTTTGTTTCCTTGGACAAAATTATTTCGGCTGAATTGATGGCCCATTTGCTTTCTCGAGTAACTGGCGTTGCAGAGAAAAGGCAGAGCGTGCAGCGATTCACTAAAAATATGTTCCGAACGTTTTTTTTTGTTTACTAATTTCTTGCTCGCAGTTCCGATCGAGCAATAAATTTTTTGAAACATAATTTTCTCCCCAAATTGTTTAATTGAAACGTTCTCCTCGCTGCTTCGGTTTCAAATGTCATGAGTCATCGATTCGTGCTCTCAAATTGGTCCTCTCGTTGAAATTGTCGAATTTGTTAATTGGATCTGATTCTCGTTCCGTAATCGTTCACTCGAACTCGTTTATTCTGCCCACCGAATACAATCGTCAATGCGATAATAATTTAACGTTTACGAGATGATTCCTACGCTTGGCGCGCGATAAGCACATTTCCATATGCATTATTTTTCATATACCAAATGAAAGCTTTTGCGTTTTGGTGAATATCATGAATATTTAATTATGAAAATTAGCCTGAATAGCTTGAAGCCTCAGTTCTATTTTACTTGATATTTTCATCATCCGGGCTTTTTAATTATCAAACAATCTTTTCATCTAGCTCCTCGCATATATTGGCGTTTTTGATTAATCTACGAATCAGCAATATTACTCGTTGTTTTTCTTTTTTACCTTCTCCACTAATCAACGTTTTACTCATTAGGCGAATAAGAACAACTCCGGAATCATTAGTCGACTATGATTATTTGCTTTATCGAGCGTGTTATACAACGAAATAATAAAAATGATAATTAGACTGCTGGGAAAGTAAAATGATATTTCATTGTCGGTATGAAATTGTGTCGTTACAGAATCTCGCCAACTTGTAATAAAAAGCATTAATGTGCCCTCACTGGTGAAAGAGGGCGAGGCCGACTATGTGATACTCGATTGCGATTACGATATGGGCAATTCGTCAACCGATGGTCTCGTCGTTAAATGGACGAATAACGATATTTTGGAGTACAAATGGCACGCTGGTCGACTACCAGAAGCAGTTGAGACCGCGACCCACATCGAGGTTGGCTACAAAGCTAGTAACGATCCCTACAAAATGTATCGAGCTATGAAATTCAAAAATCCCAATATTACTCTCAGCGGCGATTACAAATGCGACGTTTTCAATTTTGTCGAAGAACAAATCGCTTCAGCCTTCATGATCGTTTATTGTAAGTATTACTCGCACTAATTATTATTCTCTAGTTTATATGCTCGACTCGAACTTGGCGTTCGCGTTGGGATTTTTTAAAATTCTCGATCCCATGAGTTTTATTTTTATTGGCTGAATTCTTCGTGTAAAATTTTTTGCATTTTCGTTCGGAAACTGATGGAATTTTCCGCTCTTATTACTGTTCAGCGACCGAGGAAAAATTTGAACTGGTGTACAGCAAAAGACTGATCGATGGTGACGATGGCGTCGAAGTGTCCTGCGTTGCCGAGGGACTTTATCCTCAGCCTGAAATGGACATTTCCATCGAGTAAGTTTTTTCCTTCGTCTCTGCGTTTGTAACTCAATCGTGAAAATCATCGTTTTCGGGTTTTTGTTTTTATCGATATCCGGATAGATATTAATTAATATCGAAACGTTCGTGGTGTTCGGGTCGATGCCGCGTATTTAGTTTCAGCACGTTTCCAACTCTCGGAAATCGCGAGCTCTGCATCTTTAGGGCTGCGTGCTCTCATCCATGAAACCCTACTCTCAACATCCATCGCGACATTAAAAATTGTGCTGAAAATTTCGGGAAATTTATCAGCGCGGAAGCCCCGAAACGAAAATTATTGAATTTTATTAAAATACTAAATATTTTTCATTCGTAGCAATATTTCCGTCAACCAAGGCATAAAAGCCGATATCACCAGACGAGATGACGGAAAATACGACATCCGGAGAAGGATTACGCTCAGGGATCAAGATTTGACACCGCCTGCTCTTATCAAATGTACGCTCAGCATACCCGAAGCGAATTATCGCATACCTCGAGAATTCGTCTACTATCCCGGTGAGTTGTTGTTGAATCCTCGACGATAATTCCAAGTTTCGATGAATCACACTTTTTCGTTATTTCCTTTAGTTTTTATTCAGTTTCTCTTTGTTTTTATTTTCATGTGTTTTTTGTTTCTGTTTTCGAAATATCTCGAAAATGTCGGAAATTTGTCCACCTCGCACGTCTCACGTGACTCTAATTCTTTGGATCGATTTTTATCATGATTTCCCAATCAATGTGAATTTTTTTTTCTCATTCGTTGTCAACGATGGAGTCGCTAATTTTTCGTAGATTTTGTTCACGTGTAGGTTATCGAATAATTCTCAACCGCGCGGTCGATCGACAGCGATTTCTCGAGAAATACTGATCTGGGTCAATTCGTCTCGCGATGTAGAAACAACGCGATGAGAAGAAATTTCATCAGGGCCATTAGGAAAAAAATATCGTCGATATTTGATGAATTAATTTTGTTGAGTTTCTTTATTTATCGCTCTTCTGCCGCTCGACCTCAAGCCCGCTGAAAAAGACGAGACAGCCGGCTCGACCTCAAGCAGAAGCTTGAGGTCGAGTGGCTGTCTCGTCTTTTTCTAAAAATCAAAATTAATACATTTGGATGTGGATAATTTGGTAGAACGATCGGTACTCGTAGGTTTTGGCGGCGCAGGTTTGCCATTACTCTAATATTTAAAGTTGGTGCGGTTCACCGTAAACTCGGCCACATGGCAAATCCGACGTGTGGTCCAAATCCGTTTAACTAACCCCTTTTCCCGTACCCTCCGCTCTTTAACCAACCAGCCGCGCTTCCTCGCCGCCGCTGCTGCTGTTGCTGCTGCTCAACGTTCACTCGCTCCCTCGCCCACTCCCTCTCACTCCTTCTCTCTTTGCCCCTCGTGAAGGAGCTGGTTTGCACGCCGGTCGTAGCTCGCTCGATGGTGAGGAAAAGAGGAAGAGGTTCGTGGCGGAGAAGAGAGCAAGACAGAAAGAGAGAATATCAACTACCGCGTACACTCTCTGTCCTAGAGTACTGTACGTATGGTTCTGTATTAAGTGTATATATGACTCGGTGTACTCAACGTATTTACACTCGTGCTGATGCATCCGCAGCCCTCGTCCAATCCTTGTTTGTATTAACGTCCAATTAACTACTAAACTGGGTTATTGTTGTTGGCAATACGTTAAATAGACTTTACTTATTCCTATTTCGGTTATTGTACATCCTAAATTTGCCACCGATTGAAATTTCATTTCCTCGAGCTTTTCATCATTAGCTATCAACTCCGAAGACTCTGGAGATTCATTCGATGCCCAAGAAAACTTTCGTTTCTTCTTGCTTTTTTTTATCCTGTTTTTTGTTTTCCAATAAAATTCATCGCGATCTAAGAAATTTCGATTTGATTTATTCGTCGCGTGAAAAAAATGAATTCTCCGTTTGACTTGCGACAATGATGCTCAGTCTTGGTTTGGGAAATATTAATTACCCATCGGATGTCACTCTTTGCAGTCGTCGAAGCCTTGAACTTTGATGCAAATTAATGATAAACGAGAAGCTGATGGGATTTGGAAAATGCTTCGACTTGTCGCATAATCTTTCCGGATCATGCCGACAATCCCCTCCATTTTGTATGTCCCGAGTGCAATATTGCATAATAGATGGTATTCCAAACTCGTAGGGTTACTTTCGTCCTGGAAATTGTCCGTTACAGCTGCTGGCTCGGTGCGATTTTCGCGGAAATATCCAGAGCCAGATTCCTTTGCCCTTTTTAATATTTAACCGGCGTTTTTGTTAATTGATTTTGGGGGCCAGCCGCTCGCGACTCGAAAAATTGTTCCAATTATCCGATAAATAATCAAGTTTTATCATTTATTTAGCGCAGACCTGGGAAATAGATAAAGTTCTGATCAACTTTATATGAATTTTTTTACTTTTGCATCCTCGGTGTATTATTATTGATTAATTTTTTAATCCATTTATTTCGTTTTTGACTAAATAGTGTTTCTCTAATTTATTCCTCTTTGATAAATTCTTATGTTGTGTGATCATTATTCATCGCTCATTAACCGCTCGCTTATTTATCTACAAATTTTTCTCATTTTTTTTTCTCTTTTTTCTTTTTAATTTCTTTTGCAAAGAGTTTTCAATGCTTAGTTTGATGGACGCGGTATGTGGTGTTTGTTGTGCAGGAAAGCCAACAACAACTCCGTCATCCACTACGAAGCTACTGAGAACAATGGCGGAGATCCAGGCGTTTGACAGCAACGAACCAGACATTGACAATGGTGGTGGTAAGAGAGAGAAAGAGAGAGAGAGAGAGAGAGTGAGAGAAAGAAAGAGAGAGGGAGAGCTTGACTTTACTATTCCCGTTTGTCAAAAACCATTATCGGCAAGCGTGGCGATTTTTTCCCTTTTTTTCCCTTCCTTTTCATTCTTGGAGACTTTATTCTTGGCACCAGCCATTTTTTGCACATTTTGAGGCATTTTTTTACATAACTTACAGAATTTTTCGATTTTTCTAAATTTTTGTTCATTTTATTGTATAAATGAGTTTATTATTTTGATGATTAGTTTTTTATTCATTTTCACCACCACCAATGCCACTGCCGATACTCCGATCCCATTCTCAATGCAATGCAACACTCGAGGCTTTTATTTATTGGATCTTGTAGTTTTTATGCATGAGTTTATTTCGTTCGAATCGTTGGGTAATCTCGTAATTCTAGAGAGCACGAATAACATGCACAATAATAATCATTAATTATGCACGAACATCGTTGAGCCTTTTTGGTGATGGCAAACAGAGAATTTCGTAAGGACTCTGAAGTTTTGTTATTTCTTGTCTCGATTACAGAGTCTGACGATTATTGACATCGATTTGGATGAATTTTGGGAAATGAAGAAATATTTTTTTTTGTTATTTACCAAATTGTTTGCCAAATCGTAAAAAAAAATGTTTCAATCGTTTTTTGTATCAAGTGCGAAGAACAGATTGACTCTTTAGATTGAAAAATCTTTGCGGGCAACAATCGTGTCAAAGATTTAGCCACGAAATCCTCTCGCGTACGTGCTGTATCGTGATGATTCCCCATGTTCACCCGAGGATTATCGGGCAATCTTTGGTGGCCGATATAAAGCAGAAGAAAGAAGGAAAAAGAGAGTGGGCGAAAGGAAAAAAAAAAGAAAACGAAAAAAAAAGAAAAGATTGTTCTCGCGTCGTGCTCGCGCCAAGTCATCGGTTGCCAAGTATATCGTACATGCTCCTGAGGCTGAGGCCAAGTGTAATCAGTGTGTTCTGCTTGGCAAAGGAGAAACCACTTACCTTTACTCTCTCTTCCCCTTTTTCGTAGCCACGAGCTCACGTTCTAAAGAGCGCGAAAAGAATGGTGGCTGCTAAAGGAGAAGAAAAGCAGTGGAATACTCGTCCAATCTCTTGGGTTTATTCTCCCTCGTTCCGCTTAACGTTTACTCGAGACTAAATTTTGGAAAACCTCTCCTTCATTGATCAGAAGCTTTTTGCATCACGTCCTCGTTCTGCTTGTTAATCAACGAGTTTTAAATTGACTACATCTGCCAATTTATCCAGACATCGGATTTTCCGAAGGGTTTTCATAAAAAACTGGAGATCGAATCGTTGACAATATTTTTTCTCGTTTTTAAACACAACTTTTCACAGTTTAGCAACTCGCGATATTTTCCATCAATATAGAGACATAAAAAGATGGAAAATCAACTTCACATATTGCTGGGATTGGTATGTATATGAGAACGAAAAGCTTAAGCTTCCAGTTCATTTGAAGTCACGTTCTACTTGGTAATAGGTTTCTCACAGAACTTCTTCGATTTTTTAAATATATATATACATGAAAAATAGAAGGGAATTGAGCAAAGGAATGAAAAGCTTCTAGGATTCTCGCGGTAATGTCATTTCGGCTTCTTTGCCTCGAATCTCGGGCCAATAATGGAAAAATTGCAAGGAAAGTCTATAGAGGAAATGTATTTTCTGTACACTTTAGCCTCACCCTCATAAGGTCCTGTGCATCGTATATATGCAATCGCATACAAAATAAAACCTGTACAAAGTCCAAGTGTGTTTGCTCCTGGATATAGATATTCTGGGGAAATTTCGTGGCTCGATTTTCTGTACGGAGAGGCGTGAAATCGCAATTTCCTCTTTTTCGGTTATATTTGCACAGAGTCTAGAATTTCTTTTTTTTTTGCATTTCATAAAAATATCAAATGCCACGATGACGAGAAAAAAAATTAGGGAAATCTGTAAATATTGGAGTTTTTCAGTCTTTATTAACCAAAATCTACTTAATTGCATAATTAATTTTCTTCGGCCTGAGTTTTTAGCGAGTTGAGTCTAGTTGGAAATTTTTTATGAAGAAAAACTTTCTTGCTCATGATTCACGATCTCTCTGCTGTTTGATAAGGGAAATGTTACGTGATTCAAAATTTGCTCTCAAATCATTTGAACAGAAGTTTCAACCGTTGAAATTTGTTGATCTACTATATAAGCAGCCGGAACTTTCCAACGCCATGGTTCGTTCTAGAAGAGAGAGAGAGAGAGAAAAAAAAACCGTGAAAAGGAAGAGAAAAATTCGTAGATTTTCGTTCCAAAGTTCAGCGAATGGAAAAGCTTGCGTGCGAGGTTTTCTCGTAATTTTTCCTCATTGCCAAATCGGTCTTTACGAGCGAGCGTGACTGAAAAATTTTCTGTGTCTTTTTTATTTTTATTTTTTTTCATTTTTTATATTTTTTCTTGTGTTCGTACGTTTCACAGGAAATTGCGTTCACAATGAGGTGAATTTTTTTCTCATTCAATATAGTTTAGCAAAAGTGGAAATTTATTTGAAAATTCGATGTTAGTTCCGAGGATTTTTTGTGCCGAAGCTGTCATTCTTGCGGAAGTATCTCGAGTGACTGAGAAAAGAAATTCGGGCTGGCGGGCGCAGAGCCCTGTCCTCGATGCTCGCTCCAAAAAGTTCCTTTTATTTTCATCCTCTTCGCTCTGCTATTTCCCATAAAGTAATTAAGGAAATGCACCAGAGTGAAAAAGAGAGGAGAGGAACGCGAGAAGGTATGGCAATGCTGTGAAAAAAAAAACTGCTAGGGTGAGAAAAAAAGGGCAGGATAAAAAAAAAAAAGGAAAAACTAACGACGAAGACAAGAGAGAAAAGCGGGCGAATAAGGAGACTCTTTCGACATTGCCTATAACGGTTTTATTCGTGCTTTCGCACTTTTAAAAGTAAAGTCACGTTTCTCGTCTCGTATTGAAAAGATTCCTGGGCTCGTCGTTGCTCGTCTCTCTTCTCTCTCTCTCTTTTTCACGCTACGATGGAAATATTGAGCTCTGCGCGGCTGGAATATCATTGAGATGATATAACGAGAACTACCCATGAGGCGCAAGTGAAAAAAAATGTGAAAGGAACGTATAGAAAGAAAGGTCCACATAAATAAGCAAGGAAGAATAATAAATGAGAAAAGTTGAGATTTTATTTCGTTGGGGGAAAAAAAAAATTGAGTTTGAAAAAAATGAGATTTCTGTTTGCAGTATTCAGGAGAATCGAATGAAATATACGAAGCAATACGGACACGAAGCCAAATGGCAGAGCGGCTGTTGTTGTTCGGCTCGGACAATCGCTGGCCTTGGACGAGGCCAATAATTGGTTGGGTGACCGCTTTGCCATGCTTGCTCATCAATGCTTCGCCGCCAATATGCAATTTTCACGAGTTGCTCGTGCTGTTTCACTTAAAAATCTCAACATTTATTTGCCTTATCTCGAACTCACAGAAATCGATATCCCGAACAAAGGCTCTGACAAAATCTCTTGTAATCCCAATTAAAAGTTGCTCAAGAAAAGCCGTTGAGTGCAGCCCCGCGCCCGCCCCCCGAGCAGAATAAATATGCCAAGAAATAATGAACGCTCGAGTAATTACGAATTTTCTTAATTTCGATGAACGCGCGTGGCTAATTAATGCGCTTAATCGGGAGGAAATGGAAATCGCGAGGCTTTTTCCACGATTATTTCACGAGGCATCGTCGAGGGAGAATATTAACAGGTTTCCCTTTACCAGGCCAAAGTGTAACCTCAGACCACCAGCAGACTGTATACATAGTTTCAAGGAACCGCTGCGTGGTACGATGGAGAGACCCTGTGTGTACATAGTCATAAGGAATCGCGGGAGCAGGGCTCGAGAGGGCCAGGGGGGTATATTAAGGAGTTGGTTCTGGTCCCCGGCTTCTCTAGCCTCCAGGACTCTGATATACCGCGTCTCAGTTACCGCGAAAAGGACCAGGATACCGCCGTGTAAATTCTCGTACGTCCTGACTTGCTGTGTGTTCCTGAGTTCACTAACATTTTCATCTGTAAACACTCTCTCACACACGTACCTCACAAACGTGCACAAACACACACACACACACGTGTTTACATCGTGAAAGCAATTACGAGAAGGGCGTAAACAACGTTACGACTCACGTCGAATTCCATTATTTATACGCCCTTTTGATTTTTATACAAACATATCCCTGTATGGAATGTACACTTCATCCTGTGGAAACACGAGACCACCAGTGCACACAAGCTCCTCCAACGTCGAGTCTAGGCCAACGATATAATGTAAGGCCGTATTAACACGTGCCACGAACTTTGCTTATTTATTGGTCTGGCCCGGTAATGCTAATATCTCGGTGATGATAAGCCAAGATTCATATTTATACACGTATATATAGTACTGATATTATGACGTTATATAACTGCAAAGGTAACGCATACAGTGCCGTACAAAACGAGTCGAAGGAAATATTGTCGTTCGCGACGTAAACTCGGTCCTTGGCAACTTTGACCTGCAATATGTATGAGAAAGAAATAAGGAAATCGAAGCAGATTCGTACGCTCGTGTTTACGGGGATTTAGGGAAATTGTAATTTCTTTATTTATTTTTTTTTTTTTATTGAACGATTTGGGAAATTATTTACAGTCTCCGTCGTTCGCGGGAAAAATTCATTTCGAAATCGGATTTTTGTTTGTCCGTGGGACATTCCTCGTTGGCGTCGGAATCAATTTTACTCGAAAAATTTGCGGGCATCGCTCAATCAATCAGACAGAAGTTTTTCGCTTCGCCTCTCGTCTCTGCTGTGGTGGAATTTCTGGGAAACTTAATCGTGCCAACCTATTTCTATACTTGAATTTATAAACGAATTGGGCCAAATATGAGGATGACGATTTGGACAGGTGACGGGCTTTGCAGAACTCGGCCCGGTCCTGACATTACTCATTCGTTCCAATTCGAATTTTACAGACAACGTCGCGCGTACGAACTTTACCGAAACTTGGGTAGATTTGCGAATGTCGCGTTTATTTATTTCGAGGGGAGAAGTGCATTGGAACTTTACGTTAATCCACTTTAAATATTTCCGCAGAGATTCGACGATTTCATTTGGTCCCTGGGCTCGATTTACTTCCCGCAACGCCGCATGATTTGTCGCGTTCATTGTATTGTTGATCATACTTTGATTCGAGCGACCTCAACTTTTCCTTTTCAATTATTCGATCACTTCAGTTTCCTCAATTATAAATTAATTATTCATCGCAGAGTTTCGTGAGTTTTATAAATAGCACAACGCTTCCTTGGAATCATTCGCACTCGCGTTTGAATGAAAAGGAGAATACCAGAACAATTCTCATCAATGTTTATTTCGTCAAGTATGCAGCGTTTGTCGTTACGTTCGAATCTCGTCCCTTTTGGAAAGGTCATTCATACTCGATGTCGTCTAAACATTTTTGTCAATTATTTTCGTTTTTCACAGAGGAAGGTAAAAAAATTCGAAGAACATTGAACACGCTTCGAGTGCACACTTCATTCGAGTGTATCTTGGGTCAATCTGACCCGAGGCGTTTTTCAAATTGTTGTGTTCCGGTAAATATGCATTTTCCGTTTTTTTTTGTAGCAAATTATTTATATTTTATGGCTTTATTTTTTCACGGAAACGAAAATTCAATGCTAAAGGATTCGTTGCCAAACAATAGGCGACAGAAAAGGTTTGGGGTCAAATTAACCCAGTGTGTACTCGAAGGGTTAATTATTTCATGGAACTTTGGGTTTTAACGGATTTTAAAGATTCTTGTCTAAACGTCCTATTCGTAGTAAGCCTCAAGCCCTACAATGTCGCTTACGCTAGAAAGCTGTTAAGAACTCCCTCAACACATCGTGTCAAGACCTAACCCTAGGATGCTGTTAACACGGCAGCACTAAATGACTCGACATTTGCATCACAAGTGCGTCACTCAGTAACGTAACTTATTAACGCTTGCGAAGGATGAAAATAGTGAGACAGAAGTCTACGTTGAATACCTCTTGGCACGATAAAATATGAACCTGGCCTGGCCAAGTTTAGTGTGAAGCACTTTCTAACGTTATCTACACCGAGCGTCTATCTAGGGCGATATACCCTTTTGAAATTTTACGAGAACCTTCCATCTCTTACTCCATATCGATGTTTCTTCTTGTGGGACTCCCTTTAGAGTTCCAGGGACTTGCAACCATCGTTGCATTCTTTCGGAATGCACCGCGATGCATCGAATCTCCACGAAGGTCCAAGGATCTCCGAAACCCTAGGAGTCGACTGTATTCTTACTGAGTTTTTCGAAAGATAACACTATCAGCCACTCGGAAATTACTGAGCCTTTAGTCATCCGTGTACCAAGTCCCTCGAAGCTTCTTGACCCAATAATTTATTGCTCTTTCTTCTTTCTATCGAGTCTGACTTTTTTGTTAGCTCTTGTGACTTAGTGACAATGACCGCGGTCGTCAGCAATCGATTTTGTAACATAACGAATATTACGGGATGGAACCTTGCTTACAAATAATTTAGATCGTCCGTAATGGTAGTGTGTTTATATTGCATATGATTTTATTCATTTTTTAAATAATTTATCAAGTTCCCATTAAATGAACGATTTCTCATGCATGGTTCATTGCATTATGTTTCAAAAATATCTACGAGCCTCCGAGTGGCACGATTATTTATTCAATATCCAAAGTATTATTTTCGGAGTCTGGATGATTAATTGAAATCACGAATTAGCGGTTTAAGCTAGTAATGAATTTCTTAAACCTTAGTGTTTATAAACGTTCTCAATTCTCTCGGTGCTCTTGAATAAACAGCATGATCCAGGTCACTCAGCAGATTCATAATTTTTAATTTGTTTGTATTGGATATTCGGGATATTTTTGACTAAAATTATTCTGCAATTTTGCATCGAGCTCATCGCCGCGATTAATCGTTCCCAGTCGCGTCAAATGTTTAACACAAAGTTCAGACCATTTTAAAAGTTTGCGTCAGTACAATCGGGCTTTTAAAATATCTCGGAATCTGTCGAGACACCGATTATTTATTCCGAGGAAAAGAAATGGTAATTTTGTCATGGATAACGGTCAAAAACACTCTCAGGCACATAATACGCCTACAAAGCAGAATCACACTATCTTGGCTGCTAATTACAGCCACAAAGTGTAGAGAGCACCAGGAAAAGCTGGGTTTACAGGGCTGGCAGAGTTTACCAACTCTCCTAGAATATCCAAGGAGCTGGAAAACCGATATTCTTCGTAGACAGCAACGATGAAGTGTATGCAAGTTCACCATGTATATATATATATATATAAATATACAGAAAAAGTGAATCGCATTCTGTACATAATTTACCACCTGCTTCATATTAAGTGCAGCAATAATTAAGTACAAAAAGCTTCGTCGTAAAGTCCTTTCATTACATTTTATAATAAGAAAGAAAACTAGTCTCGTGGAGCAGAGAATGAGCGTTTCCCACATGAATTTTGCAGAATCACTCGTTCGATTAATTCTTCTGATCGATATTGTAAATTTTTCATAAAAATTATCCAGCCAGTTGTGGACTTTAAGCGGATGAAATTGGAGCCTTTGAAATTCAGGGAGTTGGGCTGTTTTAATGCAAAACCACGATTACATAAAAATTTGCAATTTAACGATACATTCTTATTCTTCGTGAGGAAATACATTGGATATTAAGAATTCCCCCGTTGACGTTGACCCGTCCCAAACCACGGGGTGTATAAATTTATAATAAAAAAAAATGTCTCGTCGCGAGATAAAAACTTTTCTGTTACGATCTCTTGCCCACCTCTCTCGTGGCTACTTACGGAAAATTTTCTCTCAGCTTTTTTCTTCTCCATCTTCTTCCACTTGGTTTTTTTTTCTCTTCCTCCTTCTCCCTCACATTTTCTATCTCTCTTTTTTTTCTAACTACCAATTTCATCTTTTCCGCGAACGCTTTTAGCGTATTACTTATTCAACGAGTTTTGCGCTTGCTTCCTGAACCAAGACCGGTCAATCACATCCATAACCTGATGATCCTATATCTGATGAGTCTCAGTAATGCCCTCGGCTCATCTCTCCTCGACTTTGTATCGATACGTGTTTCGCGAAAGATCTCCACTCGATGTCGAATTGCGGTCACGTTACGTAATTGGATTTAGTTTGCTCGTTCGTGATCGGGTATCTGTCTGGAATGTTCACCGCCAATTCGACAGCTCTGCGACACTTGAATTTCTTTTTCATCATTTTTCTTTTCATTTTATTTTCCCTAAATCGTTAAGTGCCACGTAAACCTCTTGCTATATCCATCCCCGAGGTATGCCATCGGTACAAATGGCTATCATGAATTTTTCCATCCAGCTATTTAATTGACACGAATTTTTTTTTTCCCTGAATTTATTCTCAATCTTTTACGACAACTGCATCTTTACGGTGATTACCAACTAAAAATATCACAAGATTTCATCACTTAAAAAAATATCGCAGTCAAAAATATCACAAAAATGAATATTCACAACAAATAATATCACAAACAAGATTTTTTTATTATTTAATAATGATGTACAATGAATGGATTCACAAACCAGAAGATTTGATATTATTTTATAAATTTTCGTTTTATTTTTTTTGTTTCTCGTTTTTTTGTAATTTTTGTTTGTGAAATTAAAGCGGATGATGTTTAGACGGGTGATGTTTATTTTTTTATATTTTTTTTGTGATATATTTGTGGTGGATATTTTTAACGAATATTTTTATCCGTGATATGGTGTCGCAGAACCCATCTCGACACGGATTTGCCACTAATTCGTCGTATATTTACGGGATTGGCTTTTAATTCCATTGGCTAATTGCAATACTGCTCGCGCTCGCCATCAGGACTCGGCATGGGAAAAGGTACTTAATTATTTTGCCACCACTGAATAAAGTTTACTGCGAAATGTTCGTGTTGAATAAACGTCGAGAGATCGAGTATTATGTCAAGAAAAATAGTCGTCGTGTGTTGAGCAACAAATGGAAATTGTATGATCGCAATTATAAACTCAGGCACGTAAAACGAAGGTTGTGAGCTGGCGAGGGTGGTCGCCTCTATCTGTTGCGGACGCTTTTCTCCTCAAAGATGAAACACCCCGCGGTACATGCTTCGCCGGAAGATGTAATTAGAGCAACATCCTACACTCCTCGGCTTCCTTTCCTACTTGGCTACAAGGGTTGACTCTGCATTTACTACGATTACCAAGGGATACGAGAAAAAAAAAAAAAGATGGAAAAAGGAATATAAACGAATGAACGAAACAACAGGACGAGTCACTACTTAGAACGCATTAGGCTTTTGGTTTGGCTTTTTTTTATCATTAACTTTGCACTCTAAGGGAAGGAAGCCTCAAAACTCGTGACTGCAGCACGTCGACGCAAATATCAGTCCAACTGTCGCTTCCTGCTTCTCCGCTTTTTGTTTGCATCTCGTCCGGAGTACGTTTTTCCTTTTGCGTCACATTTCTCTTTATCTCCGTCTCGACAGTGAGTTCATTGCTTGTTTCTTCAGCGCGTAGACTATATTAACTTCTGCGCCGTTACTCTTTCCGCTTTTTTTTTGTTT
The DNA here is from genome assembly GCA_037952995.1 of Hyposoter didymator. Classification (NCBI taxonomy): domain Eukaryota; kingdom Metazoa; phylum Arthropoda; class Insecta; order Hymenoptera; family Ichneumonidae; genus Hyposoter; species Hyposoter didymator. The sequence continues at coordinate 9,834,737 of JBAJMU010000004.1, forward strand.
TTTATCGTTTTTTCTTGTATCGGTCCTTTTTCCTGCTGGTTATTCGCGCTGCAGCAAACCCAGAGAGCTGGTTAATTCATTTGGTTTTCTCCGGAGCGCCGCCTCGTGGTCGCCTCCTCTGACTACGCTGCTGCACTTCCTCCCTCTCTCTCTCTCTTTTCAGCCCCATCTCTCCAAATTATCTCATTTTCTCTCTTTCCTCCTTTCTTTAGTCACGTTGACGATAAATACGTTTTAACGTTTTTCAAACACTTTTACGCGTTTACAACGCCCCGAGAATATTGGCAGAGCAGAATGAATACCGCGAAAAAAATCGAAGCACTACTTTTGAACCAGATCGAAAGGGATAGCCACTAGAGCGCACACCCACACACATCGCGCACAATATCGGTGCGGTGTCCTTTTTCCTTTGCTATCCGAGCTACGCGCGCACACACTGAGCCAGCAAACCGATAAATCAGCCCGGAAATCCACATCCAGTATCAATATAGATTCATTTACATAGGGCATTCCGTATGTTTTCATTCTTGCGACGCACTAACGCTCCGTTATATTTCCGTTTGTTCTAGTAATCTGTGCTTTACCAATCATTCCGTTAATTCTCATTACTTTCTGGACAAACGGAGACACACTCGAGCTCGAAAAAATGTCGCTTTCCACGCTCTGATTAGTTGGCCATGAAACAACTCGTATAAAGCATAGCAAATACTATTTTGTGTGCATGAGTGTGTTTGTGTATGGTGAGGTTGGTAAACGCCCTGGTTCGTAGGTCGGGGAGATTCTCAGCGACGGATAAAGAGAGATAGAGAGAGAGAGAGAGGGAAAAAGAGTGAGAGGCAAAATCGGGAGACGAGTGGAAAGCCAGTAGAGAATCCCTGGCACACCTATCGAAGCCACTCTCACGTGAACTCATTGCGATCTATGTTAGGTTGGAAGCCATTACTCCAGCTTCACCGCTGTCAATTTCAACTCTGGCCTTCCTGAAATGATCAGAGGACCGAACACACTTTACCAACCACAAACACATTCTCCCACACATACACATATCTGTCCACACACGCACAAGGGACATTTCGAAATTTCTCTAGAGAAAACTCTGCCGTTTCAGAGACTATGGAACAGAGAATGAGAAAAAGAGAAACAAACGGACGCCGCCGCGGAGACGAAAAGAATAAAGATGAACTCGCGGAAAACGTCGTCGAAAGCGCTGGCAAAAAAGATAATAAAGTTTTGAGAAAAAAACAAAAGAAACACTTGAGAACACTCGAAATATGAAAACGGTGGAAATGCTCGACGATGATTAATCGGAAAACGTTTGTTTTCTTTTATTATGTGAATACAACGGAGGATCAATTTTCTCGATATTTTCATACCTTTTTCGTTGTTTGTTTATTCGCTATTTTTAGAGACGAAGCAACGTTTTTAGAGTTTTATTTCTTCTCGCAAAACTCTGATTGGCCAGTCAGCCTTCTTTCGATAATTAACTCATTCCCCATCTGTCAGAGTTATAACGCTGGAAGTTTGCTCACCACACGAATTAAACGACAAGAACTGCAGATTTGTTATTGTTTTTTAAGCTCCACGCGATAGAGGAATCGCTTACGAATTTGCATCATTTGGTCGGAATAAATGGAACTTATTTATACGGATTATACGCAGCGTCATAAATAGCTCGGTTCGTTGATGAAGCGTGAATATCTCCCGTCGTTTTCCCTCTTATTCGTCCATCACGCGAGCTCTCCTTTGTCTTTGTATTTCGGTTTATCTTTTCGGATCTCGCCCTCCCTAACAAATTTTCTTCGCTTTTCTCGCTCATTCCTTGCAACTTTTCTCCAGTTGTCTCTCATGACGGTTTCCTGCCGCAGATTCACACCCGCCATTCCCCGTCCTGACGTTATACCCCGCGCGTGGTTGCTCTCCCGTTCACTTTGTTATCTTTAGAAAACGAGATTTCCAACTGGAATATCTGGAAGCGCGCTCGGCGGAGCGTTTAGACTCGCGCGGACCTGAGAGAAAAGATGGCGAGAAAAAGATAAAGGCTTTCGGAGCGAAAAGGAGGAGAAAGAAAGTAAGCGCGCGCGCGCGGTATGGAAAAAGAAAGAAATATGAAAACCGGAAGCTCGACGAGAACCGGAGATTCTTTGGACGCCATCCACCGTGAACCATCAAAGCCGGCAGAGACTTTTGCCTGATAGAGAAGCTTTGCCATGCAAATGGATGAAAAAGATAGAATAAAAAGATTGAAAAAACACGCGATGAGCAAGAAGAGAAGAAAATGGATAAAAAGTCGGGGCGATGAAGAAAAAAACAGGACGCACAAGTGGCAGGCCAAGTAGCCGACTGCCCAGTCTACAGCCAATCTCATTTTTTTTCCCTCGTTTCTCTTTCATTATCCTTGAAACGTGTTTTCCAGCCTCTTTTTCCTCTCCCCGCCATACCGCCCTATGATCCTCAACCACTCGACAACGAATTTTGTTCTGCTCGGTACTCGATTGAAATTACGATTTCCCGATAGTAGCTGCACCCAGCAACCTATCAAAAGATTATACTGAGTACTTTCCAAGTTTTTCGTGAATCAAAGGAGAACGCGCACCAAAACTACTTACAAAAATGTACGAGAATCGCATATAAATTGGACTTTGAATGCTCTTCCATAAATTCAATGAAAGTTGCATGCCTCGATGAGCACCGCCTTCCAGCTTATAACCAACGATTCTCCGAGTAATACATTTACTCTAATAAAATTAAAAACACAATCGATATTCCGGCTTCACGAACAATTCAAATATCCATCAGAGTGCATTTTTTTTTTCATGGAAAGACAAAAATGCAAAGAAAACTGGAAATAAATTTTTCTGCATTGTTTAAATTATTTTACCATGGTCGATATGACCGACGAACGACTGTTTTTTTAAATCGATGCTTTGCTCGACATTCGAGCGATGCATTAATTTCGCCTGTCGTCCACAAAACCAACGTTGTATAGATCTCGTTCGAATAGGAGGCAAAGAGGGATCGTCGTACCGACAAAATTAACGTGGCAAACTTTGTTATATGGCATAGTTGACGCAAGATAATCGATTAAGACTCTCAGTTCTCTATTCTGTATAACTTATAGTTATGCACACAGTGTACTCATCCTCATTCCCCTCAGCCCTTGCCATTGTCCTCCTCTTGCTCGTCTTCTCTTGTCCTTCCTATAACCCGAGGATAGAAGTCTCTCTGCTTGGTATGGTTGAGAGTATTTTGTGGCTTGTGGCATATGTACATCCATAATTTTGCTCAACTGCCGTCAAGTAAACTCCTTGGATATCTATAGTATATTAGCGTTGACATCGACTATCTGTCTGAATGCCGTCGTGAGTTCACCTAAAGTTTTACTCAAGTAGGGAGAAGCTTCCGCATCTTGTCTCTATCATCGATGTATACATATATCTTAATGCAGTCGTCCACAGGGTGTCCAACACTTTTACTCTCTGCCTCAATCGAATGAATCATTAAATTTTGAAGGAATCATTTTATTTCGCATTATTTAGCCTGACGATCGATTTTTTTGAGTTTGAATGATCAATTTGACCCGCTGCTCCTTTCGATCAACATCTTTGGCACGAAGCCCCCCAGGGTTCACTCTACCGAGTTGAAAAACTTTGCCTAATCAACGAATATCAAGGAATTGGCATTCGTTACGGAGGAAAATGAATGGAGGTTTTTCCTTCCGGAATATCGTCATCTCGTTAATCACGAAATGTTTGATCCCACTCAAGGGACACCCTGAACACATACAATTTCCTATTATTCGATAAGCCAACTTACTCGAGCGGAATGCGTTCAGCCTCGATCCCCACTCCTGCATCAATAACCAGATCCTTTGCCCTAAGGTATTGGGCTACTTTGGATTACCCAAAGAGTACAGAGTTTGCCCCTTTTCTGGTCGAATGCATGAAACACTTGCTGGTCTCAAGTTTATAGAACAGCTATATTGCACCCAACTGCAGCACTCCTAGCAAACACTTGATCCAGATCCTCCAAATACCCTCCGTTAATTTCGGCTCCAGTACTCAATTTCGACACAGTATAGGGTCGACATTTGACTATGCAAACATAATGGATGACGACAATGAAGATAGATATGGGCTGAGTGCGGTATGCGGGCAGGGCATTCGAAAGATTTTCTTTCTCGTTTGCATTCGAGTCTCTCAACTCTAAATTACTAAACATTAAAATTCTCATATCCACGTTGATGCTGACAACGTGATAACTTTTTTCCTCCGCAATATCATTTGATGAGTGATTGCTTTCGAAATTGCTTGGAGTTTGATTGGCTTCGGGAGTTTTGGTTCGGAGTAAAAAGGAAATGAAAAATCGTGCAACAGAGGGCTCCATCTAATCAACGTCTAATGCATGGTCCAAGTGTGTCCACTGTGAGCTTTATGGAACTCTATGGAGTTGGAGGTTGTCGTATGCTGCGATGCATCTCATTATGGAACTTTGGTCATACAAATGAGTGCGAGGTGAAAGGTAACGATGGAAGGGAGATATACCAAACGAGAAAATCGATAATGGAAGGTATTTCTAATGCAATAGGGCCAGAACTCTTGGGTGTGAGCTTCGCTTTCACGGATGCTTCCTCAATTCTCCATTGACCAACGAACGAGAGATTCTCCATCATTCTCTCTGGAACATCATCCATTCGTATACATATTCGTGGTTTCGCATATGGCTCTTCTCCACTACTTCTCGAAGCATCTCCATTACCTCGGGATTAGTCGATCCTACTTCGAGGATACGAAACCTTGAGAATTCCACGTAAATTTCGACCCCTTTTGCAGGTCGCCCCGCTTGTTTGTTTGTTTGCACGTGTGTGAGCGTTTCGACAAACGAATCCTTCATTGCGTTCAGCTCCCTCAATACTCTCAAGGGCTTTCTCAACCGTTGCCCTGCTCCGCGCGTCATGCAGAATTTTCGATGTTCTCCCAAATAAACGCAACCGGAATATCGATTCATTAGACCTTTCGCATTGAAGAAGTATCGCGAGGTCTTTAATTAACTTATTCAAACAAAATTCTCCAACTCAATGACCGAATAAATATCAAAGGTTGGCAAGGAGTCGAATTATTGGTATTCTGGACCCAAGCAAACGTGTGCTTTATTTTCAAATATCAATCGACAGATTCCTGGTTTATTTCTGCCGGAATAGAAAATAATAATAATAATAATAATAAGTGACATTTTTTCCACCAATATCGAGAAAGTTGAAAAAAAATTGTGATCGTTATTTAGTCCACGTCCCGGACTAGGAGTAATTCGATCGTAAATGAATTTTTAGCGAATTTGATTTTATTAAATTGCATCGGACGGCAACTCGAGCTCTCGGAATGGGACTCGACGCTCGTATCCACATTTTGCCACGCTTAAAAGCCGCAATTCTGGGTGGCACTCGAATATACTGTTGACGCTACTGAATAGAATCAATCAACGTTGCATTTTTGATTATAGTTTAATCTCGATTTATCCACGATCCTACGCCCACATCGAAACTCATCGAATAACATTGTTGCTATGTTTCGTGTATGCATTCCGCTGGTCTTATGGGATTTAACATACGGGGTAAGGGTGTTTCGATAAGCTAGAATTGGAGTTATCGTTCAGTCCTTTCTCTCATTAAGGGGGGCGCCTGCTTTATAAGGCTTTAAAAAAGCGTTTTTTAAATAATTTTTTTGGGATAGGAAGAAAAAACCAGGTCTAGCGAAGTTTTCAGATCATTTTACTACATTTCCGAACGTCAAAATAAAAAATTATGAGAGGATTATGTTGAAAAGTAGTTGACGTTCAAGGCACATTTGTGCCACACCTCGCAATCGCAGTCTGAAATCTGCGGGCAAGATGGAGCTCCTGATTTTCATCTGAAAAAAGAAATCCAAAAAGTTTTTGAATTTTCATGTCTCAACCTTCTATATGAACTAAGAAGAACTCGAAAATTTGTGAAATTCGAAAAGTTTCACAGGTTTGAAAAAAAAACTTTTTTTGCAACAACAAAAAAATCATTCCAACTCGCTTAAAAAGTTGTTCAGAATTTTTTACTCGTGAATCTTTTTAGTTCATATAGAAGGTTGAGACATGAAAATTCAAAAACTTTTTGGATTTCTTTTTTCAGATGAAAATCAGGAGCTCCATCTTGCCCGCAGATTTCAGACTGCGATTGCGAGGTGTGGCACAAATGTGCCTTGAACGTCAACTACTTTTCAACATAATCCTCTCATAATTTTTGATTTTGACGTTCGGAAATGTAGTAAAATGATCTGAAAACTTCGCTAGACCTTGTTTTTTCTTCCTATCCCAAAAAAATTATTTAAAAAACGCTTTTTTAAAGCCTTATAAAGCAGGCGCCCCCCTTAATGGGCCATTGACGACGAATCGCGCGTTAAAACTCGAGGAAAATCCTCGTTGGCTTATTGACTCTTGATTTATGTTCATCATAGCCCGCGATTCCGATCGAAAACCACCGAGCGAACAAATCGCTTTTTTTCCTTTCGTTCTTTTAAACGAATGGCCAGCAGGAGCGGATGAATCTCGATATTTAATCAATTTTCCATTTTACCGAATATGTTTATTCATTCGCTGTATAAAAACATTTCGAACCTACTTTACGTTCTCTTCCTTTTTTCCCAGCCATTTTCTTCACAAAGCATTAAGTCTGTCATTGATAAGAATCAACTGCAATGTATTCTCAATACCGCGTTTATACGCGAGACTCTGTTATTCCGCTGAGGTATCGAAGCGTCGTCGTAAAGAGAAAAAAAAAGAATCTATGAATGCAGCGAAATGAAGAGCACCAAGTGCCCGTGAAAAGGCATCTCAAGATTTTCGACGAAACGCATTTATTCACTCGGTGTAGTTTTTTCAGTCTCTATACAAATATCTCGCAGCATGAAAGCCGGAGAATGTCTGCTGCCGAACGGAAGGTTTCTCCGAGTTTTTACGACTCTTCGAGCATTATGTACTCGAACAGATAATATGTACAAATTTATTACAATCTTTACATCTGTATCTCGCTGTCAAGAAGTTTTTCTCTTTGCTCCGTGATTCGCAGGGGATTGGCTTGCTCTCAGAATGATTTGAAACTCGTATGCCTTATATTTAGTCGCTTGATTATTCTCAAGTGGCACAGGCTGGATGTTATGGAAAGCAGCCACCGGAAGTTGAAGCCAATTAATCGATTCTCAGCTGCTTCTTAGTGGTAAACAAGCGAAAAATCACTGAATATTTTTTTCTGTATTCTTTATGCAAATTACTCAGCCGTAGTGATTTCGCTGAGTGAAATTCATTTCTTTCTGTCAGCAATTGTTGGGAAAGAATAGGATGTGAATTTTCGTTGCATGCGGAATGGCCGAGCTGGGGAAGCCTGATTTTTTGTCGTTAAACATTACGGGGCTGGTATGAACCATTTCTTCATGGAAATGTGTGCCCCATCGCGTTCGCGGAAGCAGAGAAGTATATTTATAGGAGAGGGAGAGAAAAATAATTCCCATGCTCGACTTCGGTATCTAGACTCTTCGATTTTCACTTCAAAAGGATTCGGGCTCCGGCCACTTGTGCTTTCTAGCAAAGCGAATCGTTAAAATACCTTTCGTTTTATTGTCTTTGAAGAAGATTCTTCGATTTGGAATCGAGGACGAAGGGTCAACTGATATTTTCGAGTGGACGTGAAAATTTATGCTCCTCGTGTCGAGAGCAGTCGTCCTCGTCATATCTGTCGCAGCACGACTCGAAACTAGTCCAAAGGATTCTATAGACAACTATCGAACGACTAGTCAAGGATTTCACGCGATTGTACCATCGAAACTTGTCAGGTTTGGAGATTTTGTCAGGGATTTTGAATCCGAGAATTTTCGCGATGTCTGCGAATTAAGAATCAAAGGAGAACGTTAGTCGCTGGTCAGAAATCGTCGTCTCCCAATAGTCCTCGTGTGTGCCATCGCTGAAGGTCAAAAGGCCTTAAGGGATATCTCGGTTTACGTCGATCGTTGACAAGCAGAACGGCGCAACTTACATGCGTCAACCGTATCAGTCATATGGGTCAAGTCCTTTTGTTTACCAGGCATTCAAATGTCACATGGTCGGAGATACGCCCTTTTCACTGTCAACAGTTGACACAATAGCCATGCGGAGTACATACACACATGGAGCATCGTTACATAAGAGAGAAAACGGAAATTCTGCAAGCTCGTGTACGGTTGTGATATGTAACGTGTACTACAGGCTGAGCTGTACACTTTCGCAGTAGTATAGCTCAACGAACTACGCGCCTTGGCCACAGAGCTTATCCCATCCTCGTAACTTTTCCTCCGGCCACATTTCTGAAAGCCTAGCACAGGCTTAAACCTTTCTCTATCTCTCCATCTGCCTCTTCTTCTTATTCTCATTTCTCTGTTTATCTTTTTTCTCTCTCTCTCTCTCCCTTCCTCTTCCTTCCTCTCGGGGTCCCTCGCTCTATGGCAGTTTGTTCCACAGTGAAATATTTCATAAATGCACAAAGTCTGAGATTAACTCGGCCGAAGGTTCACAGACACTAAATGCACCCTCGAGTCCCATAACTTAATTGCTCCTGGAAATTCGTAAACGCTTAGCGATCTACACATTTTTTTGGCCGCTAAGTAGAATGACCATCGGAAATATAATTCGTCACTGTTTTCCTAACGCTCGTATGATTCTTCGATCTTTGCCGATTAACTCAATGATCAGGATTCATATCGACGATTATGTTTTTTTTTTTTTTCAATTATCACGTTTTTTTACGCATCACCGGACTCGACTTGTGTCGCCGATCACTCTTTCTTTCATGTCTAACGGATGATATTAATAAAGCCTCTCCTTTGTTCATCGTCATCACGACGTTAGTGTGCACTGACTTTTCTACTCTCCACGGTCTACCGATTCTCGTTATACTCGATTGCGCTTCGTTGTGTACGCATGAACGCACACATCGAACAGTCGATTATGTACTACCACCACGACTAACACCAGAGTTCGGGAAATAGTGATGATGAGAGTACATGCTCGTTCCCTACTTGCAATATTCGTTAGTGAGTTTAACAAAAAATCTAATCATCATTTTCGCTTATTAATTGCTCGTGCACTTTGAATTTCGTGGAAAATTTTTTCTCTTTCCTCAGCGCGAAAACTACGTCCATTTTTTTTTAAATCTAATGAAAATATATTGTAAGTGACTCGATGTTTTTAAAATATTCAATCACCTCGCGTAATGTCGATGAGTATTGATTGCATAATATTTCTGTTCCTGGGGAAAACAGTCGAGACTTTAGCTTCTGCTGTTTTTCTTCGTTTTCATCTCGACATATCGATCAATCGTTCTTAATTTTCCATCAGGCTCGATCGAACGTTTTCAATTCGTCCTGATCTCGAGAGCATAGACGACAATAGACTTTGTCGATAGAGTGAAATAGTGTGTGGGAATGGTTCGAGTCTCCAGGGGATTTCACGCAACTCGTGTGCGCGCGGTTGAAGCAAAGCAAATCGAAAGTTTCTCTGTCTGTACGTGTACATCGCGCGAGGCAGAGCAGGCAAAAAGGGTACATTCATGTACTATTTACGTCTACTATAGGAAGCTGCGTTAACGCAGAGTCTGTAAATATATAGATTGAAATATTTCAGGGAATAATATAATAAGTAAATCTCGTTGAATGCGAAGCTTTCCATTTTCAATCGAGGCGAATGTGGTCCTTTCTATTATTATTTTCCTCCCCTGTTCCTCATCCTCTCCGCCTAGCGCACCGCAGCTACACAGAATAGCGCTTTGCAGAAATATTCTGATGCAGTGAATGAAATTGCTCGAACAGTTGAAAAACTCGAAAATATTTTTACAGTATTCCGCACAAAAGTCAAATTGATATTGGCCGCCAGTTTCTGCGAAGAGCCATTCGAGAGAGGAATTAGAATAAAGCAAATGTTGAGAGAAAACTAATTCGACGCTATTCCTTTTCCCAGAAAAATGATAGTTTTGCTGCACTATTTTATTTTCGCTACTTTGACGCGCAATTGATCGTCGTATTACTCTCGGGTCTTGGCATCGATCGGTTAGCATGAATAACCCAGAGGTTTTAATCAAGTCATTATTCATGCTTTCTCGTGCCTTTTTTCATTTACATCTGTGAGTAGTGTATGAGGAAAAACCGCGTGTGTAAATCGATTGCGGGCAATAATACTCGAAGTGCGGCCACCAATATCGCTCCATATCCCGCGCGGCTGGGGAAAACATTTTTTTTGTTGTGTTTGCGAGGGTTTTTTTCGCATGGAGAAGGTTGTGACGAGAGGGGAAAAAAGGATATATTCTCGGCGTCGTTATACACCATCAGCAGACACCCAGGATCCCAATCGTTTTCCCGTTCGCCCCGCAGCCATCAATTTAACACCATACGCCTGCTGTTAAATTTTATCTTCACCACCCACTCGCACTCGCTTTCTCTATCCTATTTCACGTGCGCGCATGCAAATATATATATCTTTTATATGCTATGAGTATTTTTACCAGTTGAAGTTGCAGTCCGCGTGTTTAAAGCTCTAAATCATCGACACCCGAGGAAGCAAACGATTTTCTCTTCTCTCTCTTCCTTTTTCTTTCTCTCGTCCTTTCTCTCTGGCCCTCTTGAGCTCTCTCTCTCTCCCTCTTTCTCTTTTACACACGCACACACTCACTCAAACTTTTCCTTTTCTCTTCAAGTCTCTCGACCTTATACTTTGCAAAATATGTAAAATCGCACCTTTGAAACTTTGACTTTCGTCCTCCTTTATCACCTTCCACTGCTCCCACGGATAATGTTTATTCCCTCTTATATTTAGTTCGAGGTATTTACTCGCTCGTCTCGAGAACCTTGGACGCCACACAGCTTTCTACCACTTGAAATACTTCATTTTTTATACACTGAATTATAAATTAAGCAGATGATGGAAATATCCTCCGAGTTAATCAATTTTTTATCAACTCAATTATAAATTGAACAAATGACGTAAATATTCCTGCAGTTTTCATTCATTCATTTAGAATCACTGATTATTCCCTCGCAGTTCTCGTATTCCAAGACGAATCTTTTGTTCGTGGAATTGTGCAACCAAAGTTAAATCTATTTCTTTACTTATTTTTTAAAATCATTTGTGTTTCAGGGAGCACAGGCTCGATACCATCCTACAGTCTGATCTTGATCGCAGCGACTCTTCTCACTCTCAGAACGATGCATGGATAGTGTCTTCACTTTTAGGCAAGTATTTTATTCATTTCTTTCAATTATTTTGTGATAATCCTTAGAAAAGTATTTCGGTATTCACATTTTGGCAAAATTTGAATACCGATGAGGAGTCAGCCACGGAGAAGAATCTCAATTCTAAATGTTCGAGAAAGCAAAGTTTCGTAAAATGTGGAAATTGAATTATATTTTTGATATTTTTTTCATTTACATGGAGTTGTTAGATAAATATTTTTCGTTGGATAAAAAATGTTGCTGACACAATAAATTAGTGGTTCGATCATACACAGAATTCGACAAGGATTATTGGTTTTCGTTGTTGTTGCTTTACTTCAGAAAGGGTATAAAGTTTTATCTGTTGAGGAATTATTCTGTCCTCGCTGTATTCTCTCGTTTCCAATATAAAACGGTTGATCTTTTGCTACTGGCAAATCGGTTAAAATCGATGTAGAAAGCCCGACGAATGTGTATCCCTCGAATCGGTTCGCTGCAGCTCCCTTTTTACTCGCTGCACAGCACAATTCGATCTCGGCTATAATCCGCACACGCTTACCACTTTCCCGACCAGTTTCGATCGTTTTCCCCGATTGAACGTCTCGCTCTCTCTCTCTCCTCGTCGCACGTCCTTCATTTCTCTCATTCGGCTGCGCCATAAATACCACCATTCGTCTGTATCCGCATAGGACATTTTGCGTCCAATTAAAAAAATTATTTTTCAATTAGTCGCTTATGGATCATTACTCGCCGAGTTTGACGCGCGTTTATTTCTTCACCAACGTTTTTTTTCTATCAGTGAAACCACGAATCTGTTTTTTTTTTCGAGACAGTGGCAAAATTCTCGCCTGGAACGAATGTGAATTTAAAATTTGCTCGGCGTTGAAATTACAAGAAAAAATTCATAGATCCATTCCCGAAACCATTACTCATCCATCGATCACGTCATTACGTAATACGCATTGGGCGACGAAGAAAATCAAAATTGTCTCTTAAAATCGTCCCATCTGCGTGCGAGGATTTTTTTTTTTTTCATTACAAAAATGAGCGAGAAAATTTTATTGGAAAGGCAATCGCAAACGCAGGATTTCTAATCGGCTCGATTAATAATGGAACTTGAAGAATTATTCAATTCAACTCCAAACAGCCTGTACATGCACAATTCTGTGTATGAACAGTTTCGGGGACGTGAAACTCGATCAAAGGACACTCGATCCTCATACTATTCTCGTGGCTTTGGTCACTACGACTGGAAGAGGGAGGAGAGAATGTGCGGCAAGGATAAAGCTCCGAAAGTTACTTTGGCCCCTTTTATCGTTTTAATTAAACGTTTGTAAATGCCTTTTTTTTTTATACCAACCCCCCTCATTCTTTCTAATCAAAGTTTCTCTCTGTGGTGCTCGAAATCTAGCCTCGAGAGATTCGCGTACTCTATCCTTCCAGCAGCATTTTTTTTAAACTTTCCACACTCCCGTCCCTCATCCTTCTCTCACACCCTGTACCTCACTTCAGGGTTTACCGTATACGATACACAAATTATTCCGCGGTAACGATGAAATCGGACTGATGAGGTGACGTCAATCCACGCGCCTTTGAAAATACCAGGTTCACGTGATTCGACCCCTACGTGTCCTTTTCGGCCTGATTAAATAATTCAAACACGCCAACATCCCGCAACTGACTACATTCTCGTATACACAGGGTGGGCCAGCGTGGCTTCTCGGTCAAGCCCTTAAAGGCCGGTATACATTTCGAAGGATTGAAAATTATGCAATTTTTTATTTTTTCTTTGTTTTCAAACGATTAAAAATTAGAAGATTTATCAAAATCGATGGAAAATATAAATCGACTACGAAAATATATCGAGTGGCACGTGAAGCTCCGTATCCTTGAAATTTTCGTGATTATATCGAGTATTTTTATGACTTGGATTATTCGCGATGTTACTTGGTCATTTTGGAGAAATAAAAAACAGGGAATATTTGTCGAAAAGTATTTTTTCAACTACGATATTTGTTCTAATGGTTTGGCTATTTTTTTGATTTATTTTATTTAAAATGTTCGTTTTTTAAATCGGTTCACAAATTATTGGATAACACAGAGCGTTGGTACCCGATGAGTATCATTTTCTTCTCACCCTGTAGTTACATATGCATGACATTTTTATGATTACGGGATTTGAAAGAGACCTCTCAATGTACGCACTCGGTGGAATATTCATCAAGCCCCATTTATTACACTCTTTATATTTCTTGTGAACAAACACGTGGTTGGCGTTTCTTCACATCCCTTCATTACTGTGAAACTTAGCTTGATTAATCGTACCATCGAAAAGTTTATTCAATTTTATCCAGTAGTCTCGTTACAGTCCGATCCAAAAGTTAACATTTCGGTGAATCCTTCGAGTCCGAGATTTGAATTTTTCTACCACCATTTTGACAATAAATAATCAGACTTTTCGTTCTACGCAATTTTATTCAAAATTCGTTTTCAAATGATTTTTTTTTCGCATTGTGCAGAGAAATATTTTCTCGACGTTTATTTGTAATTTTTATTGCTCCTCTGATTGCAGACATTACTCTCTGAATCCTCGACCAACATCATACGTTTTTATCCTCGATTATACGTCAACCGTCAATCATTCGATACTGGGCTCTTGGGATAGCAGGAGGTGAAAGAAAAATGAATAAACCATGCGTGTAATATATATATATTTAGTACATAAATGTATAGTCTCGTCGTTTGATTCGTAATGTCGTTTCCACTGGCCTACGAACACGGGGAACACACTCGATTAACCTCTAATCGTAATAGGAATGAATTAACGAGAAAACGGGGAGATAAATGATGAAAACATATCGTAAAATTTGAACGGTCTCAATTTAATATATGTGACGCGACAATACACGGTGGATGTTGAAAAAATGCACGAGACAGTAAAAAAGAAAGATGAAAATTTAGGAAGACGATACGATAATATTTATAAATATATATTCGAAAGATATTGCAAATGATCTTTTGAGAGCGTTGCGGAAAGAATGCCGGAAATACATAAAATGTATAGGTGTGAAAAAATATTTTGTGTCAATTCTTGCGTCTAATTTCTCAAGGACCCAAAGATTAATATCTAAAACATAGGAATAGTACTTGGAAAGCTTATCATTAACATCGTCGTATGTCCAAAGTCTAGACTCTGCTGCGTCTCTAGATAAATGACGAAATAACAAAATTTTTATGTGTGTGTTTACACACATGTTCCATATTGTATGATTGATACATGTCCAAATATTAAGTAAACAATCATGCAAGAAATTTACAAGTCACGCGATAAGCTAAAAAATTCATTAAAATAAAGCAACACGCACACGGCCACGAGGAATGACACGATTGAAACAGGGTAGAAAATATTTTGCCAAAGAAATGTTGGACGTTTAATTGAATTGTAAATTCTACCATTATCGCATTATCGCCAACTTGAATTCTCATATTTTCGATCCTTTCAGTTGAAAACAAGAAAATATAAATAATCGTAACGCACCAGAGAATCTTCAAAAGATGTGCGATTACGAAAAAATGACGATTACGAAGTTGACAGAAGCTGAAAATACTAAAGCACCAAAAAATAGTAATATAATAGCGATAACTGTTGAAACTATTTTCAAAAAAATTCACCATATAGTTCGTGCGTTCAACTTTACGCCCTCGAAAGTGTCTTTCCATTCATGCCTCCACTCTTCTCCCCGTCACCAAATCACATCAACGCCAAGACACTTGTGAACGATTTTCCGTCAGTCGAGTCGATCATGAAATTTTTTTACAAATTATTTCTTTCCTCGTTCCTAAGACGCTCAAGTACAATTAACAATTTTTTTTTCCATTCAAAAATTCGGTAGAAACATGCACGACGTTGTCGATGAAATTCCTGGCGCAGTTATAATTGTTCAAATATTCACAAGCAACTCCCTTCAACCGACTCGATTGACCGAAAATTATTCGCCATTACGAGGTTGAACCGAGCGATGAAAAAAAAAAGGAGAAAAAATAAATACCAAACTTTTTATCTCGTTGTAATTTTGTACGAAATAATAATCATTGTCCGGCTAGTTCCAGACTCGTGTACATTGTAATATACGAATGAATTCGTAATTGAATAACGATGATTAAATGACTGTAACTATTATATATAAATAACATTGTTGGGGGCGGAGGAAAAGCGAGAGAATTTGTTATCTATATTGTATTTTTAAAGAATCACTTTATCGTCGGGCCAGAGTCTATCTGCCTGCGTAATAGCGAGATCACTTTTTTCCTAGTCTCACCACTAATCATACGAAACCATTACTGAATCGAATACCAAATGATGTTTCATCCTGATGAAACTATCGAATGATTCATTGAGGCATTGTAATCGTCGTATTAATAAGTTAAACAAGTTTAAGGTTAAGACAAAATGAATAAATAAAATAACAGTGTGTGTCGATGCATTATCGATATAATGCGCGTTATTGTTGCTTGTATAAAATTGTCCATACACTGCGTTGTTATACCGATATATATAATAAATGAATCTGAAAAGAAACAACTAAAAATATCAAACGAAACGTTCATGACTTTTTATTCCCCATCATTCAGAAAATTCATCGACCTATTTTCCTGATGTTCACATTCGGTTCCTCATTGAACGGCGAGCGGCATGGCTCGACGAATTGAATGATGTACGTATTTTGCAGTGAATCAAAGCGGCTATTATACAAATTATTTTGTTTACCTTTCGAGTTATTTGGTTTAATGGCTTTGATCGTACATTTTCGCGTCATTCGCTTTAAATATTTGGGTCAGACCATTTACTTTTAACTGTTTATAAAAATTCTCCGTTTTTCGCAACGATTCAGTTTTATTCGTTGTGAATACGATATACGGTAGAGAAATGTTCGTTTTTTTTCAGTTACGAAACATTTATTTTTAATTGACGACAAAAAGGATGATTTTCTGACGTTTGGAAAAGTTTGAAATGACATTTTTTTGGATAATGGTTCGTTTCATATTGATTATCGATCTCGAATGAAATAAAATCGAATGGACAAAGAGGCGAGATATAGAGAAAGAAAGCGGAGTTCGGAAAAGAGGCACATCGGAAGTTTCACTTCGGGATTACCGAGGGCACTTGACAATGAGGATAATGCAGTTTGTTTTTTTGGGGATTGGTAATAGCCTCGTTTCGCACTGTATATGAGAAGGGGGTTCGATGTTCGACTCGTTTGTTGAAAATAAAGGAACTTTGAGGTCGCATTGTCCCGCGTAATCACTGGCTTATTGAGAGCCTTTATTTTCTATTGGCAAAAAAAGTCTTTTCCTCGCTGGTTCGAGGTTAGCGTCATTCGCAACCATTCGCAGCAGTTGAACCACGAGAAAGAGAACGAGCGCAATTGAAGTGGGTGGTCCAGGCGGAAGGAAAAAAGGAGGAGAATAGTGGTAGAGTGAAAAACCGGGTAGAGGACAAAAGAGAGAGACAGAGGGATGGAATAAAAAGCATTTCTATGGCGGAAAGTGGTCTCGGAAGTTGGATCCTTGGTTGGTTAACGCCTAACTCTTTCTTTCTCTTCTCTCCATTTTTTTTCTCCATTCCTCCTTCTTTTTTCCACACTTTCTCCCTATTTCACTTTCTGTTTCTCCTCTCCTAATTACTTTCTTGCTAAAAAAGCTTTGTCACGCTGGGAATAATCTTTTATTTGATTTTCATTCGAGGCTACACTAAAAATTCAATTATTTTTTTTTCGTTCGACAGTTTCGATTGAATTCACTCACAAAAAAATTGGCCCTGCAAAAACCTGAAGATTTTCAACCAAGAACAGCGTGTAACGCGAACGGCTGTGAGACTCTTCGTTAATTTCCTGATTCCGCAACTTTTATAATTTCTCATTATTCGACATATTTTCAGTGTCACAACTTTTGCTGTCGTAGTTACGCGGAACCAAACAGACGGACGATTAAGGTTCTCATTATTGTAAAAATAATTTTGATTCAATTGCATCCGCATTCATAACTGTCTGGAAAGCTTTCTCAACGAAATTACAAGAGAATAAAACACGAGGAATCCTTTGGGGTAGTGCAGTTGGCGTGTTTGTTTCGGAGGCAAAGCATTTAAAGTTTCAATGGTACGAACGTGGCTCTCATAATTCCACCAAAAATAGAAATATGGGCGTGACTAATTGTCTTGCAGATGTACACATAAAAACAGCCATACAGTTCGCTAGACAATGTTTATATTTACCACGAAACGTCATGGAGTTCCGAAACGGAGGAGAAAACGCGCTCGTGGCAAAAACGTCGCGAGAGAAGTTGCATATATAACTGTAGGAATCAGTTGTGGCCGCATGCGAGATAGAACAAGTGCGGAAGCAGGAACGACTTGTTCAATTGGTAAAGTCTAATAAATGCTCCGCAGCACCGCGACTCATTGAAATCTGAATTAATACTCCGCAGTTTGGGCTTTTAGAGATACGATAAAAATGATGAAGCAGGTGGTAGTTTCGCGGGCATTGTTTATACAACTTTCGGTACCAATCGGTCGTATTGATCTTTGAGTTAATTGTCCGACAATAAGAATGCTTCTGGCTCGACGACTTTTGTCTGGGTCGTTCGTTATACGAACCTCGATGCGGAAGTTAAAAATTCAAAGTCAATTGTTTGTTGATTTTTTTCAACGAAAACCAAAGTACCAAACGCACGCGACGATTGATTGACGTTTGCGGAAAACGAATGTCGAAAATTTGGCGGAATCTCAAAAACACAGATTTTAGAAGCTGCTTCGAGCTGATTTTTTATCTCGAATCTCGTTACTCATTCATATATTTTTTGGTTCTCTTTTCCTCTTCTGTTTCATCTCACCTGTGAGCGCTTCGATATTTTTTATTTTTTCTCTGTTTTTTCATTTCTCCTCTGATTTTTCTTCTCTTTCCGTTTTCTCTTTCCGTCACTTCCGTTCGCTCACCGCGTATACTATGTCCTGTAGAAATGGATTGTGCGTCAACGCTTTGGCAGTGCTTTCCGTAGGGATGAAAGGGTGCAAGAGGGAAAGGAATGGGATGAGGGTTGAATACCCCAAGCTTCCCGGAGCGCAAACTCGGTGAAATTTCGCGCAAGCTCCGAACGCCAACAACCCCGAAACATTCAGTATCTCGTGAGAAGTCTCTCGCGTAGTACGCGCGGCTCAATTCGTCTCCGTCGCTAATTCCTTTCGCGATCATTTTTGCCACGAGTATTCTCACCATTTGCTTATCATTTTTTCAAACCCGCTAGAATTTTTCGCCACACTCCCGCGTACCGTAATTGATCGAGATCGATAAAATGAATTCTTTTTCGAAAAGATTAATTTCCATCGGGATTAAAATTCCGCTCGTGCATTTCGGATGTTGACAATTTATTTGAGTGGCAGTTTCGAAAGTTTCACTTCGAAACAATAAAAATGGTAATAACAACAGACACGAGTAAAAATAAAATGTGCTAAACTTTTTTACGTTCTTCCACGAAGATGCACGAAAAATAAATGAATTTTCTAGCTTCTTTATACAACACGAGATAATTCAGCGGCGAATAAGCATGAAGAGAAGATTGTGTGTTTATCAAAAGATGCGGTGGATCTAAGATGGTTCGCTAAAAATAACAAGCTTTTTTAAATCAACAAGAAATTGCTAAACAGGTCACGGACTCGGGACGAACCATGTGGAACATTCATCGATAAATTTGATAAATTCGTGCTGTTTTTATTTGTTTTCCGGTGAAATACAAAAGTACACAAGTGCAGCTTATATCGTGCAAAAGTGAGAGAAAAGGAGAGAGAAATAAAGACGCTTCGAGAGGCGATGTATTTCAGCCAATGTCTGTGAGCTCATAAATAATTCATTTTGCAGTGGGGAAGATCGAGAGCTTGCACCGGTGCGAGAATTACTGCATAAAGATAAACACATAGATGTATATATACAGACATATATGCGGGCGTGCAAATACTATAAATGTACATATTGTAGTAGAAAGTGTTCGTTACGAGAGTAGAAATTGCAAGGATTCCGAACTAACTCTTCGTGGAATATTATTTCCATTCGGAAGACTGAGGAAGAAAACAGGAGGAAGATAAAGCGCGACGTCCGAGAAGGGAATTATAAAATTTCTCCATTTCGAACATGTATAATCAACGATGCTTCGATGTCATGCAAACGATCCTTCTCCTCATTGGAATTTGCAAAGGTAAAAAAAACGTCACGTTAAAGAATTTTCTTCCACATTTCCAAGAGTCGAGCAGTAATTTTTTATTATTTTAACCTCCACTTAGTCCGAACGTGAACGCGAATAAAGTTATTTTTCTCCAATCTCCGTAATTACCAATTCTTTTATGCCCAATCCTGTTTATATTTCTCGTTACTTTGATTTTTCCACTTTTCCGAGAGATTCCAGTTGGTTTCCATTTTTACGATTATTATTGTTCCTCGTAACGAGTGTTCTTTGCGGAACTTGAGCAGCCACACCAAATGCGTTCGGCGATTGGAAATTTTATTAGCCGCGGTTTTAAGCCGCGGAAGAAAATGGTCACTTGTTATTCGTTCTCCATCGAGTTCTCCGTGCAGTTCTTTCGCCTCACTCCCTTCCTCTCGGCCGGTTTTATGCCGAAAAAAACGCTGCCCAATTTTTGTCATTACCACCGAAAAGTGCATTTTTTCAATTTTCTAATTCATACAGTCGTATGCAATTTTATGAACAACATTATCCGTTAAAGGCGATGTACCGTTAACATGAACCCCGCGGAATATCGCCCCCAACTTGATTCCGATCCAGAATTACGACCAGCGACAAAAATGCGTGAGACTCAGAAATATTAATTCACGAATTATCAAGGGAAAATGCTCGCGAGCCAGCTCCTCGGTCGTTGGCAAACTATACCGAGTTTTGCAAAGAGTCAGTTGAATATAAATGCAGAGACTGTTCCAAAAATTATGATGTATGCTCCGAGGAGCTTCGCGGATTGGGAATTTATTTTATCCTCGATGTTTTATTGGCGGGACGTCCTCGATTCAGTGATTTTAACATTTAGCAGTTTCGCTTTTTGGGCTATACTTATCCGAACCGTTGGAATTGTGCAGCCGAATCGTTTTGGGCGTTTGGGCAATACAGCAGGAAACTTGCTTAAATTTATGGCATGCAGGTACACGCTTGTAGTTGTGTGAGGATTTACAGGTATATTATTATCCGTGGCAGAGAACTAGTGCGCAGCTTCCATCGTATAACTGTATCTGTAGAAAGAGAAAATTCCGAGTAACGGAATCCTTGATCCTGGCTGTCTATCTCCCGTCTACTTTATTCGAGCACTGAAACGAGACAATATATTCCGAAACTTCGACTGTCTTTACCATTGTATAGATATAAAGATATCTAGGCTCCTGTGTATTTTGTACGGAGACGTATTTCTATGTACGTACAAGTATATAACGCGGGAGATTTCTAGGGATAATGTGAGGGCGGAAGGAGCTTATATGTCTCGAAAAATGTAGCGCTTCGATGAACGAATTCCGGACGAATATTATACATTCGCATAGATTCGATTTATTCATCACCATATATGCAAACTTGGAAAGTTTTTCTGACACTTAAATATTTTTCCAAAAATTTCCAATTCAATAGTTTCTTGATTAAAGTTCCATACGAAAAAAGTTTGTTTTCTCGATTCATAAAATTTGATAAGAATTTTGGAAAATGCTAAAGAAAAAATCGATCGAAACATTTTCACACCGAGAAAGTCCGTCAATATCGATGGAAGTCACAACTTGATTGCTTCCGCATTCGTTTGACGATAATTTCATTCGGCCAAAAATGGAACATGTTCCATGGACGATCGCACCAGAATTGAGCTACGTGTGATTCAATTGCACTCGTTTTATGATACATTGACGCGAAAGAGGTCACAAGACCTGCTGCGGAGTTAAAGGGGATGGTTTATTGTTGCCACGAATGTTCATCCACTGGATATTATTTGTGTTTATAAATTGGCTGGCAGTACCTTTCAAATCTCTTGATCGTGGGCGAACGTTAAGGAAAGGTAATAAACTGTATGAATTAAAACTGTAATTTATAGTTTAGTGGGAATTTTATTATTTTTATTCGTCAATCACCAGAGTAATCTGTTCCAACAGAGCCCTTGATTGGAATAGACCAGTTATGAAAGTTTGAACGAGCTTGTTAATTGAAAATTAAACTCTAACGGGGAGAAATATCGACATCAGTTTCGAAGTAGAAAAAAAAAACAAGGATAATAGTACGTTAAATGAAAAAGGAATTTTATCTTCGCTTTTATAGC
This sequence comes from Hyposoter didymator, assembly GCA_037952995.1. Lineage (NCBI taxonomy): Eukaryota > Metazoa > Arthropoda > Insecta > Hymenoptera > Ichneumonidae > Hyposoter > Hyposoter didymator. The sequence goes on from JBAJMU010000004.1 coordinate 9,856,334, forward strand.
GACGTCAAACTTAAAGTAGGCACGGCTGTAAATGCTGCGTAATAAGATGTTTTTTATTGATAAAATAAAAATAAAAAATAAACAGGGGAAGGTTACAGCTTTTCGAAGTATCGCGAGGCACTAGCGACGCGATGCCCGATAAGTAGTAAATACCTGCGCTCTGTCCGACCTCCAATAATACGCTTGTCGAATTGATGACCCTCAACGAAATATTTTAGACAAAATGCCCACTCGCTAAACAATTCTGCATCGATAAATCGATCGTTTTCCCTTTTAAGACTGGGCAACCGTAAACGAACCAGGATGGACTTTGAACTATCGTGTTTCCTGTTTACTCGTTCATCGTATGCTCAAACCGACATAAAGAATCGTCTCGTGCGGTTTACGAATCCCAAAAATACGTAAAAATACAGAACGATTGTTAATTTAAAAAATTATCATTCAGAATCTAGTGAATTGCAAGAAAAGTTGAAATCTTAATGTTTCATTCAAGCGACAACAGATTCCAGTGAAAAAAAAAACTTGAGAATTGTAATGACACTGTCAACATTTAATTTCGTTTAAAAAGTCGAGTTGGAAGACGACAACTTTTTAATTGCAAAAAAACATTATAATCTCGACGCGTTATAATCGCGTTTCTATTATCTTTTAAAGACTAATTCCGCTGCGACATTACTCGCAGCCCTCATCTTACTGCCACAGCTCTTTCTCCCTCTTATCCATTCAATAAATAACTCGAACACTCGGTAAGCTTTTTCAGTCAGCTTCTTAAGCCTTTTTATCTTTCTGTAGCTATTCATCGTGCGTCTTGTTCTTCGCAACTTATTCGGTCGAATTAAAAAGCTCGTAAAATGAAAAGGAGCCATATTTTTAATTAATACGAATAAATGTTGCAAGTTTGCTGTGGATTGTGCTATCCACTCGCCTCATTGAATTTCATTGGGTGAATTTCTGGCTCAGTTATTATTTTATGAGAAAATGTTTACTACTTAGAAATTCGCGAATTACTTCAAGGGACGATGTTCTCGTCCGGCATATAATGTCAGGGTATCAAGTGTCAGGTCAGTCGAAATAATGTGAGATATTTACGGTACCGGGAAGTTGCGTCTCGTGGCTTAGTAGTAAAGGTCCCGGAATAGTCAGACCCTTCGTAATATATGTATCTTTACATACATAAATGCAATATTCATATCTATATATATTAATGCATGTACGTGTGTACATAGAGACATGTTCATGTATAATCTGAGACTACGGTTCACCGAACCCTTTCCCTCGTATAATTCAATCCTGCTACACGTTGAAGAGGGTTCGAAGAGGCCATATTACATGTGAACAGTTGCCGAAAGGTATAAATTCTCGAATAACCGATGTTCGAGCTCTTTCGCGACAGCAGATGGCAAGAGGGGTCAGCAGATTCGTGCTCGAGCTCGACGAATCATTTGTGCACTGACTTAGACTTTGCATGGCTTCGTATAGTTCAGCATTCAGCGTTTGTCTGGTATCGTCATTCGAACAAAAAAAAAGTCATTTACTCTTTACGACACCGTAGAAAATTCGTGTAAATTCTACAGCAAACGAATGGACTAATCGAACGGATCAAGAGCGTCATAATAAAAAGCACGAGCGACAGAGAGAGCTTGATTGATTTCCATTCTCGCCATATGCCTTGGAGCACCATAAACAAATATTTGATGAACGTGATTCCTGCAAAATTACAGCCTCCGTCGAAAATTTCACTTCATTTCGAATATTTTCAGTTTCGTACCATCCGCGATCAGGATTATTCAATCGCCTCGAACAATCCCATAACAATTAATAAAAACATCATACGGCATTCCTTTTCGTCATTCCATACACAAGTCAACGTTTGTACGCAGCACATAAAAAAAAATGTACACGCATTCGAAAGAAAGCCTCCGAGTGACAAGCTGTTCGAAAATAACTAATGAAATTTTTAATATAAAGATAAACTACACGAATATGAATGCTGCCTTTCTCTCTTTCATCTCTTGACGCGAATCACCGGCCATATCGTGTTTTACATGTACCTGGATAAATTATATATATGCAAACTTTATCTCAAAAGATCTTGTGTACCAATATATATACGTTGGTGCTTTTATAGAGTACGCAAGATACATACAATACACACGGCGTGCCTTGAGGCTTCGTCGTGTTGGAGAAAGCTCTTTGCGTTCTTTACCAGCCACATATCAACTACACGACGCGGTGTACGCGTAGCCATGTGCATCTGTATGTATGGCTATGTGTCCGTGCGTGCGCGTGGCTGAGTGTGCACCTTTGCGATACGAGAGAACGAAAAACCAGAGCACAAGAGTCTTTTTACCATCAACGTATTCTGATGCATTCTACCCCTATAACCGTGTAATATGTGCCGCAGGAGATGTGCAAAAGGAGATGAAACAAACAGCGGCAGAATGGAAGAACGAAAAGGGGAACGAAGTAAACACAATGCAAAAAACAAACAACGAAACGTCGCTTGTGACGACACAGGAACGTTGAACAATAACGTCTTACGGCGACGTATGCCTATCAAATTCAAGTTTAAAAACTTTTTTTTTCTTAAATTCCCACTATTTTTCGCTCAATGTGCAAACTTTGTAACAATTTTTCGTTGCAATTGTTCTTCGTATTGTTTTCAATGATCGTCATAATTCGGTGTTAAATTTAATTAATGAATTTACGGACAATGGCAGCTGTTAAAAGTTTCTCAATCTTCCTGAGAAAGGATTTCTTACTTTCTTTCAAAACTCGTTTTTAAAGGTTATTTGAAACAATTATTGTCGTTACTTGAGAATTTCTTGGCCATTGTTGCTTTGCAATCATAGGAGGTACCGAAATTCTTCATAGATGCGGAACACAGTCCGCGAAAGTAGACGCTCGTAAATCTTGATGTATATATGTGATTCGGGTCATAAAATATTACAGTGTAAAGTTTACTACGGTATAGGAAATTATGGGCTCGAATGTAACTTTATAGTACTCTCGAAGCCACAAATCTCATAATCTTGGAAATTTAAGGTGAGGCGAGGGTGAACCTTTCTCTTGTTCTTCGTGACTCGTGTGCTAAAATCTCGGACTCGAGTCGTGTGTGTTAAGGTTCGCCTTAAGGTATGACATTCGTCAGTTTTAAGAGCATTCTCGAAACAACGCTTTTCAAACGAGTATATACGTTCGCATGTATACATAAAATCGTATTTCATATTTCAATTTTTTTTTCGCTCTCGGCTTATCTCTGTACAATTTCTTTATGCAGAAGAATAAAAAAAAGTGAAAACATTGAACAGAAATAATAAAGAGGAAAAATGTGCTTTGCTCTGTAATAATATTTCCCGTTAAAATGTCGTTCAACTTGACAAGCTCGTCATCTTCTCGATCTATCGCCGATTAATGCAGACGACGTTTTTTTTTCTCGTTCGCTCGGACCATTACGCCTCGGCATATGAAACCCGGTATGCACGTACGTATGCACCGGATGCGGTAGCTGGTTCGGGTGGAGGGAGAGAAGGCTGGTGCACGCTTTCAAGAGACCACGAACGTGAGTCCACGGTCGGCGACGCTTTGACGCGTGACGCTTCCCTGCCGCCATCAACCCCATCCCCTGAAGCTTTCTGACGAGTCTCGACGGTGCCGTGTGCGGTTGCATTCCCGTGCGGCGTTAACCGCGCGCGCAGCACACCATCGTCGGTACACAAACCTTTGCCAGTCCCACTCGCCCCATTTTTCCACCCTGTGAACGCGACAGGGTTTCAGGCAAAACGAGGCAAAAAAAAGAAAGAAAAAGGGAGGGGAGAAAAAGCGAATGAATCGCGGCTTTGGGGCGCAACCGCAACTACGCGTTTTAACCCTTTTTCACACTTCGAGAAATCTCTCTTTCTCTCTCTCCCCCCCCCCCTCTCCGTATATATACGCGTGTGCTTGATTGTACGAACATGCGGGGTACATGCGCGCGAAATATCGCGGGAACTTGAGTTGAAAGGGTTCCAGGAAGAAAGAAATGCTGAAAGAAGAAACGCACACTGCGTGTGGAGTGAGAATATAAGGAAAAGGGAAAGGGCGAGAGAGTTAGGTACGTTAAAGAGAAGTAGGAGGGATTTCTCACTCTCTTTGTATCTCAAGAGCGAGATGAAGGGATGTAAAAGCACGAGTAGCAGCAGCAGCAGCAGCAGCAGCCGCAGCGTGTTCCTTGGCACCTTTGCGAACTCGGCGTGAATTTTATAAGCGCGTAATGTTATTCAAGCTTCACTATTCGAGTGTTTGCGTACAGTCTGTTTCAAAATGGACTTCATTAACTGCAGCATAAATTAGTTTGATCACAGTGTTAATAGATGCAGACGATCAAAGCAAAAATGCTTCGTCTCAGTAGTGCAGATCGACGTTGAGTCAGACCCGCCGGAAAAATCGAACCTGGTGTTCGGTAACCGTTAAAAATATTTTTTTCTTCCTTTGAAAAATACAAATAACTAGGAAAATAAAATAAACTGGGAATCGCATGTTTATTTTTTTCTAAATTTGCTACATTCTGAATGAACCAGTACGAAAACTGTTATTCGCTTCTGTGCAGAAGCTTTTATGGCACTGCGGGGAAACCGAAGACTTTGTTGGACTTTTGTGGGTTTCGACGTTTTCCTTTTTTCCTGCCATATATAGAAAGGTATCTTACATGTGTATTCCGAAACGTATAAATATATATGATGGAAGAAGCTTTATACAGCTGAACATATTGCGCTCAAGTCAATCGCCTTTGGCCTGCTAGTGCAAGAGTCGCAGGAGAGTCTTTGAGAGGAGCCCGTTTACCTCGCGCTACTTAACCGAAGCCGTACGATGTATATGAGCTTTTAAGAAGGTCTTTAGCGTTAAGCAGTCATAAGAACAAGTTAAAAGAGTGATTAGAAGCCATGGGGGTAATGGAGATCACTTGGAAGCGTAGCTCTTTCCATTTTGTATTTATAAAACGTCAAAGAAAACATTTTTCTTGTTGCTTAATACGACCCGAACATTTAAAGTCCAAATATCGTCAATATTGCAACAGCGACAAGGCGTTAGCGTCCCCATTCAAAACTCAAACGAGCCCATTATTTCATAAGCGTTAAAAAACCATGACTCATGGACAAGGAAAAAAAAACATCCGCATCACGTTATAAATGTTTCCCTTCCAAATGCTTTTCCCGTTAATATCTCCCTTGTATCGTTACACGGTCGATAACCTCTGATACGGTTAACATCTTATTTATTCCTCGTCAGAATTTAGATCAAAAGGTGGAAAAGGGGCGATGAGTCCGTGTTCAGTATGTGTGTGTGTGTGTCCTGGAGTGGGAACGAGGGAGAGAGTGCAGTGACGCGATATGTTACTCATTCGTCAAACACGCTCTGCGGTGAGTCGACAAGCCAAAGCTTTTGGTGTCTAAACGAGAGTCCACTTTGCACGTACAGGGTATACATGTATATATTATTAAAATATGTAGCACTATAGCATAGTTTAGAACGTGATGAGGGTAGTTAGCATGTCGCTCGCGTCGTCGGTAAGCCCTAAAACATTTATATACATATTTCAATATACATGCACAACGCGTATGTATATGTTTAACTGTATAGTATAATAGCTTAATTCTGTATTGATCGGTAAAGCGAGTTAAGCGACTCTAGGGGCGTGTCGTTGGATCGCGATTGTATGGCGTCTTATGTCAAAGAAACTCGAGAACCGAGAGAAAGAAAGCGTGAGGTAAAATGAGAGAGTCAACGAGACGCTTGTGCTCGCGAGAGAGAGAGAGAGAGAGAGAGCGAGAGAGACAAAGAAAAAGAGCCGTAGGGGGTAGTGCAATTCACCCCTTCATGCATGCTATATAAAACGTAAAGCAAAACATACACACACACATTGCTTTAAAAGTACGAGGTGTTCACCAGCTCTGGTGCACGCCATACGACTCTATCCTATGTGGCCTTTGCTCTCCAGCTGCATACAAAATTATTCTTACATCATGGAAAGGCGCACTGGGGCGTCTTGCATGAACCGTATAATATTGAAATTGTAGCTCGGGCTTATAAGGCTCATGCCAGGCTTATTGCGAAGGAGATTTCTCAATTTTCATTCTCACTTCCCTTTTTTGTGAAGGAAACCTTTGCTTTTATGATAAGAATGAAAAATTGACACTCACCTGGGTGGACTAATCGGTTTTGAAGACTTTGAACGGATGCTGTGATTAATAATCTCGCACGTCGTATCACGATTTTCTTTTAATTGGGTCGATGAACTTTTGCCAAGGTTTTTCCAATCAATTGATATGGAAATTGCTTAGGGTATTTTGTTCACATCTTCAGTCTCTGTTTGGAACTATCGTCAATGCTCATTATCTCACGAATTCATTTCAAATACGAGATTCATTGAGATCCACCCATAAACATAGCGGAGAGGGCGAGAAAGAGTCGCAGGAAGGGGTGAGAGAGGAGTCAAGGGTCGTGCCTGCTCTCACCTCGATAACCCATCAAAAGTCTCGTCACTGGTAATACGGCTTTCGTTTGATCATAGCGGAAGTCGAATTACCAGCGAAACGAGGCTTCCTATTGGCTAACGCGGTGACGCCCAACGCTTGACTAGTCATCCGTAAATTCACTCAACCCAGAGTCATATTATCAACTTTCTCAATTTGTTATTGACTTTTCGTGAATTCATTCTCGCCGGATTCTCGCAAGGTTAACCCACCCCTAACTTCACACTGTGCAGTCTCAACTCTGATCCAGATTCGCTAATGTCAAAGATCCGAAAGTTATTGGGGGTTGAGATTTTTGCAGCATGTCTCGTTCGATTGTTGATCATTGAGAAATATTTCTCATTTTGATGAAAACACCACGATCATTTGAGAAATTGATCTACACCCTCGGGCTATGAGAGGATCGGACACGATGTAGTAAAAACGATTACGAGGAAACAGTAAAATTTTCATGTTACCAACATGTGGCGATGATTTACTAACAGTGAGGTTCCCCAAGCAGATCTCCGGCATGCCGCTATACCTCAGTTGTTAAAACTATATAAACGTATATGTATGTATATGATGTGGCTTACCAAGTGTGTTAAACTTCCGTAACTCTGCAGTGCCGACGTCCAAAATCCTCCGGGGTAATCGGGCAAGAGAGTAGGTTGATAAGCGAGAAAGAGGGAAAGAGAGAGAGAGAGAGAGAGAGAGAGAGAGAGAGAGAGAGAGAGGGAGATATGGGTGCAGGAAATGTGGATTCGGGAATGAGCAGGTTGGGAAGCCCAGAAGCGTTAATAACAACTGATTGCTCGCTCATATGTATTCATGAGGCTTAACGCGTGAATTTTAGACATCGCCAACAAATTTCGTGAATTCTCATATCTCAAGTTTTCCAACCACCACATGTCATACATACTGCATAACTAAATTATATAGTATAAACCTTCATCTATATATTTACCTGCGGTGTATAAACCGAGACTCTGGTTCATTAGGACAGAGAGTACGAGACTCGTATCAAGAAAACCGCAAGTTTGTCTTTGCCAGGGTCAAATTTACCCACGTCGTAACTGACATATTCATGATGAAAATCACGATTTTAGAACTCTTGGAAAATAATGTCTCTGTTCATATTATTCGTGGAGCTTGTGAGCAAGAAATGAGTGAGGGAATGTTGATGCTTAGCTAGCGCTTAAAACACTTGGCGGGACTCGAATCGGCTTTACTGAAAATATGCTCGACAGTAAAAGCTTTTCCACTGCGAGAACCATTTAAACTCTTGAACTTTCGATGCTGCATGTTCCACGAGTACGTGATATTTATAGATCTATATATGGATATTGTAACACGTCCGTGCAGCTATTCATGCATTGAAAAGTGCATTCCAGTAGGCAGGCCTCGATTATTGAATCCATACGTTCAACAATATGGAAATAGAAGAGATGGCACTTTTTATCATTTAGAATCTAAATTAAAATTCAATTTTCTCTCTTCGATGAACGAGGCTATAAAGCGGATAAGGGATTGTGGAGAACAGTCTTTATAAGTCGAAAAAGTACTCTCGCCATATTCTCAAATTATAACGTAATGTACCATCCTCACTCTCGTCCTTTGCGGGATATTTAATTTAGTTATATATTACGATCCACCGCGCGTCCTCATCGACATCGAAAAGCTTTTAGTTATCCGCTCACGGCCCTGCCGTCATCTCGGTAATCCAAGATTTTTTTTTTCAATACTTTTTTCCCTTTTCCATTGTAACGAAATTTTCGCGAGAATTAGCGAGGAATTTCTTCGGTGACGCGTAATTTGCTTCGATCTAAGGAAATATTTTGTGAAAAATTGTGTGTGTTTTTTTTTTAATTCCTCAAATTTTTATTGGCTCTGATAAACGAATTTCGAAGTTTTGTCTAATTTTTTGAAAAATATTCTCGAACGGTTTTTTTTTGTTTTTTACAGATGTACAACCGATAAACATAACGAGCGTGAACATCCCAAGATTGGCAAGCTTAGAAACGAGGAATCCGGTGATTCTCGATTGCGACTACGACATGGGTAAATCGAAGAACACGGGTCTCGTGATCAAGTGGTATGTCAATCAAGAACTCCTCTATCAGTGGATCTACGGTTACGAGCCAAAGGGATCGGACGAGTTTCGGAAATACATCGACGAGACTTACAAGGCGAGCGATGATCCGAACGAGATGTACCGGGCGGTTAAGCTCGTTCGTCTCGGCCATGAATTGACCGGAAACGTCCGATGCGTTATTTCGACGCAGTTCGATGGCGAAGCAGAAGCGAGCAGCGAAATGCTCGTGTATTGTGAGTATTATATTTCATTCGATAAAAAAAAGTCGCATGTAGAAAAAAATACAAGACTCGAATGGAGTTTCGTTGCTATTATTATTAGAACGTCGCTGCCTTTTTACAGCGATGATCCCATCTCTGATATTATCCGCGCAAGATCGTACCTCAGAAACTTTCTCTAAGATAGGAAAATGCTTGTCCGCGAAGGATGGAAAACTTTGTCTTACAGAAAAAGTTTTCTCTAAAGAATTGCTCCATATACTTATCGGCGCAGTCTTCGTTGTCTTGGGATTCGAAAATGGCTTTTACAGACGTCGTTAATTTCTGTCAGTTTGCTGTGGAGGTTTTTCCATAATTCTCATTAAAATCTTGCTGCGGATAACTGTCGTCTTGAAATTTAATTGGTCAATCAAACTTGCGTGTCAAAACTTATCGACGCGATGTTCGAGCATCGTTCTCGATACGAACGTGTATTTTATGACGTTTCGCTTGTAAAATGACAGAATGTTAAGATGAAAAGACAAAACAAAAAAAAAAGAGCGATAAATAAAAGAAATAAATTGGCGAAAATGTGGAACGCATACTCGACGTTGTCGAAACACAAAAGCATTGGACACACGAAGTAGATATAAATGGTGTGTACACACCACAGGATCCGTCGTTACGGAAGCACAGGACTGTGTACAATTGCGTACAACGCGGTACAACGATGCCATAAAATGAGAAGGGCTTAGGTGAGCTAGATTAAATATTGACATTGCGTCTTCCCGGTGTCAAACGTGTCGAATCTATAGATATGCGAACCGCGTCACGATTAAACAATGTAAATGGATGCGCGTGCTGAATCTCGATAGGATTCGCGTATCGGAGCAAACCTGGTTGAATGATGTCAGCGAGGGGGAAAGCACGGTCAGAGTGTGTCCACACACGCGGTCTCCTTCGTTATGTATGGTTGACAACCCTGCGTGTTTAAATGTTGCCAATGGAATAACTGTGCACGAGAACATCCACACAAAATCGGTCCTTTCGTTTCTTCGCTTTGCATCAATATTTCTCAAGCACATGTAGTCATTCGAACATTTACAAAAAAAAAAAAAAAAANAAATTGCTTTCCTCCTACGCGTAGTTTTTTCATCTAAAAAAAAAACGAAAATTTTTGGACAAATACGTCCGAGGGCACGATCCGTTCTTGTAATTCGCGTCTAGGTGGCCCAGCATCGCTCGGCGATACCAACGGAGAATAGCCACTTAATGGACAATGGTATTTATGCGAACAAGCCGATTATCTCGAAATTCTGAGTCTATTAGCACAAAGAGATTCCCCTTGATGCCTTCGGATCACGAGTCAATTGTTACAACACAATATCTGTTATTCCGAGGTATTTCAACTATTTTGGTTAAGTGTTTCATTCGCGTAGATCAATTCTCGAACGATCTACGTAATTTTACATATCGTGGCAACATTTGCACGGGGTTCAAACGGATACATACTCCGCATGTGCATTCTCCGTAATAAGAACATACATACATGATCGCAAAGCTACGAGGATGAGTTGCATACATGCAAATAACCTTGCAGCACACTCGGACGAGTACTTACAACTCCGGTACAAGTTGTACCTGTATATTCGTACATACGTAAACCTCCAGCTGGTTTCATATCAATCCCTCGTATACATATATGTATCGGTAGTAAAACGGTTTACATGCACTTCAGGATATCCTTCGTAGGTACACAGCAACTTTCACTGTATATACCCACTGCCCACGATGACCATTTGATACACACACACATGTACGCCGCGACACGAGCAGACACACATGCCAACACGTTTCGGGTGGCCGATTGAACATTTCATTGTACATATTTGTACAGGACGTTCAATGCCGAGTCGACAAACGAGTGGGAAATATCTCGTAAAATCGAATCGATGAGCATTGACGATGTATTGAGACGCATTCCATATTCACGCGGAAATTTTTTGCTTAGAATCGAGAAAAAATTGTTCGTCAAACGATTTGCTGAGCATATATTTTGACACGAACGTATGCGACAAACCTTTCGAATCCCTCAGCCATTTGGTTTGTTCGACTTTCGGAACGCCGTTCATGTTGACAGACAAAATTTTCGTTTTTCGTTTCTTTTTTGTTTTCGTCGACGCGTGGGATTGGAAATTTATAAAAATCATGCGGATGGCACTTTTTTATGATAGTGATTTTATGTGGAATCACCCTTACACGCGTATAAATGGTTCGTGGAGAAACGAGTACAGGGATTACATATCGTTACGACTCGACGATCATACGGTCTCGTCAGTGTGATGTTCGTCTTTCTATCTCGTGAACAAAGCCCTCACGGGAGGATAAACGGACGTTAAATATCATTCGCGCCATGAACCAAAAGCGAATAAATCATATCTACATGAACGCGTGTCCTCCTTCCACGAACATTCGCTCCAGTACCTCGGCACGCCTCGTCGCGCCTCTAAATGTGTCCACGTCCTCATGATCTCTTGTGTTGGCTGCTTGAAACCGGTTGGAAAGCTCCCTCACGAACACCATCTTTTTTATTCTTTTCCATCTTTTCACTGCCATTCCTCTCAGGGAGGATTTTCCGTCTTTATGTCTAACATTTCAGATCGTGTGTTTTTTATGCGAAATACTGGGCCTGGGAGCAAATATTCGTTTCCTCCGCACAAGCGACTTGATTTTTTTTTGGCTTGACGATTAATTGGAGAAAACAATCAATATAAGCTGTCGGTTGATTAGACAAGATTGCGATTTCGGATAATCGAATATGGATCAGACAGAAGTGTCCCGTTTCTTTGCCAAAAACGAATTTTTTCGTTTCCGTGCTTGAGAGAGAAAATGATGGAAATGAATACGAAAAAATATTTAAATAAAATCGCATTTTTTTCCATTGTAGTTTTTTTTTTATTGCCTGGTATTAAAACTTTAATCACCCATGTCCTCAATTCAAAAGTTTTCATTTTATTTTATTTTCAGCTCCGGAAAGCGTATTTCGATTGTCTCATCCGGTGCTGAACGAGGAATCGAATTTGCTGACTGTGACGTGCCTGGCGGAGGACCTTTATCCTCTGCCAACGATAAAACTACGACGGAACAGGTTGGTATAAACTTTTTATTTCGGAAATACCCAAATCCCCTATATATCCCTCTGGCGTGCCGGAAACTCGAGAAAACTTTGATGCTTGTAAGAAAAATGAAGTATTTACTGTTTTCTCGAATTCTTGGGTTCGCGGCTGAGCGGTCACCCAACTATCTATTGATTTCGGCCAAGATTGGCTTGACTCTGGTGACCGCCTCGTAAAGCAACCACGCACCCTTTGCTGCGAGTCTCGTAAATTTATATCCAACGTTATTATCGGGCTGGATCGTAATGGATCGTTCGTAACGAGGAGAGAACTCCGGCTTCGAAATGGAGTCCGTTATTTGAGTGCATTATCCATAATAATTAAATGAATCACTAAATGCGACATGCTTCCAACAAATAACAATAATTACAGCAGCGTCTGCATTGTTTGGTATTAACAATCGTTAAGCACCCAATTATTATACTCCAACTTACACGTCGTAGCCTATCAACGCTGATATCCACACGCTCATAGTCATTCACAATAGGTTTTGGTGAATGGTAAACAAATTTTATATTCTAAACGAACGGGATTGCGGACCATTTCGTATTATTTGCTCGGATAAATTTGCTCTCATGAATGCTTATCCCCAACGAAATGTGTTCCGACTGGAAAGGAGAAAATTTATTGCAGCATAAATTTAAAACCGCCTGCATATTTCCCTGTGCTTTCAGACAATTGATCGAGCTCCAGAAGCAATATTACAGAAACAATACAGACGGAAGATACAGCATTGAGGCCGTAGGAATTTTACCGATGAGCGAGGTCCAATTGCCTGAAATCTTTCGCTGTGAATTGACGATAAAGGACGCGAATTATACCTCGACACGCGAATATCTCTACAATCGTGAGTATCTTCAAAAATTCAAATATTTCATTATTAATCTTCAGTGAACAACATTTTAAAAATCAATCTGATCACATTTTCATGAATAGATTTTTATTGTTTTTTTGCATCATCGATTTTCCTAATTAATCGACATTTTTATCGTTTTTTGTGATAGTTCAATTTTTGTGTAGCTCGGAAAATTCTTCAATTAACATTTTAATGCAGATTACATTTAGAGAATGCAAAAAATTTCATAACATCGCCAGGATTATTCACAATTTAGCACGTTTTTACGATTAAGAGGCTATAAAAATGTATCCTCCGGTATAAGAAGCACGATTTCATCGAGGAATGCAGCAGCCTGTAGGTAACACTCTCGGCTCGTAATCCGCGGTTATGCGAAACCGGTGGGGGTGAGAGATTCGGTATGGCTAAAAAAAGATAAAAGTAAGAAGAGCGAATTGTATTCCGGTAGGAAAGTTTAATAAGGGTTCCAGTCTCGCTGAGGATGTCGTATTCTAGAAGCATTATATACACGACTCTCGGAAAGATAGAGGAATTCGTAGATTACGTTGCTCGCTCTAATATACTATATATTCATATATATAGAAACTTGCTATGACCCCACGTTTCCACCGTGATTATTAAATTTTTGTCTTCTCACCCCCTGCTGCGGAAAGGCGATCCTAAATATATTCCAGTCTCCCTTCGACCCTGATACTCTTGTGCTTTCTTTCACTCTCTATCCTGCTCCGGCGGCTTATCTCACCGCAAGATTTCCCGCAGCCGGAAAAGGCCTCTCATCGTGTATTCCAGGGCCAAAAAACTCCAAACATGTAGAAAAGAGTCGATGCCAAGTTGCCTAATACAGTGAAAAAAAAAAAAAAAAAAANNAAAAAAAAAAAAAAATATTATGCCATTTTTCATGCAAGTGTGCAAAAAATCCGCAGGCGACATTTCTTTTTGTAATTATTCATTGTCTTTCAATTTGTCTGGGATTGTTTTGGAATATTTTTCCCAAATTATCTGGGTGCTAGTTAAAATGGTGACCTTGGAAAATTGATTCGATTTAATTTCACGAGCTCTTGAGATTAATTTCAATTCTCACCCATTCGGCATATGATAGAAAAATAATGAGGATCCGTTAATTGAGTTCGTGAAGAGAGCATTTAATATGTACGTGTGTGTGTGTCTGTGTATGACAATGGCGGATGGTGCAGGGAGAGAACAAAGTGCAGGCGAGAGCCAAGTTAAAATCCTCATCTCTCTCCGGTTTGCAGCCTCGTTTCTTCATGCCCGGCCACCTCTATCGTGTCCTGCTCTTGTGGCGACCCAGCCCCCAGCAGCTCGGCCCTCGGTGCCTCACAACCCCTATAAATCTTCGTTACGCGTCGCCTTGTAGGAAGACGAACGCTCTGGGATATTTCAAGCGAAATACCTCTCCGACACCTTTGCGTTTTACGTGCGAGCTCTGACGTTCTCGTTGGCTCGCGATTTTCCATGATTCAAGTTTTATTTGCTCCGCAATACGTCAATAACCTCGAGGGCAACATTTTGTGTTGTTAACAGGATAAAAGCCGAATATGGAGGGCGACATTTTATCAGGTGAATAAAAAACATTTTTTGCGATACAAATTCAAGGCTATTCTCGACGATGGCAAACATCCAGCTCTCTACTGCTCGAACGATCAAATCTCATGCAATGGATTTTCTTCTTCTTCATCGAACTCAAGTATGCGCGGATACCTTTCAATGGAACTTTTCAAAATCTAAGCTACAAGCAACAGCTTGCGAGCAGGACCGTAAACGTGTAAGAGTGTTGAGGCTGCCTGAGGCGTAAAACTCACCCCCTTCTCGCGTTCTCCACGCAACAACTTTTCCTATTACGGAGTTAACACGGTAGAGAACAAAAAGTTGGCAAAGTGGGAACATTCTTTTACTAGCAATATTTATGAATCTTTAACCAACTACACCTCAAAGCAGAGGAGGGTTAAAAAATCTGAGGAAGATACGGTTTTCTTTTTTGGTGTTAAGAGATTTTGGCCTTCGTCTTTCCCCGCAACTGCTTCGAGTAATTGGAGTAAATTTTCGACGCTGATCACAAAGAAGAATGTAACGGGATGCTTGATCTCTTTCTCGTGGTCCTTCCAAAAATATCGGAAACCCCGATCTTCCTGTAAGCTCGTCATTATTTCAGCGAATGAGCTTTGTCGATATTTTCCTGGAATACCGTCGCATTGTCGCTTCCACAGTTTCTATAAATAGCCAACCGTCGAAAAAAGGTTCTTCTTGGAACGCTGTATGCCAGCGTGGCCATTATACGTGATATGTCATCTGGACCAACATAAGAAAGAAAAAAGCATGAAAAAACGAAAAGTGTAAGAGATAAAATCTTGGTTTATACGATCGACGCTATTGTGTATGGTGCACACGGTCTACGAGGTACAAAAAGTCTCTCATAATCGAGTCGTGTGAGGAGCGTTCGACGTTCTAACAAAAAGAATTTTTGTCGTTGATGCCGCAGGCGTTATGCGATGCGAGATGAGCTTGCGTTGAAAAGAGTCCAGCGATGGAGAAGATCCCACTGGAAAAGATCGGAAAGTCGATACTTCCTTGCGGAAAGGTACACGCTGCGAATGAATAGGGCGCACGCCGTGCAATTCTCGTGACTGAACAACATAGCGTGAGCCTTTTTCTCGATAAGCTTTCGATATTACATCCGCATGGACCATTCAGGAGATTCCAATTTTTCTTATATGTCTGTCGACGTCGTACTTTTCGTCTGCTTTCCACTTTCTTCTTCCGTTGGCGTTGTCGTCTTCGTTGTCATTGATGTTGTCCCCTCTTCTTTGCTAACAGGGAAAAATGTCTTTTTTTCCCTCGGTGACACCTGGACCAACAGGAATGACCGTCTTTCATCCTGTCTTCTTTTTATCGCCATGCCATGGTGTATATAACGAAACGAAAGCTATATGTTTGCTCTATGTAATGTATATATCGTGTAGACCACATGGGGCTTTCCATGTGAATCGTTACAAAAACGTTTTGGAGTGATTTGAATGCACAGAACTTTGACAATCAGTCGTTAGTGAGTTGACAGTGTTTGGGCACCAAAGTTTAAGCTCATCTTCGGCCCATTTTAGGAAAATCGAAATGCAGGAAAAAGGTGTACGGGAAAGGCACGACTCGATGACTCAGTGGCTGCGACGTTTGCGTTTTTTCATCGGATTGGATAAGTATGAAAAAAAATGACAATATCCGAGCTTGTAAAAGTTTTTTTATATCTGGGAGGCTTTGATCGTGAGCAATCTCATCGATGGAGCCGCCATTTTGAAGGAGAACCTGGAGAGAAAATTGCGAGGAAGCGGCGTGGCAAATGTTGAATTTACGAAATATTCCTTTTTTCTCACTCTCTTTGTTGCAAAGGGATAATATTAAATTTATTTTCTCCGAAAACTTTACAGAGCAGATTCGACGTTCGCAAGACGTGGAACAAGGTGCATAAAGGACGAGGAAGGGAGTAAAAGATTGGAGCGTAAAAAAAAAAGAAAACGAAATGCTAAATGAAAGATAGGCGGGGAAGAATGAAAACTTTAATACGAAAAAAGAAGGTTTTTAAAGCTACCGAGCCAAAGCCGTTAGTACAGCGCTTACCACGTGTAACACAGAGCCTAGTGTAGTATAGAGACTTTTATGCTATATAGAGACTTTAGAACTGTGCATAACGAATTGAAAGCAGGTGTCGTTATAGCCGCCTCTTTTCCTCGCTTCCTTGTTTCGTCTTGCTCCCTCTTTTGCCTTCCGCACCCCCGAATAAAGTCGAGCCCTCAAACATCCCCTTTCGACCGCCACCTTTCTCTCTCTCTCTCTCTCTATCTCTCTTTGCCTGTCGCTCCCTTTAGTCCACGAGTCCGACGAGAATAGCCTAATGAAAAAACTTTCTAACGAAGCAATTTCAAGGCTTCTCGTTCTCGGATTTCTGACTCGTGGATTTTACCTACCCATAGGTGCTTACAAATGTGTGTAGAGTAGTGGATCGTGGGAGCTCTAGTTGAGGAGGAAAAGAGTGCTCACGTGTGTTAACCCCGAAAAGGAAACAGATAGTGCGAAGGGAAAAAGAGAGAGAGAGAGAGAATTGTGTAATTATTTTTTTCCTCATTCAGCAATCTTCCTTTTGCCTCTTTTTTCGATTGAGCCTAGAAGCTCTCTGCATGTCCCTTTTAAGTGTATAAGCAACGAAACGAAGTGGATGAAAAGAATTCGTGCATCGTAAAGAGAGGCTTGGAATTATCGTACACAGAAAAAAAACTTCTATCTCGTGGAGATAAATTTATCAATCACGTTTCTAACTGCACATTCCTACTCAGTGAGCTTATTATTATTACCTTAAGGACTCGCTGCAATAGCTCCAGGCATAAACTGTCACAGAGCTTTGTTTTTCTTGGCTCTTGTTCTCATTGTCTTATTTTCTTTTTTTATGCTCAAAAAATTTCACCCATACCACGATCCCTCTATCTCTCTTGAACCTTGACTCACTTTTTCTTTCTTTTCAATGACATTTTTCAACGGTCCAGCTCCCTTGTGCAAAAAATGATATTCTCTCGACTAGGTCAATATATATGCGAATGTCATTTATATACCTTTGTACATACGTATATATCGCGAGGGAAAATTAAATCGTGTCCGGTTGGCTTTTCCCTGAAGAGGGAATACGATAATATCGCCTAGCAGGGTTCACATACAAATGTCTGTGTGTATATATATATATATATCTATAGAAAACTATATGTAGACACGATTTTCCGGGTGCGACGTGGAAATAATACCGTGAAATTTCGAAACCGTTTTCCTCCTATCGTATTCCCTCGTCTCTTGTGCTGTACACATAAAATATGTGTACGTGGGGCATTTCCGAGTAAATCGATAAACGTGTGACCCCACCATGTTTTCATTCCGTCGCTGATTTTTTTTTCGCAATTTCTCACAATAGACCGACCACTTTTATTTTCTGCCATTTTAATTTCGTACATGAGACTTTTTCTACTTGCATCATCGAACGCAGTATCAGGAGCACTCCGTCATTTTATTAATGACGTTCTCTGTTGCATAATAATTCAAATTATAGCAAAACTGTAGTCACACATTTCATGAATTCTAATTTATAAAGCATTGCCATTTCTCTCTCTCTCTTTTCTCTTCGGCTCTGGCTCTACTTTTCTTTGTCTCTCTTCTATGGCTCTGTATTTCTCTGACAGCTGAGACTAGAAATGATTCTGTGTGTACTGTGGGGTTCACTTTACGCAAATGGCCTGCCGAGGGCAAAAACACTTGCTCCCTTGTTCCCACAAGCGATAGTTGAAGTACCCATCACTGCGATTGCATTTTCCATTCCAGATTTCCAACACAACATCCTCGTATAGGGGAGAAATGAGAAGCATAAAAAAACGTAACAAAAGATGGAAATGGGGCGTTTGTCTCGACGTTTTTATAAACAGAGAACACGCACTCAAAAGCTAGAGCGCGAGCCAACAAATCGTCCTTTTCCGTTATGTTTTCCTCACTCTTTTCGACACATTTTTATCGATAGATTTTTATCGTGACGTTTATGGCAATACGTTGTGCGATGATTGGACTAAATTTAGTTTCAAATTTTCTGAAAAGTGCGTGTTTGAAATTTTTTTTAAAAGTTGAATAGCGTCGGTCAATCTCCCGCATTTTGAATGAATAATGAATGCAACGTTTTTGAAAAGTGCTTTTTACTCTCGAGCGACATAATAAATGAAAATTTTACGGATTTACCGCGCATCGTTCGCGAGCAAGCACAAAATGATAATTTTTCGCGAAAGGAGATTTTTCAAACCCCGGAAGCGGGCCCAGGGTAATCTGGAAACTTCTGTCTGCACATTTTGAAAATTTTATTCTCTCAAATCCACTGCGTTCGCTTATTTAAAAATTTTAATCTAAATCGACATTCGTGCGAGAAAGTTTTTCGACTGAATGAAATTTTTAACCTTTATCCATCTTAAGGAACTTAATAATTTTCCACGCTCATCGGGTTTTCTTTGGCAGACTTATCAGTCGTTTTTCTTATATTTTTGACTCATGGCTATTCGACGTTCTCTTTTCTCAATTGATTGGAATTTGATTGGCGATATTGGAGGAAATTCTTTGATCGAACCTTATGCTACGAATATGACGATGGTGTACAGTGAAATCCTCGCGGGAAATTAGCGACTTATCGATCTGCATTACGTCGGCCTTCGGTCTAATATACAAAACGACCTCTCAAAGCAGCTAAATTGGACGAACCTTTTCGACGTCAGTTAATGAGGTAAAAAATAAAATCAAATAAAAAAAGTGAAGATAATGAATAAAAAAAAAATCCGTACGATACGGATTACGTCTGGGAATTCAATGGATTGTATTCGCGAGACCCATCGTTTTTCCATTCAGTTGCACAGGATTAAACTCATACATTATCTCCTCCACTACGCCCCATTATTATGATCATTTTTTTCCCCAATGGAACGAAATTAAATACAGAAAAATCCGTGCATACGTTCATTTTTTTCCGCACGAGAACACATGCGTGGCGGTGGTTGGCTAGACATAAAAATTTCAATAACTACTAACCGCTCGTGTTCTTCTTTTAAATTTTTCATTTAAACAAACGTGCGAGCAGTGAGATTCCTTTTTTTTCTGAGTGGATTCAAAAGTTGCTCTTTTCTACTAATTACGCTATTCCAGAGTATCGACTCATTTGCTTCGGAAATTATTAATGGAAACAGGAGTCTGAACTCCACCATAACATGCAACTTGATTCATGAAAATGTGCATCTGATTTATAAAGGATGAACAAGCTATCCGTTCATCTCTGTTGTTTTCACAGTTCGTAATTTTTGATTTCAGGTGGTGCGAGCATAGTCGACCTGCCCGGATCGTCCATTATCCTTGCGTTCGTTTTAGCACAAATGACAATTTCCTCCTTGGTCACGATGACGCATACTATCTAATGAAAAAAGAAATTTCCATTCAAACACCTAGGCGTTACAAAAATAAATAAATGGAAAGAAAAAACCGTAACGACAACAAAATCTTATTAGACACTAATTAATATTATATAAATATATCAAGTATATGTGTTTATATACATTTCCTTATGTATATATTCATATATATCTAAATGTATATGAAATATGTATATGTATATGAAAATTGTATGTTTCTCCGAGAGAAAATGATGGGGAAGTTAAATATATGTTGATATCTGGTAAAAAAAAAACAATGACTCAAAAACGTTGAATTCATTCGCGTCTTACAGGTTCGACGTTTCTTCTTAGCCTCCGGATTTATCAATCTTTGCAAACGGTAAGATTTTCTCCGTTTGTTAAAATTTCAATCTTTTTTCTAAGCATCTATTTTTCCCTTGGCTGGTCCGTGGCAATTACGATTGAATTTACACCAGCAATTCAATTTAAAGGAATAAAAACGAATCGACGAGTAAAAAGCATCGTTATTTTTGTACAGGGTCAGAAAATCCAATTTGGTACCTCTGTTTCGTCCAATATAGCTCGAGCAATTATTTCTGGGCTTCAAGGAAAATAATAATTGGGAGAAAAAAATAAACTTGAGTGGAATTTCAGATGCTGGAACAGATTTCTGACACTTTGGCACATTGTATGTCTTCGGGATGCGACGTTGGGTCCAAAGTAGAAACTGGTCCGGGTGATGTGTACCTTTTCATATATTGTACATATGTATGTATATATTCATATCCATATATCTATGTGCATATATATGTATAAAGATTTAAGGGTAGGGTGAAGAGCTCTTTGCGCGGCAAAAGCTCTCTTCTAAATGAGAACGATAAATTTCCAGGCAAGTTTTTCGAGGCACGAAGAGAGTGCAGTCATGAATGCTCCCCAGTAACCAGTGAATGTGTGTATTCCGCTGTATATGTCTATGTATACGTGGGTCTTATCATCGTTCTTGAGTAAGAAAGAACAAAACTTTTACTTTATACTTTTATTCGTCTTTTTTTTTCATTATTTTTTCGACAAACTCTTTTCCGCTCTGGGCTACGCGTTTGAGGAACGTATTCCTCTATGCCACCGCCTCGCTCGTCATTGCAGCTCGAGCACTTTCAGCATACGTTTACTTTTTTCCGCTTCAATCCTCTTCTTTTTTTCTTCCAACCTCGCGCCTCTTTTCTCTTCATCCCTACAGTACAGAATGCTTTTTTATTTTCATTTCCACTTTTTAAAATTACTGCACTCGATTAATAGCTCGGGAGAAACGCGATGCGCTCAATCTCCATGTTCTTCATGTATTATTTTTTGATTTGTGATTGATTCGCTAACAACGAAGTAATTAACACGATGGCGGGCGAAACTATTTTATTAAGGACATGGCTTATCCAATGTCACGGGAAATTCCCTTGGCAGAATTTCTCTGAGAGGCTAGAACACACTAACCCGACCGTTCGTAGAGCTTCTGAGTGACATTGATTAAAATTCAAATTTTCATAAAATTCACGAAAATGCGATTATTCGAGTAGATTTTTTTTTTTGTAAAATATAAAAGAGACAGAAAAGTGTATTATTATGGACGTTTCTTGTCTCAACGTTATTTTTCAGGTTTCATTGAGTGTCCTGACAGCTGCGTTAGTGGAACATAAATCGCAGTCACATATGTTCCGTCCACATTGCAATAATATCGTCCAATCGTTAGAAAAGAGCGTGTATTTTAGACTGTTCCAGCATTTCCCCGACATTTATGAATTACATAATGGCGAAACGATAAAAACTTGAAGGAGAGAAACAAATAAAATGGCATCCATTTGAGATGAGAAATTCCTGCACGTATATCGAAACATTACTCACGTGCGAGTTTGCACAAGAGTACGCTGCCACGAGAGTAATTTAAAAACCGTTGTTCCAAGTAAAGCGAGCATTTTGTTTCCAAGCTGTCAATTCTAAAATGCAACTAACCTGCAGAAGACACTTCAATTATCGCCAACAGCCTCCAGTGTTGTACCATAAAAAATGGAGAAATTAAAATTACTTATAAAAGTTATCGACGATATGAAAAAACGGAACAAAAAATCACGAGTTGGCAGGAATTCCGATGAGACCTGTCGGAAGTTTGATTTTCGTAGTAAATTGAGGCTCTGACTATGTATACCATTAAATTTATTAAACGGTCCACGGAAAAACGAATGGAAATTATTTTCTCAAACCAACGTGAATACTTTTTCTCGTTCCGTAGTATCGAGATAAATAAAATAGAGCTGATTCTCGCGAAGCAAGAAGAGAGCAATGTTCCAGATCTCGGAGACACTCACAATTATTTCCGCAATCGGAAAAAAGCCCTCCGGGCTGGAAAGTGCTTTCTCTCTTTCTCTCGCTCGCTCATTCGCACCATGTCTGTGGGCAATTGCGGTGTACGTACAGTCATCCGAGACAACTCTTGACGTTCGAACCAAAGATATCCCTCGGGCTGCATAGCGATCTCTTGAGACATCAAATACGTGTACACACACCCATATTAAATTATGTAGTTAATAGTTACCTCGTCAGTAGATACACCATGAGACGCTATGGGATATCTAATCATCACTTATGGCTAAACGCATCCGTATTTGTAAAAGCGTAAACACCAAACACCATCACGCGATTTTCTGCTCCTGTATCATTAGATTTATAACATAATCACGGTGGTGTAAACGTTGAATTGCGTTTACAGCGACAATCGTGAGAAAAAGAGTTCGCATTCCAACGACTCCTTTCCCTTGTAATATTAAATCTTTTGCACGTTGCACGCTTCGCAGCAAATCTCGTAAAAGTTCAATAAAAATTTGCTCCGCTCAATCGCAAACATAAAAACAAATGTGTAAAATAGCCTCGAAAAGATTCAGTCAATCCTTACGGAATTTCCTTCACTCAGAAACTTTCAAAACGATTATTTCGAATGTACGATTTAAAAACTCTGGTCGAAATAAAGTTATTTAAAAAATAACCGCGATATAAGTTGAAAATACGTCATAAGAAAATGTCGTAGAATTTCTGTAACGTAACTATGCGCGAGAGCAAATGATTAATTAACGAACCATACGGAACTTGATTGTGTTTTCGTGAGCAACGTAATTAACGTGATTATAAATGAACTCTTTGTCAGATGTTGCAGTGCGGTGTTTAGAGACGGCTGAGAATATAATAGGATTGAGAGTTCGTTTCTGGCTCATACAGGAGCATGGACATTAAACAGGGCGAGAGTGAATTGCAACGAAGAGGGCGAGTACAAACGAGCAGGATTAAGATACAGCCTACTATTTCGTATCCAAAATGCCAGCAGAATAAGACTCGCTATATATATGTATGTTGGAGAGTTGTTCGTAAGCCGCGCGTTGGTTCGCAAGTCCATGGCCCATTACGGCATGGATAACGGATGTAAGTCCGTTAAGATTATCTCTCAGTTGTCTGTGTTGCAGACCCGCGCGTACTCTCGACATATCTGTAGCTTTTGCCGATTTATTCGTAATATACGTGTGTCTACGTATTGTTTAGTATGAAGTCGAAATATTTAAGTAACCGATAGGGACGAAGAGTCGTTTGTAAGGGCCGCGCACGGTGATGGAAGAATAAGAGAAATGGGTCTTTGATTCTGAAGCGATACGACGAGTTGAAGGAGGAATTTATAGGCTATTAGACGATAAATATCGAGAAACAGAAAAGCTGGAGACAGAGTAGGGGTAAAGATCGGACGTGTTCTGTTGGAGGTTACTGAACGAATGTGTTTCACGTTCGTGACGTTTAACCTCGGCATGGAAGAGGAACGTAAGGTATTAGCTGGTATACAAGAGAGAAGGTAAGAGTAAGAAATAAGGCTGAAGAGTGAGAGAGTCGGAGAGTGCATACAAAACCGTGCGATCAGCAACAGCAGCGCAGCAGCGCGATATCGCATGTGTGGAAGACATAAAGCTCCTTCGTAAGAATAGATAGGTTTAAGTCCCTGAGGCTTTTCTGCGCTTGACTCTCACGACTACCTTAAACGCTTTTCTCCATATACACCACACACACAACCTTGTAACAGAGTACGTGTATATTAAACGTGATGGATTAAGAGGAACAACGCGAGCAATATTCTGGCTAAGAAAGTTCTTGATATCCTGCTCTGCACCGCGCGCTGTGTGGATAGACTTTGGACACACTTTGTGAAGAATAACTCGAGTTTTCAACAACCAAATAAGAAAATTAAGAGAGAAAGAGAAGATAGCGAGATCGTTATTTTCGCACACCAGGCAAAAGGGCCCTGAGTGCAAAAGAGGCGAGGCGGGGAGAGCTTGCGAGTACAACTTGGATAAAGAGACACCAAGGAGAAGAAGGATAAAGTGCAAAATGAACAAGTAAATTGAGTTCTCTCACTCGATACGCTGGATTAACGAAACTTTTCGAGTCTCCTCTCTCTCTCTCTCTCCCTCATTCTCATGTTCTCTCCGCCTCACTCCCTCCCTTTCCGTATTTCACGATGAGCAAGGAAAATGGGTAAAAGCACCAAAAGAAGCAGAAAATCACGAAAGGACATCCGAGATCCTTCAAGCACCGTATCCGTCCAGGCTGTGTCGCTGAAGTTTTCAAGTCAACCGAGTTTCGTCGTTCAGTCTCAACAGTTTTACTTTTTTTTTGTTGCTTGCTTTATAGCAGCGTGGTGGATGTTTATGTATACATTTATATGGAGACTAGGCGTGTTATATACTTTCAGCAAGAGAGTTTTAAAAATATCATCATCCTCGAGACCCTTCCAAAGTGCTGGTTTCGCGCCTTATTTCGTTGCGGCATTACAAAAGCGACTGTCAAGTGAGACCGTAGTTTCCAAACGTTTTCTCATCATGGTGTACATTTTGATCGAAGTCTCCAGAATATACAGATCGTTTGCTACGTTATTGTACGTGCGATTGTCTATGTTTCGAGACAATAAGCACTTGTGCCTGTATATATATATATACGTAATAATCGTCATTCATCTCTCGCTATCTTATCCTATTCTTCGGAACCCCCAAGACGTCTAAGTAAGACTGTTTTCACTGGCGCGTTGTCTCAGCTGCTTTCACCGCCACCCCACGCGTTCTCTCACACTTGGCGCGTTGCTCCGCCTTCTTTCATCCCATGAACAAACTTTCAAAAGGGTTGTTTGCCGAAGGTTATGGAGAGAAAGAATCGCTAGAAAGCGAAAATAACTGAGTCGACAAGTCTGGGTTACAGACTGATGCGATTATTCCAAGGCAGAACAACGCGAAGAAAAGACACGGAGAGCTGGAAAAAGTTTAGTCACGGGAATAAAAACATCTCCTACAGATCGTGTCGTTCTTCATTCTTCAGTTGTACGCACGTTTACACTCCCCAGGTATTGTGCTGTGTGTTTAATAAAGTTGCTTCATTCTCCTGGAGGAACAATGCCCGCGTTTGAGCAGCTTCGCCAAATATTCCTTCCTTCTTTTTTATACTTATTTATTTACGACTTCCTAATAACCTGGAGCACGGAGCGGAGAGCCTTAGTTTTGCATAGGGATTGCGATTTTTTCGTTCGTTTCGTAAGCGAGACTGCATCAACAGCTTTTTGACAGGTTCAAGCTACTCAAGCAACAACACAGATTTAAACGATCAATTTCGGTATATGATGAGAATCTATTCGCGGCCAATATCAAGCTGGATGGATGGATCCTTTAAGCCCCGAGTCCAATGTACAAAATTACCGCTACGCCTTATGAAGCTTGATGTTAGCTTCGCGCTAGTAAATTCACGTTTGTAGGTGCGAAGCCAGCACAACGCATGCTATTCGGAGTGAAAGAGAAACAACGGGAAAGTGGCAGATACGGAGTACACATCATTACTCTCCAACACCGGCAACCGTCAGCTCAGGTAAGTCCAGCTGATTAATCTGTATCAAAGCGCTAGCGGAATATAGCGTGAAACGCAAGCAGTTGACTGCGGAGCAAGCTCGCCTGGACGGAATGACGAAGAGAGGAGAGAGGGGAACGTAGTTGATGGTTCAGTTTATTATTCTGCCCTAGCACGCGCTAAGCAAGAGCAAAATATTCGAACAGAATGCATTATTTTGTGAAGAGATTGAGTTTAGATTTAGGTCAACGCAATCGACGAGAACTTTTCACGAGGACACGCAACGAGACTCCCTGCATCACCTCGAATCGCAAGATCTACGAAGCCGTAACGTAAGCCCGTCAAATTTGCACACGAGGTACCGGAATCAAAAGAATGCATGTTGCAGGATTTATTATTTCAGATACGAAAGACCGCGAAGAAATAATACACAGTCGCTCTTTATGGCAAGGCAACTGGTGGCTTAACGGAGAAATATGAAGGCCGATTCTTGACTCGATGATAAATTTAAAGCCGTTGTTTACAAGAAGTCGCAACTCCTCATCGCAGGTTCATCAGTTCAACGAGGAGTTTGGAATTTGCACCTGGAGCGTGTATACGACGTCGCGAACTCCCATCAGCAGCTCGACCAATATCGCTGAACAAATGAATGAGAGTATCCTCGACAGCGTCGTTGAACTTTCGAACTATGTGACGATCGCCAGACTGGCAATTTCGCACTCCTCTCTGCACTTCCTATTCCACTTCCTTCACCTTCAGATTAGCCATATCGTTTTTAAATCTCACTTTCCAGTCATTTTCGACATTTTTCATACGAAAGCCTGCAAAATATTCATTTCCAGAAATCATCAGAGAGAGACCATGTGCGTGGACAATCGGCTCAGATATATTTTCCATATTCATTTGTCTTTTGTGGCTCATTGCCCAGGATCGATATTCATCGAGTTTCTATTTGTTCTGAAGCTCTTACTAAGCGGATTAAGCAAATTATCGTTGTTTCGCTCTTGTTCCGACAGTGGGACATGGTCAAGAGAGCAGTGGGAAGCTCCATCACTAGTCCATTGCAATTACATTGGTTCGATTGGGAAACTCTGACAATGGGAGTTGTACGAATCTTTGGCGAGGAAATCAATTTAGTGAGAACGAGCCTATTGTCATTCAGGATTGACCATACGCGAGAGTAAAAAAAATATATCAATTGCAAATTTGTCGTTTTTCATTGACAAAGTTGGGAAATCGTGAAAATCGTTGTAACTGGTTTGATCACGATTCCGTATATAATGACGAGTCGAAGAGAATCGTTGTCGCATTATTATCCTCGTAAACTTGGCGTGTCGTTTCTAACAAAAATGCCCTTGTTAAATCGTCTGTACAGTGGTTTATGAATATTCCTGCGAATTCTCGAGAGCGTCATGGACGGTTAACTTGGGTAGTTCCATCAGCAAATTGTAGAAGAGGCCAGATTCGCGCCTTTCGCTCGAATCACCAGCATATCCGTTACGGGCGCAAAGATCAGGCCACAGCTAACATCAGGAGGCGGTTTGTCGACAATATACCTGACTTGCTCGTGTGTCCGGCGATGTGCAGCAGCGGAGATTGCACCAACGGAGCATCAGGCCATCCCGACGAAGAGGAGCGAGAAAGTGCGGCGAAGATAGAAGAGAATTTCTGTACATAACCCCGTCGACGCGAGGCCTTCGTGGTTGAGGACGGAATGCCGAGAGCAATCTGGCGTGTAATCCGAAATCAGAGAAGCTGCGATATCCGCGCTTTCCTCTCCTCTAACCGTCCCTTTTACTCCTGCACCAAAACCTTTACTAACCTCCCTATTCCATGGACTTGGCTTTCCTGAAACCGCGCGCTCGAGAGCTTTCCCCCGACTCTGTGGGGGCACTCTCTGCTCTCTACATCCTCCTTCCACCCACTTTTCCTCATCCCCCGGACACTGCTTTTCTCAGCGATCCACGCCTTAGCCAGGAACACACGCTACGCTGCTCCTTCCATCGTTTCGGCTTCTCTCTACTCGCTGGTTATCGCGCATTATACCCGAGGCTTTCCGCAAATATCTCGGCTCTTCCTCGTTCCTGAAAAGGACGCTTGATAACTTTCGCTCTCTCTCCCTCTCTTCACTTGCAGCGCGTTCACTGTCCGCAGGAAGGACGCTCCTTCTCAGCGCTGCCTTTTCAGGCTCTTCTCTGTTGCTTCTATTTCGGAGAATCTCGTTGGAAGGAATAATCCACTTGGATGGAAGCTTTGGATGGCATGTGGGATTAGACGCTTTTTGGTCGTAAAACGCTCAACGTTCCACAATATCATTGCGCACTGACTTTCCCGTCCAGCTGTATATCTGCCCGATGAGTTATACGGTGAGGGTATTAATCTTTGAAATTAGGATCTCCAGCAAAGCTGACTGCAATGGATTCCTCATGTTCCTAGCATTTCAACTGAATTTCCAAATTTGGTAATGAATCTTGATAAATTTTATAAAAATCTTTATCAAAACCTTTTCGACAAAATCTCCGTTTGTTCGCTGGTAACAAAGACATTCTTTGACGACAACCCAAATCTATACATCAATTTGAATAAATATCTCTCTGAATCGCAGTTTTTCTATTTGGTTTGTTTTTTTTTGTTTTTTTGTTTTTTTCGTAGCTCTCGATCTCCATTCGCTTTCTGCGGAATTACGACACTCGTAAGTGGCCGTCGACCGGTACCTGTCGGCATGTAAATATACGACGATATACGTAACGGTTTTTACGAGGCAGGACATTCAACATCCTCGAGGCCATCGCTCTGAATACATCGCGATGATGCCGTTGTCTCGTTTCTGCCTATCGTCACGAAACGCTTTTAAACACACTTTCACCCGCAGATATACCGTTTCGTGCCGTCGGACAATTATGACGATACCTTACGATTCGCCGACGGCTGTTTGATCGTTCGATCGGCCCATGTCGATGTTCAGGCTCGGATTCACGCGACAGGTATACGTTCTCTTCCGACAACCACGTGTTTCCGTGGATATACAATAAAAATCTGGGATCTGTTTGGTTTCGCGATGAAAAAGTGCACAACATCGAAAAGAGAAATTCCCAATGAAATTAATTATTTCTCTGTATTGACCTTCATCGGTGTACCCAACCCATGAAATTCCTTCAATGCAACAAGAGCAATAATACACATAAGACGGGCTGCGCCCCGGAAACATGTGGCTCTGAAATTATGAGGTCGTTGATATTAATCGAGAATGATCGTTCACAGATCGTTCAACTGGTACAATTTCGAGGAAGTACCTGGAGAGCCGTTCTGTCGGACCAATCCCAAATGTTTGGAAATTTCTGACCGCAGGCTTTTGGCTTGTTGACGTGGACCTGTTCCACCGCGTGGGGTAAAATTGTCTGCCCTGGGGATTCGCCACGCGGCTTCACTTTCTCTAGCGGCTGAATGCTCCCTCTCGCTTCCTCTTTGCCTCTTTCTCTCGCGCTGGCCTCCCAATTGAGCACAATGGTTAATCGTCAAGTACCTCGCTCGTGGGAATTATTAATTTTGAGAAGAACGAAATATCTGTTGCTTTTCTGCGCGGACAAATCCTATCAGCTATAAATAGTCCTGAGCATGAAACTCGCACAGTGAATTTTATATGGCAAGATGCTTGAACTTATAAGGAGTGAAGTCACGATCTTGACGCGATGCGAAAAGTAGATCTGACCGTGATTTCTCGCATTGTAAATAAGTGAGAAAAAGGAAATAAGAAAAAAATTGGGAAAAAAAAAATAGAGCACGGGATCGCGAGTGCGGTAAGTTATATAGCGGCAAATGGAACAAGGGACGAAAAAAGTGAGAGCATATGTGTGCAAATTGTGGGAACTCAATGAGAGCGATTCCTTACCGTGTCAGAAAAGCCGCAGGAATTTTCTTTTCATCTTTCAGCCAACGTTGCTCCGTCCAATATCAATTTATTTTTCATGGCGATATAAAAAAATTCGATTCTCGATCAGCTCATTATGAATGAAAAAAGAAAAAGACGATTTCATGATCGATCGTTATTGGTGAAAATGAAAAATGTGTTAAAATTTTTGTCATTTCGTAAGTTTCCAAAGTCAACGATCAATTTTTCATATTCACAACGAAATATGCAACTTTTTGTTTTGAGTTTTTATGGAAAGAAATGATCGACGTGCGACACAGCCTAAAATTTCATTCTGGACCATGAATCCCCTGTACGGAAGATTGATTGGAATCCGTTCGGTAGTTGTTGTCGAGTTGCAAGTAGAGCTAAACATACAGGCAGAAAGGCAAACTTTTTTTTATTTTATATGTTTGTAAATATATATATAGACAATAAGAGAAAATTAGACTGCTTCCGTACATGTATGTCCGAGTGTATATCCATATAGAAGATGCTGAACGAAACAGGGAGCAAACGAGTTTTGCTCGTGACCATCGGATCGCAGTCACTGTGTATGCGTAATTCTTCAATCAATCATTTCGATAAGATCATCGTGAATAAAGTGAAGGAGAAATAAAGAAATAAGACGGAGAGAGAGAGAGAGAGAGAGAGAGAGAGAAAGAGATTGAAGAAATTGGAAGGATCGAAAACGCAGGATCTCGTGTACTCCCGGGACGTGGAAATAAACGAGAGCTCTCGCGGGATCTGGCTTCTCATTGCTCTCGATCTTTTCTCTCTTCTCGCTCGCTTGCACGATCGAGATCTTCGTCACTTTCTCGGTGTTCGGGATCTCGGCTGCGGTGATCCTCATTGTCGATATCTCTGCTACACTCCCATACCAGTACGTACACGCCCGTTCTCTCTTTCGCGTTTCCTTTCTCCACCTGTTAGCAGCGACAAGTGAGCCAACCGGAGCAAAACATTTCATGCCTGTGTATCTCTCATTGTCCATGCTTCATTTTTCTTTCTTTTAGTTTGTACTTTGTAGAATTAATGCATTTGCACTTGGAATGGAATGGCCCGACCCACGTGTTACTTCGACTGGAAGAACTAATTTCACGTTCTTTCTAAATTATTCTTTTCTCGATACGATCCTCGCCGATGATATCTGATATTTTGTTATGAGCACGTGGCGATATTTCATGGTCATTTCACTTCCGCTAATAGTGAAAGATGCCTCTCGGGCATGCTATAAAATCACGTCGAAATTAAAAGGTGAATTTACATATACACCGGCCAGTCATTTCATTAACGAATAAATTTCAACAACCACAACGATTCTTTTAAAATTGATTCATCTCGTGCATTCACTCGAATTGAAGTTTTATCGTTCAATAATTTTTATCCACGCAAATAATTCACGGTGATCAGATGCGATTTAAAAAATGTCGATTCTTATTCATGTTATTATCGTTACTCATGACGGGCATCGGATTTTAATTTTTCGATAATCAAGAGTCGAGCTCTCGAATGATATTATTAAAATCGTTCGGAATGTCTATTTTGTCGGAAAATCCAACGAAAACATTTTGCCTGGTGGAAAATTATTGTAGATAACGAATTGTTAAGCTTCATTGACTTTTTCATCGCCACCGACACGTGTGCATATCCGGGAACCGAAGACAAGAGTGTATCGTATACAGACTACGAGGCTTAATGTTGCTCTCACTTGGTAACTGGGGAAGAATTTTGCTTGATTCTCCTCTCACCTTTACGCTCTCTTTCTCCTTGAGGTGTGTGCCTCCCCTTCTCTCTACTTTACCCCTTTCTTTTGACGCTTCAGCGGAGGCAGAAAAAGCATAAGGCGAGCATGGAGCGAGTAGAGGACAGGATAGTGAAAAAATCGTACAGGTGCTCCGATCTTTGTTCTTCTCAGGCTTTGATCCATCTTTCTATCCTCCCCTTTCCCCCGTTTTATTTGTGGTGGCGCAGCATCTCTCGTTACTGGCAAACGTCGTTGTCGCGTTGATCTGCGCTCAAGTGATCTTCCACACCCGAGCAATGCACGTGACTGTGCCTCTCTTTCGCTTATTTCTTTCTCTTGTCGCTGCGTGAAAGTGCGTGTGGGGGATAAACTGGAGCTTCGTAAGAGTTAAGCGAAGTCAATCGCTGTTGGCGAACCAGTGCAATCTTAGCACCGTATCAATACGGTCGGCACTTGAATATTCAAGCGACTACGAGTCTTAAAAAAACGTGTGTTTTTATTCAATCATTTAACTTTATTGTCACCCAAATGCTACCAAACTTACGTTATTTTTTTTCTTCCGGAAGTTAATAGTTTTCAAGGTTGGCAAGTGTCAAACGTCTTGAGGATTATTGTCGATTTTTTTTTTTTCATCAGCTTAATCGCGTTTTGTAGATTTTTCATTTTTTTTTCTTTTTTCGAACGCGTGAACGTGTTACACTCGACGAGTTTCATTCCCCAGTTGTCCTTCGGATAAAGAAGGAAGTGAAGCGATATCAAGGCTTCCCATGCTTTCAAGATGCGGCTGCTCCTCTATCCTGTGAGTTGGAAAAACTATCTTCATAAGTAGAAAAATTAGATTTGCAATTTGCAGCTGAAGAGATTTCCATTGAGGGGTTAGATCTGCGAGGGGCCTGTCAACCAGATTCTTCGACGAAACGCAACAATTTCCATTTCCTTTTTGCAGCCGCGTTCGAAGAAATTATTCCGCAAAATTTGTTCGTTCCAAACGAATAATCTAATTTTTCTCCCACGAAAATGTTGAGTATTCAAAAATTTGAATGAAACGAAAGAAAAGGAATGCAAAAAAATGAAAATTTCTTTGTCATGAATAAAATTTTATTTCGAGGACAAAGATACGCAGGAGATGAAACAGAATTAAATTTTTTTATCACGGCGATAAAGGATTTGCCGGTTCTGACACATTTTCATCATGTCCTGACGCGACGGAATTATGTGCCGGTCTGTAATAGCTCGTCCTGATGTCAGTACTGGAAAAACGGTAGTGAGCCACGTGCGAAAAAGGAAAGGGAGCAAGAGAAACTCGGTCTCGAGATGGAGAAAAAATCCGTGTCTTTCGTTTTTCCTCACAAGTTTCGTTACTGGGTATTTACGCAGAGTTTTCCCGACGAGAGAACCGGCTCCCGTAAACTCCCCTCTCTTGGTTTCTCTCTTATTCTCACACAATGTCTATCTGCTTCTTGGCTTGACGTATACACGCACATTGATGCTAATTAAGTTGTACTTACACGTCGTCGTTTCCCTTTGTACGTCGGCATCTGTGTGAGTGTTTATACCTCCGTGTCTAATAAAACTGATTATTTATTGCGCCTCTAAGTGCTATCTATTCATGTATGCAGCTGGATCAATTTCACGGCCATTCATTTTCACATTCTCACGACGAATAATCGGGATATAAAGTCACCACTTTTGTTGTAGCTTAATTACCTGTAGGAGTTTCGCATATTTGGCGATAGAAATTTCAGCTCGACGTGAAGAAAAGTCGCGTTTCCGGAATCGTGTTAATAATTACGTTGATTCTTGTTCGGTGAGCTCGTCAAATTTTCAGACGAATTTCATTACAACGATTACAATCTATAATGAAAAAATTCGACGAGTCATTTCCATGTTTCGAAAGGACTGCAACGTTCACTGGGTCGAATGGTCTTTCGAGATTATTCTCCGATTATTATCAATGTGCCGTAAAAAATAGTAAATGAAATGTATTGGAGCTTACGAAATTATTTCACGGCGATTGAGCTTTTCATTCTGGCCGACGGACGAAATTTTATATCGATAGAGTATTTGATGGGAAAATATAGCGCATATGTTGCAGGACCAGGGACGAGCTCCATGGAGTTCCATAACATTTTTCTTTCTTTCGTTTTCTCACCTGAACCCCATTTCTGAACACAAAAGGTTACGATGCGACTACCTCTCTCCTTTTCTCTCGTCCTCGCCATCTCGTCCCTCTTCCTTTTTCGCTTTTCCTTTACCTATATCCTCTTTATGCTTGTTTTTCACTATTTATCGTTTCCTTGCTCGATTTTCTCCAGCGTCCCGATATTCTCGTTCGACTAGTCTCCGGAATATTGAGATTGATATCAACGGCATGCTTATGCATCGTGTTTCGTACTAGAGCATCGAAACTCTCTCGTGTATACCGGCGCAACTTCTTCGTCGTGAAAAATATGAAATTTTCTCATCGATACGTATGTGAATACACTGAAGTTAAAAAGTTGGTAAAAATTGTCAATTTTACGTTTTATGACAATATTCCGATCCCGCCCGAAGAAAATGACTGAAGGATGGTCACTTGAAAATGTCTACGAAGCTTTCAAATTTTTTTCATTCAATCAAAGTGAATTATTCATCGACCATAAATGCTTAAATATTTTCTAACAAATTCGAAAAAAAAACTAAAGTCGCTCGAAATTTGCTTTGCTTGTTTAATAAGTCTGTTAATTTTTTAATATCTGCGTCGATGATTGTGGAAGTTAAATTCTTCGAAAAATGATTATTAACTTTTGCTCTAAACGATAGAAAAAACTTTCGGAGCTTAAGCCTCGAAATCACTAAATGCACGTGATCGATATAATAGAAAATACTTTGAGAGTGTATGGACGAGTAAGAAAACGAGTGAAATAATGGGGAATTTTGCGATGCAAGAGAAAAGCTAATAGGTTCAATTTTTTTGACACAATTGACTGTGGACCTGTGATAATTATTGCAGTTCGTTGTTGACATTTATGAGCAGGAATTTACTTCGGGGCTTTCGTCAGTGAAAATAAACGATACGAAGGAATTGTAATTCTTATTTATGTAGCGCACGGTGAAAAACGTTGTTTTTCTATTTTATGCTCCATCGGGTGCCCCGTTGTTTTTTTTTGTTTATTTACTTTTGTTCTCTTTCTTTATCTGCTGTTCACAATTTTCTGCTCGGGAACAAAGTTTGCTTGGAACTTGTGATCGCCCAGAGTGTTATTGTTGCTTTGTCCAGTGGGAGATTCTCTGCTCTCGTCTTATATTCATATATAGCTCAACGGACGTGCTGGCTATGGTACAAGTGGATACAGCTCGGCTAAGATCAGACAGGAAGTTCGGTTTAACGCTTCTTTCATGTAGTCCCGAGTGTCTCTCATCCTCACAGAACCTAAGGAACTAAAATCATGTGAAAGTTTAAAAGTTGGTGAATTTTATTCCTTCACAGCTCTTTGAAAATTCGTTCTTATAAAATAAACCGTCGATTTTCACGCCTTTTCGTCGTACTTTCTATCGATCAATTCGCCGATCAGTATTAAGAGGGCTCTGCAGGTATGCCTGCTCGGTTCGTGCGAGGTCTGCTCAATGACCCAATGTCCCTCTTTGTTTATTGCCAAAGTGAGGAAAATGAAAATTACAAAAAAAAAAAATTCCTCTAAACAAAATTTCTTTAAAAAAAAATCGAAATCGACTGTGACCATGTGCAAAGTTGACAATCGAGAAAGCGGAAGAAACTACGCCATCATAAATTAGCTGCACAAGAGGCTGGTTAATTTACGAGATGATAAAATGAAAAATGATAAAAAACGGGATAACGCGGTGGGGCTGTGCGAGAAGTGAGTAAAGTTGTCTTTTAAAGCTGACAACGGTGAGAGTTTGGCCAGATATATTAGGCTATAATTCGCCATGCAACATTAATCCTTACGTCGAGAGATATATACATATATACATAATTTATTTGCGTCCAAAGGATTGTGCACAGAGTAAGGAAAGGGGAGACAGCAGAAAGAGGTTATGTACGGAAAGAGCCAAAGGAAGAGAGGGAGGAACCAAGAGAAAGTGAAGCCTGCATGGATTATGGCTGTAAGAGGGTCTTCGCTATGCAAATCACGGATGGGTTTGGTCCGTGAGAGGACAAACGGAGAGCAGGAGAGGAATCATACAGGCTGAAGATGCTGTGCTGGAAGAGACGAGAAAGGAGGCTACTTCCCTGCCTCTCTCTCTCTCTCTCTCTCTCTCTTTCTCTCTATATGTGTATGTGTGTCTTTGGGTGTTGTGACTCTGTTAGTATGTTTGCGTGTTTACGCACGACCAAATTTTGCTTGCCGAGCGAAGGGTAGAATCTCATTTTAACCTCAGAGTATAGAAGGAAAGCTCGTGACTTGATGCTTCTAAGGACCTTCCCCTTTACTACGGAGAGTCCAGATATCCTGCTTGGCTCGCCACGAATCAGCGCTTCCTTGAACTCAAGTGAAACCCATTAAACATACTGGACATATATTTGGAATATCCAGTATTTAAGGGGATGTTACTGTATATAAAGGATTCTGGGTCAAATTTTACAGGATCTTCGACCACGGAAACACATGGAAGGATCCCTTCATAATCGCCTTTCCCATTGTTGTGATTTTCTTTGCGATCATTTTTTCCAAACTCGTCGATTCTTTGAAACATTTGTTTCATCTCAGAGAGACAAAAGTTCTAAAGGTTTTTGTTCCTCGATGAAAATTGAACGTTCATCATTTTGGTGAACAGATTTTCTTCGAAATCATTTTCCTCGTAGTCACCATTTGTCAGTCGTTTCTTTTGCCACTGCAGTGCATCAACGGAGCTCGCTCTCGGCAGAGCTTCATACGAAAATTCATAAGCTGTGCCAGCGTGAAACATAATCCTCGTGCGTTTAGCAGGCTTTGCCGTCGTAGTTGCTTTGTAAAGTATTCATTTTACCGTACGCGAACATGTCTTTTTTTTCGCTGTCAAAGATTAAAAATTCACCGCAGGGAACAATTTTTCCAGATTTCTCTAAAAGCAACATTTTCCTGCAAATCTCTGTTTTTCAATATTTAGTCATTAGTCGCTCATTAAAGTGCACTCACAGTTTTGTTCGTATTCCATTATTTTTACTCCTAGTGTTTATAGTGTTTAGATGTTTAATTTCCATTGACCGACGTACGAGTGTAAATCCACGAGGCATATTTCCACAAAAAAGTGTAAAATTTCGCAACGGTATTGCCACGTTTCCAAAACGATTGTATATTCATCAAGCAATCAGAACTCTCACAATTCAACTCGAAGCAACGTTACTCTAAAAATTGATTTTTCCCAACAATTAAAACAAACAGGAAAATCATTCGGTTAAAAAAAAAAAAATACTCTCACGATGCAAACGATTTGGTAACGCAAATCCCCAGGGATCACGTTTCCGAAAAATCCAAGAAACGGGCTTATATCAATGTTAATGTAAAAATTTATCCATTTTCGAAAAAAAAACTTGATCGCTTCTCTTGATTACAGATCAGTCTGATTCCCTTCATCGTTATTTCCACTGCAACACCACCGCCTGGATACGAGAAACCAACCAACTACGATAAGGTACGATATCATCAAACGCCTATTCGCTTAATCTGACCGATGAAAATTATAGAAAATATCGTATCAATAATTATTGTTCAAAAAATGAAAATGGAAGAATTTCGGATTCATTCATTTGCTGGTAAGTTATTTATATTTATATTTACATGAGGTACTGCAGTTCGGACTTTATTGCGGTTTCGAGAACATGGAATCAAACATAATGAAAATGAACTCAATGAATGAAATGTATCGCATGCGAGCTCCTGAAAAATATCAGATCGAGCAGTTTCTCTCTCTTTCTGTTGAATTGGATGTGTTTACGATAGAAATGTTTCGCCGGTTTGTTAGACCAGTTCTTCGATAGAGTGTTTATCGAAAAGCGCACACAAGTGCTGTATATATCACTGACCGAGTCAAGTGTACAAAGCTCCGTATAGGCATTGTTCCACGTGCTCCTGCAGCATGTGCATGAACGTAACGACACTCTTTCCAAGAGAAAAACGATTTTGCTGAGTTTTTACGAAAACTGACTCAGACCTCGTAAAAAAACGAAGCAACGATCTGAAAACTTGGGGGAGAGAAATAAACGTTGTATTTCCATGGATACCAAACTATTTATTTGCATTTATAGACATTTTGGTTATTAATTGCTGGCCATAAAGAAAAATATAATCAATACGTCTTTATCGACGTCGTCGATTTTTTCAATTTTCTATCCAACTTGATTGAGTTATGGCGTATAGTCAGAATGCCATCGTACGTCAGGCTAATGCGTTTCTCATTTGATGACTAATCCAATCGCAAGTACTGATACAAACGTTAAGTATCTATTTCCTCGTTAAGGGAACAGGATTATTGAACTGGCGGAAGGAAAGTGTTCTAATCATTAAACCAAGTTCCTGTTATTAAAAACTCGCAATTTAGGTTGAGCAAGTTTATTATTAGTCCCGCGAGTTCTTGTTCGTACGAGATTTTTAATTCAATAGACCGCTATTAACGTTCGGTTGATATTTTCAATTAAATTATCGAAAATGTTTGAGAAACAAATGATTTTTAGTTTCGAATAAACTGGGGAATTAAAAAAAAGGATCAGGGAGACTCGTTATTATTGAAACGTTGTTTCTTTGTATACAATGTTCGATAATGAGGAAAAATGATGCCACACCCATCGGACGATTGGCAATGTTCGTAGTAAACTAGCTTAGGGGGCTTGGTCCCCAATCTCTCGCATTTTTTTTATGGTTTGCGTTACCAGTGCCATGATGGTTCCACTCTCATCAATATAACCATTCCCTTTAACGGAATGAAAAGAGATTCGCGAGCTCTCGGGATCGCCAGTGAAATGGGAATTGCGAATCCTCTCTCTTTCTCTTACGATTCCCCCCTTTTCTCTACTTCTTTCCTCCTTACATTCACGCTTTAAAAGCAGTAAACATTCACCGTCTTTTCGATACTATCGTTTTATGTTCCTGCTCTACTTGCAGTCGATAAGACCTGCGTAAATTACTCTCCAAAGCCGAAACCTTAGTACCTTTTATTCCTCAATCATCCTAAAAATTGAGATTAAATAATTATATTTTAATCTCAATCATAGAATTAAAAATCGAATCCTGAAAATTGATTATTTGGTTCATTTTCAAAAAAATGGGAAAAATTATTCAAGAATTTCATCAAGTCCGTGCATTGCGGGCTTCTCGATAAACGTGTCGACGATGAAATCGACCCATAATTTCGTTAGAATTTCTCCATCTCGGAAAAGCATTATTTTGGAGAAACGGGTTTTCAACTTTCCAGAGCGTATTTATGGGGCTATTCTCGAGTGTGTCTTGAACCGACCACAGAATCTAAAGTTTTCAATTTAATCGGAAAATTTCGAGAGTCATCCGTCGTTCAGATTTAATGGAACAAAATCCGATAGTGAAAAAGATATGAACGCAGAGAAGAGATTCTAATCCGCGTTGGCCATTTTTCGAAAACCGATTCTGCTCCTTTGAAGCTTTGCACCAGACGAGCTTTCATCCCGATTGACAGATGGACCCATTTGCTCGTACGATTAATTGATGTTCTATCTCCTGTGCAGAATGTAATTAACTCGGTATACAATCACAATGTACACGTGTAAATATCGAGACTAATACGGTATAGAGAATGCGGTGATGTACCGTTTCTAAGCCACCGTGCTAAATTCAGCTCTGGGCATATGGATTTTCCGCATCAAAAATTCTCTCGAAATCAGAACAGTCGATTTCGTTTTACCATTCGATTTTGTTTCTGGAATAATAAATATTGCTTTTCTGCCACGTCGAGTTTTCTTAAATGTTCGTGTAATTCTCCGTGCAATTGAAAAGTCAACGAAAAAAATTATCGAATTAATTTTACTATTTTAAAAAAGTACCAAAAGTCACAGATATTTGAAAGAGGGAAATTTGCTAAAGATTCTCATTGGAATAACAATATTTGTGATAATAATATCGTAAACGTTATAAACATATATTTATATGTACCGAATGGATGTAATCGTGTGCATAGATGGGTACACGAGTAAAAGACCGGTATGCGCTCGACAGCACCTGTATCGTAACTTCAGCAGCTACAAGTTATTCTGGTTGTACATATGCACTCTCTGATACAGATGACTCGGGTGTAGTTACATATAGAGCAGAGACACGGCTTCTTACTCGCAAGTAGATCTAGGCCAGAGATTTCTATGCCCCGAAGGTCGAGGGCGTACCTATACGGTCATGTGTACGCACGTTTATGTACCACGTGAATTTATTAGTAGATGTCCATGCCCATCGGTTGAAAGTAAGGAATTTCGTGACATCTTGTGACGTTAATCCTCTATAGATGTTTCGGGTGAGTATTTTTTCCAGTTGGCTCATCAATTTTCAGTAGAAAGTCCATTTAAACGGGAAATAATGTAAAAAAATTTTGTTAATTGATTCTCGTTGATTTTTGGTTGTCAAGAAGACGACGATTTGCTTTGATTTTCTCGAGTACGAATGCAGTGTGTTGCAAATATAAATTTCACTATTATTTAATGTCATTAAATGTACGAAGATTGTGGAAATTTCCGCGTGAATACTTCCCGGTAAATATAATTTTCACTGAGACACGGTATCCGGACTAGCGTGCCACGAGATTCGTCCGATGGTGTAGGCGCTCGAGGCGTTCTTGATCGAACGAGAAAGGGTCAAGGATAATGGAGAGATGGAAGTGAATGCGATCGGACGATCTCGCGGTGGTACGCGGACAACCGGGCGTGGTGGGCACACGTTCGGCTTATGCTTGTGTCAGTCTCTCGATCTTCTTTGCCGGAGAAAATCGAAAGTTGTCCCACTTTTTTATTGTCGTTGCGGGCGTTATAAGTTGAGCGTCGTTGCAAGGTCAATCAAGTTTCGAAAAAACATTCGTATTTTTTCAGCGTTCGGCAACTCTAGAAAATCGAAAAAGATTCATACAACAAAAATTTCTTCTGAAGAATCATTAAAAAATGGGTAATCATGGTTGTTGTGAGGAGAGGTCGTTTAGAAGACTGTAACGGGTAAACAAGACCTAGAGAGTGTTACCATTGCTCAGAAGACAAGATATTGCGTCCGGTACCACGAACGCGACTACAAACAGAAGATTTCGAGAAAACCAATAAAATGTCTTAATGAAAGCCATCTAATCATTTCCGAAGCTAAATTTTGTTCAACATCGCAAAACACATGGTCAGGTTCCACATTCGTATACAGAGTAAAACTATGCCAAGCTTTCAACGTGGTTGGTACATATTCTACGAGCAAAGACAACATACGTATCCTCTCGTGACGTCGCGTTACAAATATATTTCATACGATATATTTTCGTATAGTATAGAAGAGTAAACTATAACGCGAGCGATATACACGTAGGGAAGTCCACTTTCTCGTGGGAGGCACATACTGCAGTATAGAATCCTGCGAACTTCCTCCTCGGTTCCCTTTCGAATGTCCCTCTCAATGTGACTTCCTCTCTGCCTCTTTCTCATTTCCAATATCTTGCTCTCTCGCGGTCTTTGCCTCTCCTTGTCTGCCCTCGTATATAGTTGGAGTTTACTCTCGTACCGAGTACAGAACCATACTCTCCTCTCTCCAAGTTCGAAATCCGTTCCCATTTCCCATCAGGACGTCCGTATACTCTCAGCCGCCTATACACATGCCCTGCTGTATCTACCGGCGTGATAGTGGTTTTACGCGAACATGCTCTTGTCTCGCA
Organism: Hyposoter didymator; assembly: GCA_037952995.1. Taxonomy (NCBI): domain Eukaryota; kingdom Metazoa; phylum Arthropoda; class Insecta; order Hymenoptera; family Ichneumonidae; genus Hyposoter; species Hyposoter didymator. Next base: position 9,897,506 of record JBAJMU010000004.1, read on the forward strand.
TACGTATACACGTACGTGTAAAGGTGTGGGTCGCGATGGGCGAAGCCGGGCTATGAAGTGTGTAGATAGCTTGACAGAGCAAAGAGTATCGTTGATTCTTTTCTTCCACTCACGTTGGCAAAAGTATATAAAATAGTGTAAA
>JBAJMU010000004.1:9902647-10141982 GCA_037952995.1 Hyposoter didymator
CGGGTCCAGGTGCTTTTAGACAATCGAAGATCGAATATGGATTCAAACCACCGATGGTTCCTTCCGTCCAATATGACGAGAAAACAGCCACTAAAGTGGAGAAGTGACATTAAGAAAACCCGCTTACGTGCCCGCATTTGTATATTGCTTTGATCCCTTCCACCGTGACAGGTGGATAGTGACTAGATGATAAATCTATTTAAAACCTTTATCTTGTAAGTAATTTATAACATCAGAAAGAGACGGAATTTCTTTATTGGACCATTTGATCTGCAGGTTCGATGCAAACCATACGATTGTTCACAAGTATCGTTCACCCCATCGTTACATCACCGTATTTTGTACATTTTTCTGTAACATAAATAGACAATGAGTTGAGGAGTACGACAATGAGAAAAATAAAGAGACTGTTTTTTTTACACAGCTGTGTGCTACAAGTTACGAGAATTATTCTGCAATCCTGACCTGCTACTCATAGCCTTTCATTGGCTCATAAGCCCTCGTCACACGGTAGACTTGCTTCGTAAAACTGTGGCAGAGGCCTTTAATTGGAGCACCGGAGGCGAAGAAAAAGATATAAAGGAAAAGAAGAGAAAGTGTGGAAAAAAGAAAGTTGAAGTAAAAGCACGAAGATCGACTTGTCCGAAGATAACTGGAGACGTAAATGCGTTCGTGTTGGTCAAGGGTTTCTGGGGTTTTCGTGCACGTGAGGTTTTACCGAACCATATACTGGTCTTTGATCCAGGAGAAGAAGGTGCCGGACCGTCATGAATCACCTGCCGGGTTCGGCTTATAGGAAGTTTACTCCCAACGACATATATCGGACTCGGACATGTATATCTCTCTTCTAAACCTACACACAAGTCCATACTTGTGTTCACTATCAGAAGAGAACGTTCTTGAGCACTATCTCGCTCTTTGCCGCACTCTTCTGGGCATAAGCCTCCGGATATCCGTACCTTATGGTTCCCCATCGACTTTTACGACATATGGACCAAATGGATTTTATTTAGGTGCCCACGCGTGCTGTCGTACTGCTTTTTTATAGCTATAGCATTATACCACTGACTATATATTTTCATACGTTTATATATAGCGAATGTACCGTTGTATAGACTACCGTCGGCAGCGATGATATCTGTAGCCCCCAGGATCCAGCCTCAAGGGTTTTACGTGTATTTAGATAGGTTAGTGCTAAATTGGACCGACTGGAGAATTCCGGCATAAAAAATGAATGGCCTTTTTACATCAATTGACAGCAAGGCAGAAATACTCGCTGCGCTCTCCATCGGTCTTTGCTATTCAACTATTAATGGACAGTAGCTAAGCGTCGATAAATTTTAGCCAAGCAGCTCCAATACGTTATTTATGTAGAACTCGGGCTTCCACTCATTTTGGGTTTTTCTTAAAATGAATCTTTATCCAATATTCGATTTCAATCAAGCATTTTTTCTCGCTTATTTCATTTTTCTTGCTGTCAATTCAGTCATACAGGCATTGGTCCAACTTGCCCCGTATTCCAACATGTAGAGGGGTCTTCTAGAAAAGACCCACGTCTTCAATCCCGTTTTCCACTTTTCTTCTCTCTCTCTCTCTATCTCTCGCTCTTTCTCTCTGTTAGCCATATGAACCCTCGTAGTGGCAGCTCGAGAAGCTCTTGCGCACCTTAAGTACAGAGTCTTGGTCCAACCCTGCGGGTCTTCGTTCTGGGTCTAGAGCTTCACACCACTACCCGTGGTGGAGTTCGAGCGTCCATTAAATCCACGACGACAACGACAACGACGACGAATACGAAGACAAGGAGACACTCGAAACATGCCGGTGCAGCACTACCGGAAGCTACAGGAACAGAGCAAAGCACATTCCATCCTCGACTCAAGCCAGTTCCAGTTCAAGAACCGACAACGCAGCAGCCACAGTATCGTGAAATTTTCACGGTCCTCTCTTTCTCTCTTCCTCCATGTCCTGTTTCTTCACTATCTCTCTTCTCCCTCGTCCTTTCTCTATCTCCTTGCCGCTCTCGGCTATATGACCCCTATATTGATCCACGAGAATCTCTGTGTGCTATTCTACTCTCAATCTTTCATACCGCACGATATACCTCATCATGCCGAATCATCGCGTCTCTTATTCAAAATTGCCACTCATTTCCGATCCATCATCCGGAATATGAAATAACAGTGAACGATTGTTTTCTTCCACAACGACCACATTCTCATAGATTTTTCTTCATAGCCCAAAGGAACTGTTTGGCATAGGCTTCATCGGTTTAGAACAACATCATAAGCAAATATTTTTCTTCACAATCATTTATGCAGAGTATGACAAACAAAAACCAAGGCGATCAAATTTTTATTTTGAAATAAAGTCAGTGGCTGCCTGCTCCAGAATGGATCGTGTCTCTCAAAGCTGACAAACACTCAGCCGCATTGTTGCTCTTTCCACTATTCCTATTATCATGAGTTCCTTGCCTTTGCGGACAGACTTTTGAGCAACTACTTATCGTGGTATCGGGTAAACATGACAATCGGTTATTCAACTGGGTTCAGAACATTTGGGGTAAAGCCTTCGTCGAATGGTAAAAAGTAAAAAAGTAGTTGTGTCTTGCACGTTAGAATAATAGTATGCCGTGGTAGTAAGTCCTGCAACAACAAGATTTTGCGGCAAGTATATCCTGTGGCCAAGCACTTTGTCGACTAATTAATTTCCATGGAAATAGGAATCACGTTATTTTTTACTTCGAGTATGATTCGAAACACAAAAGTCTGGCTGGACCATGACCTCGAATACCAGAGGATTTTAAATTAATAGAAAAACTGGTAGAAAAGGCAGAATGGCAAAAGTGTATGCAAATAGAAAATTGAAAAAGATGAAAACAATTGTTTTATCAATTGATTCTATAGTCGAATCTCTGCTACCCCATATGACCATTTTATTCGGCAGTTCAGTTTCGCAACGAATTTCCTGTTTTTTATTCTATGATTCTATTATTTCGTTTTTTTTTTTTTTTTTTTTTTTTTTTTTAACATATCGTGACCACTCGCGCCATTGATCCGGGCAATGCCAAGCGATCCAGAAACTTTGACGCCCGTATGTGTGTGATTTATCACGACACTACGAATTGACTTTCGGCTTTATATGCATTCACTTTTTATTTTTCATGCGTTTTTTTCACTGATCGTTATGCTTTTTTTTGCATTTGCCAATCTAGTTGACGTTTATTTATGATTCGATGGGAGCGGAAAAAATGTGTCCGTCAACGTATAAACTCGCCCCGACAGATGCCTCCGTTTTTGTCTGTATGATTTTACTCTGCTGCTATGATGTGTTATTCCAGAACAGTATCACTGATTCATCGTCGGAATTTCATTGTTCATTTTTTTTTCATCAAACAGACGAACAAGTATTCCATCATAAATATATCCATGCTTCGAGTTCGTCAGCTTGGTTCGTTGCTTTATTTACTTTTTATTATATTTTTTTCCATTAGCCAGATGCGCATTTTTTTTTAGTGCATGCGATTTTTATTTGCGCTCTTGTGCATTCCTGGCACAGACAGCAGAGGCGTTCGTATACTTTGCGAAAATATTTTACCGCCAAGTGTCCGCTGAACTCGAGCGCCAATGAAAATAAATACATGCACAAAAAGTAATGGATGAAAAGCAAACAAGGTAACCTAATCGAAAGTTTATAGAGGAATCACATACGCCCGAGAACTCCGTAAATTCCCAAGGGATTCTCATGCTAACGCAAATATATATGAACTCGAATAAATTATCAAATCGTGCTTCGATATGATGGATATGAAAAAGTTGATCCTCTATTGATTTTTTCTTGTTGTTGATATTTTCGATTTTTCATCCCGACGCTTCACCTCGTGGAGCTCGATTTCTCCACGAGGCTTTTTTTTCGCCCTTGTAGGTAGATAGTCCTCAGCTTCGAGGATTCCATCCTTTTTCCTGTCAGCTGCAGCTGAATTTTAAATCATTGATAACAACTCCACCGACTCCTGTGCTGCCTGTGACACCCTTGAAACCGAGGCATTCTAAAAAAATGTCACGCGATCCCCGAACAGTGTGTTCACATGAAAATTATTTTATGCTACACAAAGATCATGAAATTGGCAAGTACTAAAATCTTTTAATAACCGCAGTGGCCAAAAAACATTTCAGAAGTCTTTGCAAAAACGCTGTGATGAGAGTCGGTCCTGGTAACTGCGTTTCGAGTCCGTTCCAGCTGCAGAATGTCAATCAAAACGGTGAATCGTTTTCATCAGCATTTATAGACCGCTCTCGAAACAACATTACAATTTGGCCATCTACCAATTTCACGCGACTCCACCGTTGCTTCTCGTTTCAAAAGCTTCTACAAAACTTGCTGATGATCGGCTAAATAATGGACTTTTATAGCTTGCATCGTTTTGTCCATTCGTCACTCACCAACACCTCTGGCCAAATGAAAAATCGATCTTAACGAAGTCCACTAACTCGAAAACCGAACACCGCTCTCCTCTGTGGTCGGATTCCAACGCTACAGATTAAAAATTGATGGTGAAAAATCTGTTTGAGTACGTGTCTCGAAACAACACGTCACTGATCAGGAAAACATCGCAATGTTGTCTTTCCAAAGACAATCATTTTCTTTGAGATATGGCAATTTATATAGAAGGTCATAAAATACATGTCAGCAGCGATTACTTCTCTACTTCATTTGTTTTATCCCTGGCAGATTAACACGCAATTTCAACACGAGATTATGTGCCACTGAGAATGCAGTCGACTGTGTCTCGGTGCGTGCGGAGTAATCTACCAACAGGCTTTCGCGCTCGAATTACACGAAGCTGTTCTCAGTCAGGTAAGCATTGCTGAGGCTTTGGAAAAGAATAAAAAACTTGACACGTTTGTAAATTTGAGAAACTCGATTTTTCATAAAACTGAAAAAATCTCTTAGCCCAGAAGGAAATTCCGACTACAATGTAAATTCAATCATAAAATTGCCATCGTTCTGGAAGAAATAAACAAATGTCGAGATACTGTGTGATTTGATAGCGCTCCTGGACAGGGTTCGAGTCTTCATCTCGTGTGTACAATTGGAAGACGACGATGCAAAGAGTCCTAAGTAAGCACAAGGTGGTTCGGTGGTCGCCTGTTTTTCTTGACCCTCCCTGGGACTCCTGGTTCGAACAGAAGTGGAGAAGAAGGAGGACGAAACAAGGGTTCAAGATGGAAAGGAGACGCAACCGGTTTTTCGGTAGAAGTACTCCGTTAGGTAAATATCTTTTCCGTGCTAACGGCCGTTGCGACTCTTTTCATCATTCTCTCAACCTGCCAACCCGACTTTCTCACTCCACCATTTCTTCTTCCAACTTTTCAGCTATTGCTATAACTCTCCCGTCGACATAAGTTACATATATATTTCGTGTACCGTATCTCGGTACGAAACAGAGGGGAGAACAAACCAAAACAGCTTTACTTCACATCCGTTTCTTCCTTTGGGCATTTGTTGAGAAAGGGTGCAAGAAGGAAAAACCCTCTTGGATTCCTCTGTATGTTCTGCCCTCCCACGTAATCCTTCGCTTTTACTACCTTGCCAATGCTTTAACAACGTAGGAGCTAGTTTGTGATTTTGGGAATAAGACACATCGCCTTCTCCATTTTCTCAAAACACGTAGAGTTGAGCTCTATCTCAACTTTTATTAAGTTTTCATTCGATTATTCATAATTTCGACATACAATTCATCGATAAGAATGTATTCTTCAAAATACTTCGCGATTTACAGTTTTGAAAACTGCGTATGTTCGAAAATGTATTTGGAAACGTTGCCGCATCGAAGAAATAACTGGAAAATTTTATTTTCGTAAAAGTCAAGCATTTCCATGTTTTGAAGCGAAAAAAATGAAAGAGTTTGAAATAACGAGAGACGATGGTCGCTTCAAGTACGATGGAAGAGCGAGCAGCGGACCAGTTGGTTGTGGAGAATTTTACGAGAGATAGGATGTGCAAAAAATTTTCATTGAACCACACAACGAAACGCAGTGGTAGCCAGAAAATACCTGTTGTTAGAATGAGCTCGTATTTTTCTTTTCTTTTCAGTGTTTTTTTCTTTGTTTTACCGCAAACGAGTATCACGAGAACGAGAGTAGAGAATGGGAATGAACTCGCGGTCAAAGGAGAAAAAGAAGGACAGGGTATGGGACGAATTAACTTTTGGCCGGGTACGCTCTTCTGGATTACAAAAATTTTGCCGGCTCTACCGGATGCTCCTGTTGTCACTCCGAGACCGCTCCACGACTTTCCCGCTTTTACATCCCAGATAAACTCCTTGCCTTCTTTTTCGTACGCGGTTTAAAAAATGCGAGCGTGCGCACGTCCTTTATATACTGACTCTGTACCTAAATACTTATCGTCTTTGTGTACTTGCACGAACATATATCGCATAAAAAAGTAATTAAGCATGATAAAGAGAGTACGAGCTTGTCTTTTTTCACCTTTATCTTTTCTCTATTCCGCACTGTGCATACTGGGTCATTTTGACCCCAACACTTGTTCGTCACCGATTGTGCGGCATTAAATGGCGAGGAATGTTTTGGCGTTGAATTTTCGTCTTCGTCAAAAAAAAGGTCCACAAAATATGGAAAATTTTCTGCAAGAAACGCCTCGACAAAAAAAAAACTAAAAATGCATATTCATCGGAATACAGCGATTAAAAAAACGCCTCGGGTCAGATTGACCCAATATGGACTTATTCCGATTAAAAACGCAAATCGGAGTCGATCATATTATCAGTTACGGGGAAGTAATTGGGCACGATAGAAGTAGAGCGAGTATATCTTGTTTTATATATTTATTTTTATACCATTCCGTGCCGAGAATAAAATTCGATAAAACAACAAAATACCGAGCTAATAAGTTTCTATCTGATTAAAATTGTGCTCATAATTTATCGATTTACAACAAAACTGCAAATTATTACTAGAGCATATTTCCAACTTGAATTCTTCACGCGGAAATTTTAGGAGTTCGTGAGTACGTCGTAGTGTCGACAATGACAAGTGTGTGAAAATAAAAACAGAATATTTTTTAACACGGTTCGGTGTTTCGTAAATACAACTTTTTTGCGAATGAAGGATCGTTTGAGCGGTTTCTGGCCCGGGTGCTTTATGCGTAACAAGTGAAATTCGAGACCGGAAGATCGAAAGTAGGTTAGCGCACACACTCGACGGTCGTATACCGATGCGTTTTACTGAGCCCAGGGACAGCCTTAATCCAAAAACCCCGCTGTAAGTAATAAAATGATTAATTAATATGATCGGAATTATAACAATTATTTCCATCGTGATTTCATTTGAAATTGGAATGATATATTTTGTGAGAAAATACTCTACACGTGGCATATTTATTTTACTATTTTTAAAAAAATTGTAACTACATGGTTTTATGATTAATATTTGTAATTAATTATGATGAACGTGTTTGAAACGAAACAAAATTATCTGCCACATTCTCCTTTAACTAATTATATTCCACGAAGAGTTTGATTCCGAGGCGACTTGTTTGACGAGCTAACACATTTTCACAGTGCCCAAAACCACGAACCGTGCTTAATTCAATTCAAAGTAGAGAAATTGTGTTTTTAACGTGGAAAACGTCCAACCGGCCGAGCGCACGTGGTGGGCAGACATTGGTTTACTTTGGACATTATGAATCTCCACGACGTATATTTGTACAAATAAATATAACAAACTCCGTACTAAAATGAATTTCAATATTGTCATTTTTATTTTGTTGTCATAACCGTTGTTCGTTGCGTTCCGTACGAATATCATTCTAACCGGAGAAAATGTTGAGCTTGTTTCTAGTAAATAAGACACAAAAGCATGAAAAATACTCATCAGCCCAAATGAAGCAGAAAAGAATAAAAGTGTAGGCGGAGGCTTTATCGTCTCTCTCCTGTTTCAACTTGAGTTTTTCCTCACATCTCTTGGATGAGTGTGTAATAACGTGCGTCCTCTTCATCTTTTTCTGCTACCCTTTTGAGCAATAGCTACATGCTAAATTGCTGAAGTGCATTATAACAGCAGACACCCACGAAAATTTACATACACTAGTGTTTCCAGGGGACATTCCATGTGAAAAGAAACTATACGTTTGATCGAGAGTAGTCGGATGGGAAAGCACTAGGCACATCGTGGGTTTCAGCACCTATGAATATTTGATATTAAAGTTTTTCCAGCTCTTTTTACTCGATTAATGAATTTTTGGTCTTATGAATTAAAGTAATATTAAATGTTTTCGAATTGGCAGTCGCTTCAGTCGCTCTAACCGAGTTTATTTGACGTTTGCATAATTTATTCAGTCTCTAGCTCAAGTGCAGAAAAATTGGGAGGCCTCTCAATGCATGTGGCTTAGAAAATGGGTTATTCTACTTGAAATTCCTCATGTACGTATACATATTTCTGTATGTATATAAAATAAATACGATCTCACTCGACACGCCCAATTTTCATGGACAGAAATAGTGAGAGAAGGAGAGGAAGTAAGAGCGAGGCATATATAGAATATTACCATTGCAAATAGCAGTAGTAAACACTGAAAGGTCATAAATATTAATAAAGGTCTGTTTCTACTCTAAGGTCCTTTCGAGAGCTCCGTCTCTTCCGTTTCCTCTTGCTCAGTTTCTCTTTTTCCCTCTCATTCTCTTCCTGCTCTTGTCTTTGGTGCTCGTTGCTCTTCTCTTCATCTCTCCACTCTGCTCCTCGTTCTGCTCGACGTTTCGTCACGAGAGAGCACTGCTCCTGCTGTCTGGCACGAGTATAGTTTTCTCTTTTGCTAATATCTCGCAGCATCTTCAACCCTTTTCAAGTACCACCGACTCAACCTTCCCATAGTGTAATGATCTTGAAATGAGACTTTTTTTTCATTTTCTCTTGATCATTATATGGGAGCCAGTTCGTTTCGATTTTATTTTATTACCAGCTTTTTTTTCTATCGGAGAAAATAATGAAATGATGAAGATAATCATCTTGGGTATTTATGTCAGATTTTCCAGTTAACTTGTTAACATCCCAAGTACCTTTCGCCATGTTTGTTACTTATAAATCTTGTTTGATCTTCGTTGCATCATAATGCATGTGAATATAATTACGTGTGAAAAAATGAGGTTTCAATATTACGCAAGACATTACTACTGTAATATAATAATGTTTTAATGCTGCGTGTATGCAAAACTTTATAATATACATTTTTGCATGTGATTCGTTTTCTCTCGTCTGTTTATACGCTCGTATCAGTGTCTTAGAGACTTGCTACTCTTTCTCAATTTCCAACGCACCTGCTGCGATACACACGCGAGAATCTTACCGCGAACGCCTCGAGGATCATCAACCGCCAACTCATGAGCTCACGTTCACTTCGCGTGGATTCCCCCTGCGGTTGGGCTGATCATACTTCGGACGTGTCTTTCGGGCGAGAGGCATATTAAGCATAGAAATGTGAGAGATACGATATATACAGGACGACACAAGGAATTCCAGAGTAAATCGACCATTCGTGTTGATTATTATATTTGTTTATTAATTATTCATTTATTCTATGATTTTAATTTTCATTTTTTATTCTTATTTCTCACGGTAATGCGTAAAAATCGCAGATTGCAAAATTCGGATTTTGATTGTTGATTTTAATTTGTTGAATTTAATGAAACGTTGGAAATAATTAGTATAAGCGAAAAATTTGGGTTCAAAGGTTTTTGTTGCATTATTTATGGATCAGTGATCGATAAAAATGTGTTTGACAAAATGAAATGTGAATGGTATGCAGAAGCGAGATGGATAGATGGTCGCTGTCTCAGTCTCTCCGCTGGCTCGTGAAAGCGGAAGCAAAAGGGAATCTCTCTGGTTCTCGGTTTATGGCCGATAACCGAGACGACGCGAGAGTCTCCCTGGCATCAAAAATCCATATTGATGAATCGTCAACAGCGCGAGAGTAGTGGGAAAAAAAGAAGTGTCTCTAAAGATTCGTGGAGCGAGGAAGAAAGAACATGTGCGAGAGAAAAAGAGCGAGAGAGAGAGAGAGAGGACAAACGAGAGATCCGCGTGAGAGGCGAAGATGAAAGTCTCCCAAAAATATTGTTCCCAGCAACAGTCTAAAGGAGTTTGGTCCAGTGCGAGAGTGGTCAAGAGAGGCACGACATTTTAAACATCGGGCGACTCACTGGTCGATTAGTTAGTTCGAGTTCGTGTCCCGAAATGGCAAGATGAGGCTCATTTATGAATAGTCTTACAATAATATTGTTATTTTAATTATTATTTTGAGAATATCGTTAATTAGTGTAAGAAATCTTTTAACTTCATGTCCAGAACGACACGGCATGGCTATTACGTGTTCGTCAACGTCACTCATCAATTAATTTCATTCCTGTTAATTGTCAGTATTTTTTGTTTTCCAAACAATTAAATCGGGAGTGTCTTTCGTTCAAGTTCGACGAAATGTTTGTCGTAAATTTCGTAAGTATTAACGAAAATATAAAAATCAGTTAAATTCTGTTCAATTCATTATATTCCACTCGATCATCACCTCAAATGTAAATACTATATTCATGAGTTTACCAAGTGGAGTAACTAATCGCATAATTGACGAGTTCTACCAGCTGTTCGTGTGTATTCCCATACATACGTACATAATTAGAATTGTATCGAGAATATCTAGTAGCGAACAACCCCACCCTCAAATCTGTGGAGATTAAATAACGAGAGAGCGAGATAGAGAGAAGGAAACGAAGAGAAAGAGTGAGAACTAGAAAGAGAGAGAGAGAGAGATGGGAGTAGTTGCGAGGCTGGTTAATTAATAACATTCGTGGATTTGCAATCAGTCAATAATGGCAAATGTCAACAAGCATGGAGAGTGAGAAATGGTATCGAAATTAATGTGGTCATCTGACACATCGACATACAAACATACACACTCGTATTAATGTCAATGTTTCGTTCCAATACACTCTGTTGTGTGTCATGTATCGCATGTATCAAATACAAAACAATATATATTCTCGATAGACCTGACTACGTACGAGGCTCGATATCTCCTCCATATTTATACAATACATACATCAACCCACGCTCCAACTCTCTCGCCCAACTGAGCCTCGTCCGTCCATTACATTCTCTCTCTACTTTCATCTGTTACTTCCTCTACTTCTCTCTATCTTCTCCTTGCATCGTTGCTCTTGTGGTCTCTTTCTTTGCTCCGAGGCTTTAGTCAGCATTTCGGTCAAACGTTATTGTTGCTCATTATCATTAACAACATTGTATGAATCTTTAATTTTATATTTCTACACTGCGACATATCGTAAGGACACAGACAAATTTATTCACTCTGGGAATTCCTTCAGGATTCCAAGGCCTGGTCCAGGGAACAAAGTATCAATGATCGGGCAATCTGTCTCTCTCGTTCTCTTGCTCAGCACACAGACGAAATGTTTATTCGTTTTTAATGAATAGAAATTTTCTATAGCACGTTCGTTCCAGACAAATCGGCACTTTTTCGTTGTCTTTTGCATTGACTTTACTTATGCAAATGTTCCTGCTCGTATGGCTGCTTGAAATAGATCGCACGATGTTCGAATTAACATATCAAAGCACAACGTATTTTGCTGATGAAGTTGCATCGCGTTTGTCAGGATTGTCCGCGCTCGGCAGCTTTTTTTAACGAGCATGTAATCAAAATGGATTTTTCTTTTTTTTCCTCACCGGTGCAGCTTGATTCGTCGGTCAAGTAAATTAGAGAAATGACTTTCCGATTCGGAAATTGCTCCGCCGTCCTCTCCAAACATTCAACACGCGATACATGCGTTTTTTTTTGCTTTCACTCGTATGAACTGCACGTTATTTATATTTGTTTCAACTTTTCGTTTTTTTTTTGACGTCGCTGCGCCGGTGTAAAAAGTCCAATTTCCATGAAACAAAGAATTTCGTTTCATTGGGACGCCACGTTGCAGAAGTTTCTCGTTTAATCCTCGTTACAACGCTAACAACTTGTTCCTCTACAAGTTCCATGTTTGTTTCGAGAGTTTGTCTATTACGAACTCGATTCGAAGATGCTTGTGTAGTTCGATCTATCGTGCTGCATCAGGATACGAATTTCGTTATCCATTAAAATCGTTAAAAAATACTGTGATTGTCTTTATGGACAAACAGCATGGACTGGCCGCGTCAGAGAATTTTTCCAACCGATTTTTCGACAATATTTCCTTTTTTCTCTAATCGATTCAGCTTCACCCACACTTTCCCAAATGATTACGTATGACGGTAGAAAAGCTCATATAATAGGGGCAGCAGCAGTTGCTATACATAGATTCAAGGTGTTTTAAGGGGCGGGGGCTCGTGGCCGATCCGTTAATTCACCGGACGACATCAGAGTTATCCCGAGTGTTATCTGGATGGGCATAACCATAGTGAATAGGTCCGCTGAGACGGTGGGAAACAGGGAAGAGGGAAAATTCACAGTTGCACGGAAACTATATAATTGCGCGTCCGTTATCCACAGCGTTATTCGGAGGGTGTGTTTCTCCGATGATAATGGGCTTCTCCGTGGCATTTTCCGATTGAGCTCATTTGGCCTCATCTCGCTTTGCATCTCGACCACTCGACCATTTTCATTTTCACAGCGAGCCAGGAAAATATCCGTATTTCTCGCCCTCACTTCCTCATTCCCAGACGACTGCTTTCTTCATTCCTCTCGCAATGTCGACTTGTCGTGAATCATGAATTCAGAAATCCTTCAACTACCGAATATCTATAGAATTTATATCCATATATATAATTCTTTGATGAAACGGTCTTCCTATTAACGTAGACAATAATTTACGACGACTCTTTCCCACCAGGCGATTTATTCGATCCTTCCTACTGCAGAATCCTGTTTACTCACTTTCGGCAGCACCGAAATCCAATCTCTTGAGTTCTACTTTCGAGCGTTATATTTTTTTTGTTCTGCATCAACATCGTTAGTGAAATTGGAACTGTGATACGTTTTTATTTTTTTTATTTTTTTCATGCCGTTCCACTCCGTTCTCTCCCAGGCACTCGATTTCGAAAAATTCCGCGCCAATTATTTTTTAATCATCGCGTTATTAAAAAATTATACCACGCCCAGACCTTCGTGTAAAATATTAGAAGATCATTTGACAATTAATTATATTTTGAGACGCAAACTTTCTTAACAGCCGAAGGCTCAAGCGAAAAACAATATTCAAATGTCCCGGTGTGAAAGTTAAAAATGTCTTTTTAATTTCGTGGGTGTAATAAAAACAACATGACGAAAAGTAGCGTAGTAGGTGATACTCGAAAAACGACTTTCTCCTAAACTTGAGGTTTCGAAAGAGGAAGAGTTTTTCTCGACATTGCCCTGGAATATATGTGAGAACTTGGTTCTCTATTAAATCGGTGAATGCGTTATAACGATTGTGAGTATTGTTTCCCTATTTTGTTGCGTTTCTCGGGGGAAAATGGGGAAAAAGTAGCGATACATTTATCAATTGGTTAATGACTGAAGATGACAAGGCAAAAGGAAATAATGGAGTAAATTTATTTGGGACAATATTTTTACTAACTAACCGTGTAGCTCGACGTTATTCCTTCATTTCTTTTTGCCATCGTGCTCTGTTTTCTTTCTACTATTCGGTAGCTCCATCGTCATTAGCGGAATCGGGTTTTCGATTTTTCTTTCTTGCCCTCATAGTTTTTTCTCCATGCGAAATATACATAGGCAGAGAAACGCGCACAGAGAAAGAGGGATGCATAAAAACATATGTATATATGGATAGGGGAATGAGAAAACATACGCCCCCATCGTTGGTATTTTATGTGTTCACCTCAGTGTGTATCTACGTGGTTTAAACTAACGATGCCCGATTATTCTAGGCAACGCTGTACCTCCTGATAACGTATCACTGGCACGCCAGTTGGGCCGTTTCAACATGGCCTTCAGGAGGGCCCGGTATCGCGGCTGAAGTGAATGGATCGCCGACGGACGCTTGGCTGAACATACCCGTTGTTAAACGTTCCTCTAATCAGGCAGAGCTCGCTAACGAACTGCCGTTGCCGGGGCGTCCCGTTGGTACGAGGAGCAGAAGCGTCGTCGTCGTCGTTGACGCCGATAGCCCGGGCAAACTCGTTGAATATCTCGCGGTCGGTCCTTCCGAACGAACGCATCGAGAATACGCAAATCGTACGGGAGAAAAATATCTGAAAGCGATCATTCCCACGGAGGCTTCGGGGGGAATGATGATTGAGCAGGTTTCCCATCGTCATAGCGCGAGACCAGAATCACTCGAGTGGGAACCAACCAGTACGAAGAATGGAGCAGAGAAGAAGCTGCGAAAAGACGAAAAAAAGAAAATACGTTTGGCAATTGTAAGGAAATCGTTTATCTCAGCCAAAGAATTAGCTGCGATGAAGGAATTCATCGGAAGGATCAACTCGCCGAGCATAATGAAGCCGTGGAAGTTCACAGCCGGTCGTTGGTTTGATTACGAACGAGCCTTCATGGAAAGCCATCGGAAACCCCAACACCGGAACGATCCAACTCGACTCAATATTAATTCAGCATCCAGTGGAGTCACCAAATCCGAGAATGTCAAGGAAAAAATGAGCGGGATTAACGGAACCACGATCAACGCGGATCTTCACATGTCACGGGATAAGCCATCGACCTCTCTATCCAGAAGCAGGAGACAGGCTGCGCTCGTCGATGCTGCAAGGATCAATAATTCCAAGCTCGAATCCAACGCAAATGATGATAAGACCACGTCGGATTATGACGCCCGAACACTGCCCAACGGCACTCCGTTGTTATCCTCGCCGGAATCCCTCGAACGCTCCAACGTCCAAGATGACAGGAACAAACCAAGTGTCATAAGTTCAAGCATTACGACTCCCCTCGGCGTTACGAAACTTTTGGACTCCTCGAGGCTTCATCAACAATCCAGAAACACAAAGCCCCGAACGATTGTACAACATCTGCGTGGTAGTGCTATTACCAGGCAAACTCGAGGCTACAACAATTCTCCGAGATTATCGAGATCTCAAGACTTCTACGAGCCTCTGTTCAGACCCGTGGAACCGCGTTTTTCCACGCGACCACTTCTTACAGACCCAAGATATCGCAGACCATCAATTTACCAACAATTTGATCATTTTCCAAAATCCAACCCAAATACCAACCAACTGAGGTTCATACCGTTCCAAAATTATTATGGAAAAAATACTAAGTCTTTCGGATCCCAAGACCCAACCGACGGTGCGATAAACGAGGTCGTTAATCTCCCTCAAAGCAACCAATTGACCCAAACAAATATCGCTAATCTTTCGACATTCGACGTCGAACAAATCGACAATTTGCGAAAAAGTCTGACCGGCGTTTTCGACAGACATTTTTCCCCTGCTCCAGTTAACATATTGCCTAATGTCAGAGCGATATTGCCGAAGCAGGTTTTCGTCGCCCCGCCCAGGCTAATCTACGATACGAAAATATTGCCGGCCCCTTTTTCGTTGCAAAACTTTTTCCAAAATTCCAACAATGCCGTTAACGTCGGAGAGGATCCTAATGAAAAAATTAACGACAGCTCTTCGCACCTGAATAACGAAGTATTTGATGGTCAAAGAGGCAACATCAATTTGCAGAAAAAACCAAGTAAGATTAATAATGTAACTTTCTTCATTTCTCATTTATTTAAAAATTCTTGAAATCGTTTTCGAACTCAAGCAGCGAAATTTGTTCATTTACTTTTGTCACAAATCGATGCATGGACCTCGATGCTCGGTGGAGCCTTAATCCTAACGAAATGAAAATGAAAAACTTTGGGATCCATGCTTGGTGACAGAAAAGACAGTTTAAGTTATTCCATCGGTGATTTTTCAGCAATTCCCATGAGAGAAGATTCGAAAGAGTCAGTCACGAGCTCGGAAAAGTTGATAACGCCTTCGCCACCTACGACGAGCCAAGTTTCGTTTGGAGTGAATCAGCCGAAGGTGCCATTGGTTTCCACCCTCTCGGACGAGATATATCGAGTTAGAGGGCTCGAGGAGATGGAAAATCCATCGAGAGTACCCGAGAACGAGACGTTTCAACGTGACAAGGATGAACCACGAGTGAATCACAAGTCACCGAGTGAAACGGGTGTGAAGGATCATCCTGGCAACATGCGATCGAGTTATGACAACTCTGGAAGCACGTATGCGAGCAAGGACCAAACTGGAACGGGAAATGTCGATCATTCGCCAGTTATCGGAGCTATCAATGATGAATACCCGAATCACCAGAATACGAAACATCCTGATGTGTCGAGGATCGAGTCGAGTGTGCGGATTCCACTCACACCGATGCGCGCCAAACAGAGTGACGATAATTACGACAGGGGCAGTAACAAGTGGCGAGGAAATGACGATAATAATCACGTGAGTTTTTATTTCATTTTTCCATATCGCATCCATTTTCATAATTTTCTTTTTCATTTGCAAAATCAAACTGAATCATTCTCCGAGACTCAATTTTCATGGATATACGATGTTGACCCAAACAAGAAATCGATTATGCTGATGGCAATACTTTTTCCAGCCTCGTTACGTCGCCAAGTACTCTTTTGGCTATCTCGTCGATGATAACGATTCGCGAAACGATTTTGGCCATGAGGAGATGCGGGACGAGGGCATAACGAAGGGACGTTATCATGTCAGGTTACCGGATGGTAGAATACAAAAGGTCAATTATCAGGTGGATGAGAACGGTTATCGTGCTGTTGTGTCTTATCAGCGAGACGCTGCGCGATAATCCAACGTTTTGCCTCTTGTACAAAAACAAAAAAAATGATTTCGAGGTCCAAAAATGTCCAATTTCGATTAATTGGCCAAGTAAAAAACTGTACGAAATTCCTATGTTACTGGTGCCATTTCGCGAAAGGCCACACGTCCTTTTATAACGTATTATTGAATCAGGTGTTATCGATTGAGAAATGTGGAAAATAGCGAGAAATCAAAACTAATAAATTAAAGGAAAAAGCAATGAATCATTGGAATTAATGCGAAATAACTGTTTTGTTTAGTAGCGACTGTAATTACGACTTTGATCTAAAAATTGTTCCTTTCGTAATAGCAGCACTTGAGTGTACGCGGCGAGTATATATTCCAGCAAACAAGATCCTCCTGTCTCACAAATTTCAAGACACTTCGTACCTGCACGTTTATGTATGTGCTGGGAGTAGACTCGTAAATCTTTCTCTGTTCATCGCACGCGTACGCATTAATGAAGTGCGAATGAGAAGAAAAAAATGAAATAGATAAAAAGGATGAAGACGAGCTCGGCAATGAGCGCGAATTTCTTCGTGTACCGCGTGGTATGGGGCCCATTTCGTAATTCACGTAACAACGAACAAGCTCGTAGGATTCGTTGGAGAATCTCTCGCTCGAGTGCTGTCGTTTACGTCTACATTTTCGCTTTCCCGTGAGAAGGAACGAACCGAATCTAGACGAGCAAAATAACGATGACGTCCACGTATATACCAAGACGCGAAGCAATATTCATACATGAGCATTTATATACATATAGCTACGCAGAAGACTGGAGGCAATTTTATCATATTTTTCCATACACCAACTTTTGCCTCGAAGGAGAAAAATGAAATGAGAAAAATATAAACTTTTTTACATCCTATCATCTCGTATCATTCAACTGACAAGCATATAGCAGCAAAATATTTTTTTATGGTCAAACTAGGACCACGGAGACTCTATGTATTCGCTTGAACTTTATTTTAATTTCTGTTGTCTATGGAAAATAATACGATCTGTAACTATTTTATTTTTCAACAATCTTCATTATTTATTATTTTTATTTGACATTTATCTGCGTATGATGATGTCCACGTGAGTTGAATAATGTCCGTTTCGTTTATGATTGTGTGTTTTAATGTGTAATC
Organism: Hyposoter didymator; assembly: GCA_037952995.1. Lineage (NCBI taxonomy): Eukaryota > Metazoa > Arthropoda > Insecta > Hymenoptera > Ichneumonidae > Hyposoter > Hyposoter didymator. The sequence continues at coordinate 9,920,619 of JBAJMU010000004.1, forward strand.
GATAATTTAGAATTTTGAAATTAATAAAAACATTTATATGAAGAATGCAAAATGTTATTTCTTGAAAATTGACAGAAAATTTATTTTTCGGTCAACCAACGATGAGTAAATGGAAAAAAAACAGCGAACTCTTTCACTAGAATACCTCAGACCACGAAGTCCTTAGAATCAGGAATCATGAGTGAGTGAGTGAGTATATGGTTAAGAATTTGTCCTGAAACATCATGGGAAGAAATGAAAATAAAGTGGAGTTTGTCGATGGCAGAACGATCACCGAAGCCATGCATAGTGTTGCAACGACTTCCCCATGTTGTAAGATTTCCCCAGTCCTTTTTTACACTCTAACTTCCAACTAACTCCGTGAAATCTCATTAAGTTGCCAACATCGTGCCCTATTATTGTTATTGTGATTATTACAAAATTAATTACACGATCTACTTTGATCTCTGAGTTCGTACCAAACAATCAATTAATCAACAAACTTTATAATCTGCAAAAAGAAAAACAAAGATTCGTGTAACCAATTCGTGGGAGTATCAAAAAAAAAAAAAAAATTCTTAAAATAATTCATTCCTGTGTCATTTTTTGTTTGTTCAATATTCATTTTAGGCAGCCTCGTGCAACAAGAGCTCGGTGAATGTCACACGTTACCCACGCTCGCTCGAATGTGCATCGACGTATTTCCAAAAATTGACAATTCATTTCGGTAAATTTATTGCATCAGTTGGTAGGTCGAAATTTTGGAAGAAAAACGAGCACGGGGAATAGGAAAACACGAGGCTGCATATTTACTCAGAAAATTCGTACGTTTTCCATATTTCTATTTATACATATGTGAACCTATAAAAATGTATGCGAAAGGTGTATGTATCTTTGCATGATTCGCGCGAGAGAATTACATGTCCGCATCTCTGGAGAGCAGAGAGAGAGAGAGAGAGAGACAGAGAGAGAGAAGTTGGGTACGAGGTTTTCATCTGTAACGAATAGAACGTGATGGTGAACCTTCTCCTCTACCTCTTCCCCTTTCACCCATCTGAAAGGATAAGGGAAGTGCGGAGAGCGCGCAGAATTGTTATGAAACATAGGGGAACACATACACAGTCTTTATCTCATTTTATTACATATATACATAAACAAATATTCGCATATATAATATATATATGTATAGTTTAATGTAGTTATGTACGGTAGGTAGTAGCAAATGTACACGCTACTCTGCGCGTTGTTTCTCGGCCTCGTAACTAGAGAAATTAGTTAGGAGATCCCTCGCGTGAGCTGACGAGCTTCTCTAGATACAAATATACTCGCACTACAGATATCCAAGTACTAGCATCCCTCCTTCCCATCATCGTAGGTTCTTGGCCTCAGCTTCAAGTATATATATATATACATACAAATATATTTAAATTATAAATGTATATAATCTACATGGTTTGGTATATACATATATATACACGTTTATGGCTTGCAAATTGTTTAATCTTGTGGATTCGATGAAGGGCTTGTCTGAAGCGAAGGAGCAGGAGGCTTGAGATTACACCAGTACTTGGCCAGTTTACAACAGCAGGAATATTAATGAAGCTCGACAATATCGCGCTCATTACGAAGATCATTAGCACGATTAATATATTATGTCGGATCAACTTTAATTATTATTCATTTATCAACAGTCTACGTCTTACCCGAATGCCAAAAAAAATTCGAGCCTAATAAATCGAGATTATCCAATTTCTATGAATCTAGTAAGCATTTTTTTTATACCCTTTCAATTATTTCATCATAATTGAATTCTTACAAATAGAAGCTTATCGAGTTCTCATTGCGATTTTAAAAAATGAGGAAAAAAAAGTTTTTCCATCTTGAGAAACGAGGGTGTCGAACAAATGCGACTGTTCCCTCGTAATAGAGCTGAACTCGAAGTCGATTGAGAATTATTTCATTCAGAGCACATTGGACTTCTCGAAGGTAAAATCTCGAAAAAAGTGCGCTTCGCGATCAAGTTTGCGAACACGACATTAATAGAGGTCAAAGTTATTCCAATCATTGGTCTCGTCTATTATATTAGGTTTATGGCGAGCTCGTACATAGAGTTATATTTATATATATTTTTATAGGAAAGTGAACAATCCTCATATTATGTATAGAAGAGCGTTAAAAAGTTTAGCGAGAAACGCGCGAAAGGGGTGGAGTGGAAGAAATTCGTCGATTCTCGCGAGCAAGTGCTGGTCTTGCAGTTGGCAAACTTTTAATGGACTGACATATTTAAGACGAATAGACTCAGCCTCCGGAGACGGAGAAAAGGTAAATCAGATAGAGCGAGAGGGAGAAACGATCGAGAGAGGAAACGAAAAGCAAAGAGCACGGTTTGTTGTCCAACTTCGAGGTTCGATGCTAGAGTTGAATTGGCGAAATGGGTGAAAATTCCAAGTGGATAATGGATTAGCAATGTGGGAGTCTACCCAGAGCCAGCGAAAATGCCATTTGAGGATGTTATACCCAAGGAATGATAAAGCTTCGATAAATCATGACGACATGGAGTCTATCGATGCCTCCACCTCCATCAATATTTCCCTTCAAACATTCTCCACATTTCTGCCTCCAACTTTCTATACAAAAAGACTTTTTCTATTATACTAACTTATACAGGCTAAAATCGCAGTCATTAAATTTCTGATTGTTTACAACGAGAAGTGACGGTCGTGGTTCAAACCGCAAGAATCGATAATTTTCTATCAAGCATCGACGACGACGATCAGAGTTTTACAGATTAAGACGCAAAAAGCACCTTAAGATGAAGGGTCGAAAAATGTGTGCGTGTGCGGTAAACATGGATCGAGGGTCATGATTTTCGATCGCGGCAGTGAGCTCGTGTCTACTTGTGACACGCACGTGCTTAACGACGATGAAAAGGGCGATATCCTCAGGGTGATGCAAGTGTAATGTGCACTCAGTTGGGAGGAGCGGAGAAAGCTCTTCCGAGCGATGGGCTTACCGGCCTGGAATCCAGAACTGGCATGTAGAGCCCTTCGCGTATTAAATTGGGAGGCTTGAGGATTTGCCGTCGAATAATCAATTTGAGCTGATAATCTTTGAGGAAAACGACGTTTTCCTCTTTATCATTTTGCTACAAAAAAGGAAACAGAATTTAAAAACAAATATTATCGATCGAGCCACCTGATTCTCTTCTACGCTGTTTGATGTCCTGGTCGCGATGGATCGATGTTCGAAATGAGTCCAACGTACTCTACATCTGATTTATATTACGAAATGCTTGTATGTAAATAGTACTTTTGTTTAATACTGTATACGAATACGAATAAATGGAGTATTTCCGAGGTGGAAGCCTTAATTGCTTCACACGCAAGCACGGTCCTTAGATGGAACGTAAAGATCGAACGAAAAGTCCCTCTAGTTAAACACAGCAGGTAGCAAAAGTGGAGTAGCCTGTCGAGTAATTAATCAGGTACTTGAATGTCGGTGCGAATGTGTGAGTCTTGTGGGTGTATTCCTTGACGGTGTTCCGCAGGACTTTCGCCCCCAAACCGATTAACAACACTCGGTATAATACTATTATATAAATTACGTGTGTACGTTAAGTGTTGAGACGAATGTATGGGAAGTCCAACGTCAAATCGGCTTGCGATAGTTTCGTCCAAATTTGCCTGAAACGGAGTAAATTGACTTCCTAACTTCTTGGAGCAATTATCTCAATAGCCTGACTCCCAGGACTTGCGTTAAATGTGTCAACGCGACAGCGATGTTACATAAAGCTGAGTGAAGGTTCGTACCATCAAAATTCACATGGAGAAAAAAAAATGTAAATTCACCAGAAAATAAATTGCTAATGAGACGATTCACTAGCATTTTATCGCCATCCGTAATCGGCTAATTTGTCGAGTTTCCATTATTATGAGAATATCACGGTAATCACAAATATATGGCGGAAAAAAAGCAACAAAATGCCGGCTACGCGCTTAGGCAGATGCGAGGATAAAAATTAACTCTGTACACACCTATATACATTTTTTTCAGCACAGTCATAGAAGCCTAATGAGAATTCTCATCAAGTGTAGAATAATAGGTCAGACTTAAAACTTCACTCTCTCTCGCGGGTGCTTTCGCACGAGGGCCGCATCATATCTTTATCAGATGCGACGTCACGTCTCTAGATTTCGAGCGATGAAGCTGCATACGCACAAATGCATGTGCATGTGCAGCATACACGATTAATATTCATGCACTATTTAGGTTATGATATATTTGTATGAAGTTCACGTCTTGGTGAATTTCCCCTGCAGCTCTGCACGAAGCTGGCGAATTTTTGTCAGCCGATTCTGACTCATGCGGCCCGTTCGCAACGTTGCAATCGAGTATACGAAAAACCGCGTCATCCAGAGCGACTAAAAATTGATAATTGGCACGAGGAATCAACACTGCATCGACGATAATGGTCTGAAGCAAAATATGCTCGTACAAGTTGCAGGAACGGCGAAAAAAAAATCTTCATGTTTTACTTTGATCATTCGGTCGACCTAGACCATATCGCGGACCCTTAATCAACTTTCAATTAGCCGAATTGGCCAATTAGCGTTCGCGAAATAAAAGTGGAAGAAAAAATGGTAAAAACAGAACGAAGCACAGGAAAGAGAGAGGAAGAGAAGGAGGAGGAGAGAAATTGGAGAGATATTGCGAGCGATCTCACGACGTGAGGTAATACGAAGAGAAGAGCAGAGCACGTCAGCTTTCTCCACTGCACCTCGTCTCCAGCGAATATACCTGTATGGATGACATACATATGTGCATATGTACATTTACAACAAATATATGTGTAACGTCATCCACACACTTACCTATTCATACACATGGTCTATGTACATATTTGTACATATGTATATTATGTACCCGAGAAGCATTACCTGGGTTCCGACTTTTCGAGATTCTTTGTACTCTACATATACAGGGTGTTCTCCAATAAATATAAAACCCCGCGATAATCAAGCCTACGGATTGCAAAAGGAAGGGTTGAATTTCTCATCGTTTGATTCGCGATGAAAATATTAAAAATTCAGTTTTCTCTCCACGAGACAAAATGCATTTTCGATCAAGACCCAACAAAGTGTTCTTTGCTTCTATCCGTCGAACTCCGCACACCCGATATATTCACGAGGAATGTTTAGGCTGCGGAAAAATGCTTATTAGCTCACATGCACAGTCATACGTACACTCAGCAGTTTCGAGCAGCCAAAATAACGCGGTTCGCGACGTAGAACAATAGGAAATAAAGCGTACGCTTGCCACACAGTGTATTTTTCTGGGTGCGACGAAAGACACGCTCTCTCGTCTCGTGTGAATCTTGTAAGAGTGTGTCTGTGCCTGAGCATTTTACTTTGATCACATGTATTACGTTTATGCAGCGTTTGAGAGCCAAGTTTTTGAACTACATTCTCATTTTTCACGGGAAACATGTATTTATATGTATTAATATGCGTATACGGACTTGTCGTGGTTTTAGGTCTTCATTGAAGAGTCCTGTTTGAATTATGTAAATGTAATTGCCAAGTACGACATTACGATTCAATTAGTTCTATTCCTCACTTTCATTATTGTTGTTAAAATGTTATTTTTCATCGAGAAGCTCAACTATCGCAATTATTGATCAAATAAATAATTTATAAGGTAATTCACTGCACAAAAAAAATTGAAGATTTCTGAACGTCAATGATGAATCTGCAGCCTCCGAATCTTAACGACTTTTCGAACTTCGGGGCATTGTACGAAATTTACTTGATTGCAAATCAATGAAAACGTGAGTCTTGATGGTAAATCTAAAATTGTTTCGTACGATTTTCCAAAGTGAAATTAACTGGTAGGAGAAAATTGACGAATTTACGCGAATGCAGTCTTGGCAGTTTTTTCATTTGGATTGAGGATGGACACGCAATTCACTGATATTTATACACGTCTTACGTTTTCGAGAACTTACTAAAATAAGCCTGCGAATATTTTCGTATGTAACGTAATGTACATATAATTATATATCTATTTACATATTACGAGAGTAATTTAGCGGATAAGATGAGAGATGATTTTTCGTGGTTTTGCCACGGTTGGCTCGTCTCGTTCGCCGCGCACATCCACCTTTCATAATTCTGGACTAATTTGCCGGCGTCTTTTTTGCTCCTTCGCTATATACTCGATTCTCGTGGTTGATGGTATTTTATAGGAACCAAAATCAGCATTGACAGAGATAGGCGATGCTCGGAGATTACAAGTGGTAAATATTATCGTGACGTCACAGGAAACGCGTGGAAATAAAGTGAGAATTCTTCTCCCTCTCTTGCTCAGTTCTTCCCTCAAATGCGTGTACATGGAACTAAAACTCGAGCGGCTATATAAGACAGACTCGAAGCCTGCACAGCTCCACATTATAACTTTTTCATCTCACCAAACCGTGTGTGTGTGTCGCATTTCATTGACAATTGACGTATAACTGATTATTCTTAATTACCACGTATAATTGTGCTCGGTTAAGAGAAAAGAAAATTAAATGATGGAGCTCTTAGTGCGTCAGGTAAATTGATTTGGATTTTTAATCATCGCTCACTGTTGGTTACTTTTTCTATTTGGTGAAGTGGTTCAGAGGCTCTTGGCAGGCGCAGGAGTGCGCGATGAGCGATTAAGAAAGCTTTTTGAATTATTGAAAACAAATGGAAATTAAACGATTTTCAATGATCGACAATTTAAACGATTTTTGAAGCTTTTTTTTTTTTTTATAAAATCGATAATTGTTACTAATGGAATCCGCAGCTTGAAGGATTGGAGAATTCCATTTCCCCTCAATTTGTGTCGAACGTAATTAAAATGGTGGTTTATAATGCTGCTGTGTCGTTTGTTTCACTAATTACAGAATATTCCTGGCATAAGCCGACTCTGACGTGTATTGCGTGATTAATGTAATTCAAGATCGAGCAGGACAACTGAAATAGGACGCGCTTGAGAGAAGGAGCTTATCGGTTGTGTAATCTCGAGACCATATTAGATAAACGTTCGTATCGATCTTCATCGGGACTCTCGTGTGGCGATCCACATGAGTAATGAAGTCGCGCTTGAATGGGACGGTTTTATTAATGATAATTACACGGCAGTGAAGCTCGTCGGGGAACAACATATTCACAGTGTTAAATCGCGCATTTGACCTTCTCTTACTGTGTTCCATGGGCCTGACATTTCTTTATAAATCGGGGCTGAAAATAGAGGGTGAAAATTTACTGGCTGGATTTAATCAAATTAATCAACAAAACAGAATAATAATTTCTCGTTTTCGTATTTTTTAGCTGTCCTTGTTGTTCTAATAAAAAATGAACATTTTTACATTGTTTGTAGAATGTACGATGTAATTTTAATTCCAAAGTGTTTTCTTGTCGTTTTCTCGAGCCCGCACGTTTATTGATAACGGAATAATTAATAGCGAACAACCCCCATTGTTTTTAGCAGATAACGATAGCTCTGGCGTTGTTTTTCGGAATGGTGTCCTGCGAACCACCTCTGAACAATCAGTACGGTCCACCGGGTAATTTCCTAGGGGGTGGAAACAACAATAACCATCATGGTGGTTCTGTTCACGGGGGTGGCAGCGGCGGTGCTGGTGGTGGTGCTGGCATAATCAACAGCTACGGAGCACCGTTAGCCGACGGTCACAACGGTCACAATTCCGATCAAGATTACATCGACAGTCAGGTAAAATCGAGTCTCTTGTTTTACTTTCTGCTGCACAACGAAAATAAATATTTTTCAAAAAAAACCAAAGATGAGAAGATTTTTTCAGGATAATTCTTTTTTTTTTGGGATGTTATGATTCTCGGAATATATTTTCGGCTTTTGCAACTGAGAACAATTCACACGGTACAGACTTATGAAAGTAATGGGAAAAATTGGCACGATGCGAAATGTAACTCAATTATTGTTCAAGCTCGCACGCTGTCACTCAGCGAACACTCATTGTTCTTCTTCTTCTTGTGTTACATAACGTTTTGTCTTTTTAATTACTCGCTGAATATCATTGCAAGAATCGTTGAAAATGTGTGAGCGAATTCGCCAATGCCACAGGTCGTTGCATTCATTGCCTCAAAAGGTTCAGCCAAACATCCTCCGCGTGTACAGATAAAAAAATAATTAAAAGACGTTTCGATTTCAACTGCTCTCGACATAGTTTCAACGTTCAACAATTCTGCATATGTAGAGTGCGTGCTAATGCCACGTTTGAAATTGAGAAAAATGAACGGCTTGTTTCCCTCTTTTCAAAACGATCTCCACTCGCGAATTTCCGCTGTAACATTCCCTTTTTTTTTNTTTCCGTTTTTTTTTGTTTTTCTTTTTCATCCCTCCAGAGAAAAGGATTTCAGTATGTGCGTGTGTGTAGCTGCGCGAGCGTGTAGATTTAAGTGGGTGTGACAGAGAAAAATGCGCAATACCGACGCCCGTTTGCCCCCAAGGAGGGGCGCATATTGGACGTTCGCACGGGCATGGTTCCTCCATGAAAAATAGAAGATACGGCAATACAGCTAACAAAGCAATAAGCTGGAAAGGCAAAAGGGAAAAGAAAGAGAGGAGGGAAAATCTGGAGAGAAATAAAAAAGGAAGAAAAATTTGAGGAAGAAAGAAAAGGAGCAGGGAAAAGAGATTGGGAATAGTACGACATTTATCGCCAGTTGGCTAATCGTAGCAGGAAATCTGAATGCCCGCATTACTGCGAACGATGCTAAAGGCTCGTGGAAGAGGAAGGTAGAGAGAAAATGCTGCACTAGTATGCATGGCGTGCAACCTATTCCTATACAAAATTTCCCTCTGAAACCTTCTTTGGCCACATCGAAGCCGTTTTTCCTCGGCAGAGAGGTATACCAAGAGAAAATGACTATTCCCTTGCCCTCATCCTGGCTTTAGGCAGGGAACCAAAAAAAAAAAAACAAACAAAAAAAAACAACAACAAGCATAAAAAAAAATAGCAACACCCCACAGCAATATCACGAAACTCGTCCCGAAGCATTGCTATCATGATTCTTGTTAAATCGGAATTCCGGGAGAACGTGATTCTTTTCCATAAACCGAAATCCATGTACGCACTCGCGCTGGAGGTACTATCGTATATTAAACTCCGAAAATTCAGGTTATGGGATGCACATTGATGAACATTTTAACTGGCCACTCATTTAATTCTTGTAGGTGATTCAGCACGTAAAAAATCCGTATAATCCGTCGGATAAAAATTGAAATTGACCAAACTGAGTTTTTTTTTTTCGGTACGAATGATATCGACGAGTTGTTTTCCAATGAAATATCAAAGGTTCGAAATTCCAAAAAAAAGTCATCGTAAAAAAACACCGCGACGATATTTTCTACTCATGAGTCTGCAAAGTCAACTCTCATTGAATTTTTTGCATTTCCGGAAGCTCCGGGGCTAAAAACTATGGAGAGATATCCGGACAGTACATATTTGCGTTCATATGCTCGAATATTGCCGGAACTTGACGATCGTTGGTGAAATAAAAGACAAAAGAAAAAAAATCAAATGCCAGAAAGCGCGATAAAAACAGAATAGTAAAAAGGTATTCGAGCAAAAATGTTCTCGCTCGGAGTGATATTCCGTTAGCGTTTTATTGTGCGTTTGTTTGCTATTTTTCAGCCAAAGTCGTACGAGTTCGGTTACGCGGTAAAGGACACGGCGACGGGAAACGATTTTGGTCGAAGCGAAACGAGCGACGGCGAGACGGTACGAGGAGAGTATCGGGTACAACTTCCGGATGGAAGGACCCAGATCGTTACGTACACGGCCGATTGGCGAACTGGATTTCACGCAGACGTCAGATACGAGGGGGAAGCGTCGTTTCCCGATCAATACAACAATAATAACAACAACAACAACAACAACAACGACAACAAAAATAACAATGGTGGCTTCAACGGCAATGGAAATAACAATTACTACAACAATAACAATGGCTACAGCAACAACAACAATTTTGGACAGAACAATAATGGTGCTTATAATAATAATGTTAACAACAATAATCAAGGATTCAACAACAACTATGATCGAGGTACGATATTCAGATTCGAGTAATTAAATCCTATTTAATGAAATATCGATCGAAAAAAATGCGGACGAGTAGTGCCTCTGAAATGTAGAGCAAATAAGCCACGAATCCCACTTTGTTACAATGATCGTGTGATCCCATTTGAATAAATCAATTAAGTGAATGAAATTATCGAGGAAAAAGTACGATCGCAAGAGAATTGAAATGCACTGGATAATTGAATAAATTAAATGTTTAAAGGCAATCAAGGAGGCTACAATTACAACGGTAATTACAACAATGGCGGCAACAATTATCAGTACACGGGTTCGAACTCGATCGAGAATTACAACGGTGGTGGTGGTGGTGGTTACACCGGAAGTTCAGGAGGGTCTTTCGCCACGAGTGGACCGAGCTCGACCTACGGCACACCGAACTTTCACTAGACTCTCGCGCTCGTTCGACGACGAGTCTCCAGGGAGCAGGATCGAGAAAGAGGGATTCAGAGAGAAAGCATCAGCAGTCCAAGGGAAATAAAATGGGGCCTTTTGAGGAAACGCTGGGGTCGTGGACTCTCGAGAAAGCTCGTGGGTCACCACTGGTAGAGCCATCACGTGCAGAGAACGAAAAGACCACACATTGACAAAATGGAGAGAGAGAAAAAATAAACCTTGGTGTCTCTTTCTTCCATGTGTGCGGCTATGTGTCCAGCTTCCTCCACGTTAAAATCCATGCTATCGTATGTATCCGTGTGACTGTGTCTATGTGTGTGCTTCCAAAAAGTGAAAAATGAGGAGACGACGACCGGGAAAAGAGTAAAAGCGTGTGGACTCTCGAGCTTGTGAAAAAGATGGAATCAGGAAGGAAGAGAGAGAAAAGAGAAATGGCGATGATATAGCAGGGATATTATATAACGTGCTCGACGAACGATGATCGACGAGCACATTTCATATGAAAAAGAGACAATCGAGAGTGCTCTTTTAGCATGGCTATACAGTCACCTCCAAAAAATCTAAACACCTTGACTTTTTCTCAACTGCTCCAAATATTTAATCGATCTGCCATTTCGAACCCAACCAGTCTCATTCCAAGGCTAAGAAAATTTGCTACGAATCATCATTTACGAATTTCTTCAATTTTCTGCATAAAGGGCTTATCGAAATAATCGAACAAAAATCATCTTGGTTCACTCCTTTTGCACACCACTGTATACATACCTGAATATATAATACGCCCATGTATATGTATATATATGACGAAAAGGGGAGCCGGGAATACATATATTTTTATATACATTTACCTACGTATATATAAATATATATCTAAGCGGAAAGAGCCTTTTTTTTCCACAGCAGTCCTCTATAGAGATTTTCGCGCAAGGATGAATGGGTCTCGTGAACTATATTCGTGTGTACAGATTTTTATACGCCTTTTCAAGCTTATATGTTTCAATAATAAAACAACTCTGGAAAGAAATGAAGTTTCGATCGCAACTGTTTATTTTTTTTTATTCACGTGAATAAATTATTCATAACGCTGTTTCCTCCATTCGATTAATTACATTTTTTTCTATATATCACGAGCTGTCTTTGCTACTAATTTTGGAGATTCATCGAATTCATGGTGGCGTACCAATCCGAGGATTCGATCACTTATCGAATAAACAGCCCGTTGAAATTGTAGCAAGCACGCTCAATGGTCCTGGGTCAGTCAACCGTGGTGAGTTCGGAGATTGTGAAAGACTGTATTGTACATCAAAAGTGACTCTTGAAACTACTTAGTCACGCGGTCATGATTACAGCCAATTATACCGACGATCTTATCAACTTTATTTCGACGAGATAACTACAAAAATCTGGGTCAATCCAACTCTGTTGTCTGTCTATAAATTTACATCGAAACTCAACGATGTTCGATAGCAACAAGAATTATTCACTATTTTAGGGGCTCGCTCGATTAGGATCATGAAAGTATTATTTACGTTGATTCGCTGTTACAAAACTTTTATTTATTTTCATGCTCGTCATCGCTGACGTCGCGTGGGATCGGAAATCGCTCGGAATTTCATCGGACAACGAAATGTCGAAATTAGAAATTTTATTTAAAATTCAAAGTTGAACTTTTGTCAAGTTTGGCAAATTTGGGAGATCACGAGCAGCGAACGACGAAAACGATATTTTCATGGGAAATAATCGTTTGGGAGGTGCATTATTGCACATATAGAGTTTGCAATATATTTCATGAGCTTTCACTCTCATCAAGGTGTTTTGCAACAAACATCTAGACAGAGAGAGAGAGAGAGGATCTTGGAAGAATTCTTGGCGTGTGTAACTAACGCTCTCATTAATTGCACAATGGAGAGGAGCCTCCGGATGATCTGTGCAACTGTGCACATTAATATATACGTATACACTGATATGTTATAAAAGTTTGTTTCAGCCCACGATCTTATGCCACATGCACGAGAAGGATTTGCGTTGCGGCATTCGTGGCTCCCATTAAAGCGAAATTAGCCACGTTTGCTTGATCTTCTTCTCAGCTCTCGTTCACTTCGGAGCTCTCAACATGTTTCCATATATCATCGTAATCGTCGCACTCTAAATATACATTCATACCTCTCTGTAGCATTTCCAAGACAAAACAATGAACTAAGCTGACGTTACTCACTAAAACCATTGCAATTAGCGCGATAGAAACGTGGGAGTGATCGATGATTGATCGTTCGCTGCAGCTCATTTTTTCTATTTTACATCCGATCGTCAAGAAAAAACGTGACGTCAGCATCTGAAAGACGAAAACTCGATCCAATTTTTCAATAATAATTGACGTTCGCTTGGAAGTAAAGTGTAAATAGTTTTTTCCTATCGAAAGGATGTGCTTGGTTTTCATTTTTTGTCGGAAGGACAGCGAGAGCTGAACAAGCAAGTGGCTTTCGATATTTTCTGTTAATTATTTGTAATGGCCGTTAAAATAATGAGCTTCGGATGAGCAGCGAGTGATGGATACAAAGTAACAAGTTGCATGGAAATTAAACAAAGACAGAAACCTCGTTCCATCATCTTTATTATGTCCCTTCGACAAACATTCCTCGCGGTTACGTTTGTAATAACTTTTTTATTTTAATTAACTCCAGCGTACGTTCATATCGCAACGGCACGTGAGATTTGTATGGACAAAGTTACCCGATGGCCAAATCGACTAAGTAACGGTAATATAATTCGACGTATCGTACATTCCTATAATACCCGTATCATTTCATTAAGCCTCCTGGATTTCACACAGCACGTATGTACCGAAACACGACATATACCACTTACACCTCGAATTCGATGTAACCACGACGGAGAGACTGAATCGTAAACAAATCTGCGAGTAAAATACACATGAGCTCGTAAACATTGCAAATTGACAGAAAAATTATGATGAAAACGTGAAACCATGAAAATTCTTCGTTTTCTCTCACTGTTTTCACTGCTAAATTTATTTTTTCAAAATATCGACACTTTCCAGTACGGGGCCACACGACGATAAACTCGTCAACTGCAAGTCTGCCAGGTTCCTATTCGTAGTTTACCATTTTCAATGAATAAATCTGAACAAAAAAAAATGACAAGCAGCAGAAAAAAAAAATGAGTGGAACGTTTTTTTATTATTATTCGGCAAACGAGAAGTAATAAAAATGACTCTAACAGATCCTCATTACTGCAGGTCAAACTGGATCTCGAAAAATGTCACGATGAAATTCTCTTTTTTCTCTTCCTCTCGGTATTTTTCGTACGAAAATTATGAGCAAAGGATGGAGCAGCAAAAAGTGTGTGAATTTTTATCTTTTTTTTTTTGTTTTTCATGAGTATATGCATATACGTTGCTGCTGGCACAACCGCAATGCAGACCAAATTGCCGTGGACTCTGTCACTTGTAGCGAGAGTTTCATTCGAAATTAATAAAGCTCGCGACAGTGCTTCCAGGATTTATGAAAATACGTGGAGAACTCGACGGTTACATTTTCCATATTTTTCCTGTCTCATCCAACAAATTATTCGTCTACCAAACGAGCAAAATATCCAACACTCATTTTGTTATTATTATTATTTCGTATTGTTATTGTTTATTTTGTTACAATAATTTTTACTATTGTTACACGAGAATCATTCATAAATATTTTAAATATTATCGTGCCTGCTAAAAGAATAAAAACGTTTTTTCAATATTGCGTTTTTGGTGCATACATGGATTGTTGGGAAGAATGATTCGCGCGACTCTCTTATCCATATCAGCGTGAAAATATTTTCACACCTTCGTGGATACCTCAGATCCCATCCGTAGAGTGGAAAATATGAAACGCAACGAAATTGAAAATAGCTCAAGGAGTAACACGAGTAACACATGTTTTTCCCATCATTCATCTTCGTATTGCACAAAACCGGACACTTTTCGTCATGAATGTACATCGATTGTCCATTCAAGCGGATTTTATCGCTTCGAGAGCAAAAGGAAGAAACACATTCGCATTTCCGCACGTATACGTCTTGCCATCCAAAGAACAGCCAGACTTTCGCAACCTTATTGCCAAACAGATGCCGCTTTCGCAATAAATGTAAGACGCAGCTTTTCGTGTTATTTGGACCTTGATAAGTTTGAGAAAAATGGGAATTCCTTGATTGAGAGATTCCATCAATAAATAAAAACAATATTTGTCTAATTTTTTTGTAGGATTTAAAAATCGTCGATTATAGTTTTTGGGAATTCCCTCGACAAAGTTGTCCAGGTTGCTTTTTGATACTTCCACAAGTTCTCATTGCAACTGACGAGAAAAGCAAAACGAACGGAACTCCGTATAAGGCAGCAAAAGCGCAAACAATCGGCGTAACTTATTTACGGAGCATGAAACAGAAAACCGTTAATTACAAAGATTTGCGATATGAGCTGGAAGCCAATTCGCTTCGAGTATAACTTCAGATGCCACACTGACGCTCCAAACTCTCAAAGTCTGAAAATAATTCATTTATATTCTTGTGCGAGAGCGGGCCACTCAGCGAGCAACTTGTACGAGTTTGAATAAACACGTGGAATCATCGTATGGCCAACGGTATATACAAATCCGGGAGACGAAGACAATGAATACGAGATTATTGCTCGCAGATTTGTTTTCGTAGGCGTAGAGAAAATGCCATTACCGCGAGGAGTCGAGCAAATTCGTTGTAATCACTGAGAAAATAGATTTAAGAAAAAGAAAAACAAATTAGTATTTTAAAAAATCGAAAACCAGTGATGCAGTAAATGAACGAAAAATATATTTTGAAAAACACATAAAAACGTGAAAAAAAAGAGGATGATATTTCGGATTGATCGACGTGAGTGAAAAATCTAATTTCCGCGATATTCAAAATCACAATCAAGCATAAAAAACTCAATTGCGCGAAAACAACTCGCGTATAGAATGCGAGTCTCTCTGTGAATAATATTTCGAGGGAAGTGATATTTCATTAGCGATGGGAAATAGAGGATAAAGAGCAGGAGAGAGAGAGAGACAGAGAAGACAAGTGAAGGAGGAGAAATAGACGATTAATTGGAAAGGCCAGGGTAGCATATATACAGTTAACGTAATCGAATGAGATCATAATTGGTGAACTTTACGCTTTTCACATAGCAAAATTGACACATAGATACGAATGTATTGTGCACACGAAAATAATATTCACACATATAAAATGAGAAGCTACACACATCATATACATAATACAACTTGTCGATGTATTTTGGCAAGTGCATATAGTACGAGAAGACCAAACATAAATCCATATAGAGTAGAGTGTAGAATTAACGGTGAAAAAAGGGAAAAGAGTGAACAAAATCAGAGGTATGAATACGTTTGGTATAACCGAAGCAATACTGGGGCCATTTTCATGCCTAGAATGCACTCCAATTTATTATCCAGAGACCTGGACAATTGCAGTTTCCGTTATACAATGTTTAACTTTGAACGTGATAGTGTTCTGGTCTTTTTGTATTTGTACCTACAAATAGGTTCGTATGTGTGGGTGTATATGTTTTTCATCTCTGTTTCTCTTGCCTCGTTCCACGTTTTGTCACGAGCCCGAGGACCAGCATGTGTAAAATCCGGGCTGAACAGATTTTATGCGAGCTATAAATTTGTCCGGAACTCTGCCGGTTGTCCAGAGCGTCGGGCTTTCCAACACACGTCCGACTCCACCGTCACATCCGAACATTTGACAAATGTCTATTGAACGCCCCCTCTCAAACCTCGACACCCTACCCCTGCTCACCGCGATGGCCTTTCCCCCGCACATACACTTTCCAATCCACGAATACACACGAGAGTCTTCCGTCAACATAATTTTTTCCATCCACTTAAAACATCCCCATCATTTTTTAACCGGAAACTTGGTCGCTGTCAGTTTCAAGATATTTTCGAGTTTAGCAAAAGTCTTTGACGATTTCAGTCTCTTTCTTTTTCGCCTCATGTTTGTCACTGTGGTGGAAAAACCCTTTCGACTCTGCAACATTTTACCGGAAAATTTCTGGCGGGTAAACTGATGGAATCTGAAATATTAAGGAACTTGGGAAATTTAATTAAAAGTATGAAGAGCTTTGTACAAAACTGAGAGGTTTGCTGAATGGAACAAAAAATTGGCCTGCATACATGTTTGAAACATCGGCCCGACGTGCTGTGCTGTTGAATTGAAAATTCATTTATGCACATACAATATTTTATACAGCCCTTGGAAGCGGGCAAGGATCCAAACTTTCCATTTTGGATCTCGAAAGATTCTAATAAATAAACATCGAGAGAACTCTAATTAAATACGTATAGAAGCAGAAGTTTTACTCACAGAAATGGGAAGAAATTTTCGCTCAAATCTGACGGCACGTCATGGTCCCGGTTGGTACGTAAATAAATTGTTTAAAACAAATGTGGACATGCGAATCCGTGAGGTATGTCACGTGAGAGAAATTCTCTCAGCAAATAACTTTCATTATTATGGTAGTAAACCAGAGATTTTCATCTGATGGATTGCCATTTAAATAACAGCTATACAAAACCCGTTTTTGTACATTTGAACAGAGGGATTTTCAAACAATGCTTGGCAAATCACGGCGTTTAAAATAACTGGTGATTAAAATAACTGACAAAAATAATTAATAGTGAAAATTACCACAACAACAATAATAAGAGTCTCGCTACAGTCAATTTCAAAGTTTGTAACTTCCGCAATAATCTGGCAATGCTTTTCCAAGAGAGAATCGATCGATTAACGTTGACTCGCAAGGGCGAGGTTTGGTGCATAAATAATAAATGATTTACAGAAACTTACCGACACCCAAGTGGATGCACATGTTCCTTCAACTAACACGAAGTTTAACTAGCTCGTGTATGCAGATGAAACGATTCGGGATCTTACATAACTGAAAATATATAATGAGAAGGAAGTCGAGAATATCGATTGATCTCGTGCCAGTTCTAGCATACACTGACTGACTGCATGCAACTTTAAGCATCAGAAATCCTTTTCTTCCCTCCCCACAACCCCTTGTCGTCTTTTCCATTCTGTACAGCATGTGTATCTCGCGAGATATTTATCCGCACGCGACTCTACACAATTTCTTAGCATCGATCTTCATAAGCTCCAGCTGAACCTATGCAATAGTTAAATAAATATGTTTTCTGTGTACAAGTCTAAGCGTTTTTTCAACGGTCTACACACGCACAAATATCTGCATGCATAATGGTGAATTCTTGTAACTAATAGAGATATAACGATTACAAGGAACGTGGAAACTGAGCATGTCGCAAAAATGTATCTGGAGAAAACGATGAATAAAATATTTCTGGGTATATATTAATTATGTAATTTTCGTGCCACGCAAGCATCGATGCTTTTCATATTAATTTCGCCTACAGCTCAACTTCCCCCTCGTTCGAATAAATACATGAACGGACTTGGATTTTCAAGAGTTGAGCGCGGTGCGCATGACTTTTTCAAAATCGAGTCCTCGTGAATTTTTCGAAAATTGCATCCTCACAGAACCGAATATCCTGGAAACATCCTCGTCCCTCGGATATACTCCCTTTCGTAAACGAAGTAATTTAATTATCGATAATTTATGAGTATCGCTTATTATTTGCCCTGTCGATGAAATTAATTCGCGCGAATAATTGAATTTACGTAAAAATATGGCTCGGGATGTATGAAAAATGAGACTGGCTTATTGCAAATCAGTTCGGAAAAAGTTATTAATCAATTTTCTGCTCTTGGGTCAAGCACGATCGAAAAATCGATGATAACATTGCGCAAATTAATACTGATGCTTTTCGATTCGAACGGGAGTAATTAAACGAATAACGAGAATTCATACAGCGGTCAATGGGCTCGAAATTTACGGCGAGTCCCGCAGACAAAATCACACGAGGTTAAAACCAAATGGAAATGAAAACCATCATGTTGATTTTTTCATTCGTTCGACAGCAGAAGAGAACCCTCGGCAAAGCTGCTTTTCAGACAAATTTTTATACCACAGAATTATTATTTTTTACACTTGCTGTTACACATATGGATAATGGAAAAGTAAACGGAAGTGAGTTCCAAGCAACGAGCTCACTGGCTACACCGTACCAACTAGAGCTGTTTTTTAATGAGGACGAGTGGTTTTTCGATAAAGCAAGCTCTCATTTGAAATTTCCTGGATAATGAGGTACGAAATGTGAGTTTCCTCCATTGTTTTACGTTGGACATAAATCGGCAGGGAACGTGATAAATTCGTAATAACTGAATTATTTCCTGAACTATTTTCTGCGACTGCAGAACGGAAGGAAATTTCGTTTGCTACCAATGAACAGCCATCGGAAGCGTCTTTTGTGTGCGTTGTATTTTTTGTATACAGAAATGAAATGTCGGAGAAATAAGAGCAAAGAAAATGAAGTCTCGCGTTTTGATGTTCCAGTAAGTCTCAGGAATTTTTAATTTGCCTCTAATTTTGAATTTTATTGAAGCAAAAGAAATTCCAGTCTCTGGTTAAGAATCCCACTGAATGAGATTGCACCCCTCGTTATGAAGCAAGAGCCGAAATAATGAACATGCATAATGATATAATGTTTCTCGATTGGATAATATTGAATAGCGTAACGAGAACGAAGTATGCGATCTATTTGGAAGCATCGACGAGGAAAAGGAGAATTTGCAAGCGGCGTGATCCAGTGGGCACGCACGACCGATTAAAATCCATCGTGTATACGAGAGATTTGATGGAGAGTCATCGGCGGCGAGATGCTGTCCGGGCGGCCATAACTCATCCTCTCCCTTTATGAATCTTAGCAGAAATAACCGAGGGAGAAAAAGCCCGTCGAGAGAAGAGCGAGAGACAGAATGAAAAGTAAAATAGAGAAAAATGATTGGCAAGGAGTGTAGAAAGAAGAGAAACAGAAAAATGGAGAAAAGAGTGAAGGGAAGATTATTCCGAGCATTTCCTTGCAGCTTCACTGCAGTTTTCCTCCTTCTCCTCTTGCTCCCCCGAGGATGAGTAACTCCCACAGAGTGCTATGGCGTATAATACCGATCATCGCCAACGGGGGCATCATCGCGTATCCTAATGCACTCCCTAGTTATAACTGCAACACGTTGGTAGATGTTATAACGTAACAGGCCCCTCGTTCACGTGAATAAACTGTAACAAAGAATCGTCCGAGTATATAAGCCGAACGATGGCTCATCTTCTCAGTTCACTCGGACTCTTGGTACAAACAGCAATATGATTCACATTCAGGTACGAGATCGATTTTAATACTAATTCACAATTATTGGATGAATCGCTGCAACAACGACTTTGTTAATATATTAATGAATAATTACGTAAAGTTTATCAAATATGTTGGAAAAAATTGGATGATCGTATCGATGAGTAGAAAATGATGAAATTGATCACAAAAATAAATTAAAATTCAAGGATGAGTCCAATAATTACAAAAATTTGATGATTATCGCGCTAATTACGTTAATACCAGGAAGTGGGTTAATATGAAAAAAAATCGTCAACGTTATCGTGAACTGAGGCTAAAATAAATATTCAATAATTATTATCAATCACTGGAGTAGATCGATTTTAATTAAATTCAAAATAGTCGATATGCATGAACAACTCGGTAAACGTTTGAAAAACATTAATAATTCATGAATGAGGTAATTAATTATCATTGATGAAAACCTGAATGATATTCTGCGAGGAAATTCGTATTGAAATTCAACCACACGGTGCATTAGTAGAAAAAGGATGAAAAATTATTTATACAGACTATCGTAATGATAATGAGCAAAATACTGATTGGAATTCTATGCGAATGCCCAGTGGCATGTTCTTCAAAGTGAAATCGAAAAAAGTTGTTCGATTATTGTACAAAATAGGAAATAATAGAAATAATAATAATAAATAATATCACAATGCGAAAGGACTGCAGCAGGCAGCATGAACTTGATATAAACAGAATGGACTTGGAACTAGATAATTAATAAAGCATACTGCGAACGATCCGTTTCTGGAGTGAAACGAGGCCGCTTTGTGCGTTGATTGTATGGTTGAAATTCTATTATCTTAAACGTTCCAGTATATCGGGCTTTTATTGGCCTGTATCGGACGTACGGTTTTGGGGGGTCTCTTACCGGACGTTGGGCCAAACGGGGGTTATCAGTACAACAGACCGAGCGGTGGTCAGGATTTCGGTAACATCGTGGGAGGCGCTGGGGACCTCGTTGCTGGCAACAGACGATCTGGTTACTCCGATCGTTTCGGGTCTGGTTTTACGGGTAACGGTTTTGGAACGAGACCCTCGACGGCTTACGGCGTTCCGTCCTCCCCCTCCTCCTCCTCCTTTGCCAACAACCCTCTTGCTCCTGCTTCTCCCGGCCTTGGTAACTACAATAATAACGCAAGTCCCGGCTTTGGCAATCGACTGACCGGAAGTTACGCTCAATCCGCCGGTGGATTTACCGGTGGACCACAGAACGGAGGTTATCAGCAGCCAAACGCAGGAGGAGGATTCCCCGGTGGTTATCAGACAACCGGAAGTGATGCATATTACCAAGGAGGTGGACGATACAACGACGACGGAGACAGAGTGAGTTAAACTTGCCCTCACTCCCTCATAACAAATTTTCATCCCAATAATCTGGAAATTTAATCGTCGCTTTCATTGCAGCATTCACAGTTTTGCTTGCTTCACTTTTTTTCTCAATAATTCGCAAATCGCCCAAAGCAAACTTGACGCTGTATAGAAATTTTACAGTCTCAGGTGTTTCTATACACAAATAATCGATTCGGAAGTAAATTGTGCAGTGTTGAAATTCGGAGAGTGCAAACAAAGCTCTTTGCTCGTATTTCCTATAGTTTTCCGGTGCACGCTTTTCCGACTGTCACCTCCGCGTTGACCTTTTCAAAGTCGTGCGGAAATGAAAGGAAAGGGAACGGATGTGTACCATAGTACGGTGATTAAATTTTCTTTCCTTCCTACGACCACGTTTTCCTCTGAAATGGAACTATTATGAGAAATTGGTGAACTTTCGAGGATGCAATATTTTTCGCTTATTTTGGTAGCGTCTACAGGCGAAATATTTATAATCGGAAAAAGAGAATAAATAAAATAAATTTATACCAAAATATACGACTGAATACGCGTTTGCAAACTTCTCAGTCCGCCGACACGTATCGGAATATTTTCTACCAACGTTGAAAAATTTACGTTTTAATGCTCTCGAATGCTAATGGAATATTTTGCTCGATCGACCGTGTAACTCGGGAATTCCATGTAGCGTGAAAATAATTCATATTAGTCGGCGAAAATTTTCACGATTGTACGATTTGTGGCTCGCATCATATATCGCATCCACATAATAATATATCAATAATTTACGAATATATCGAGGCGTGTTTTTCAAGTTTGTTCGGGCTCCACCCCACACATTTTTTTCCTTACGGTTGTTCGCTGACTGATTCGGTGAAACAAAAAGCTGAGTGTGTATGTTTTTCGTTCTGTTATCCTCTTAAGTATTTATTCGAATATCCGCATTTTTTCATCCCTCCCTCGATCATCCCTCGACCTCCACACGTGTTTCTTTTTTGTGCTTATCGATTCGTACACAAACGTACGAAGAATCGGTAATCCAGATATCAGTGATATATCCCCACGGTTTCGTAATTCGCTGAATGAAATCTTCTCATTTCGGTTCACTTCCTCTCCTTTTTTTTGTATCTTTATTTTTATTCATCGCTCATTAGAATTAATATTATTCTTCCCCTCCTTTGTATATCTGGATCGAGCATTTTTTCCTCACATCCTTATCCTGTTTTGCGTTTCTCTTATCCTACGAAGTACCCGCATGGAACGGACATTCGAGGAACGAATATAAGGATGCAACAGAAAAAAAAGTGGGCAACGAAAGCGAAGCCACTATTTATCAGCCAGCAATTGCTGAAGATTTTTCAACCCTTCCCTTCAACCATTTCAACTCGCTTTTCCTTTCTCCCTCTCTCTCCCTCTCTCTCTCTCTCTCGCCTTGTCTATCTATAGATCGTTGTGGCTTTGAACCGTCGAGTCTATACATTATCCTGGACTCTAGTTCTCGTGTTCCAAACACTATATACACATCGATCTGACTTTGCTCGTAACAATCATTCTCTCTTCTCCAATTAGGATATAACACTTTTTCTTGCCTTTTATTTTTATTCCGCGATTAATGGCTCGAGGAAATTTACTGAGGCACTCTCAAACAAATCTAAGATCCGGCGCAATCCTAATTATTTGTAGAGTTTCCCTGTCCGTGCTATATACAGTTTCAATCGATCGTGAAGGGAGACGCGAAATCTCGAGTGCTCGACCGCTTCAAACCCTTTTCTTCTAATTTTTGGCGTCACGACCCTGCGGCGTCTCGAGATGAATTCCTTCCGGAAAATTTCTTATCGCGCTCTCCATGATATTTGAAAGCTTTTGCGTCCAGCAGTTGAAATGTTTTGAAATTCTCATCGATACAGCGATGTGTATCGCGATTGCTTCGTGAGAAGGAATATTCGCACGGGTATAAATACATAAATGTATGATTTGTGTACAGCCACGTCCGTACAGCTTCCAATACGAAGTACGTGATCCACCCAGTGGAAACGACTACGCCCAGCAGGAGAGCAGCGACGGCAACGTCGTTCGTGGTGAATATCGTGTACTCCTACCAGACTCGAGGACTCAGATCGTAAAGTATACAGCAGACGATGCTAACGGATACAACGCCGATGTGCAGTACGAGGGACAGGCTCAATTTCCACGTGGCGGCGGTGCAGCTGGGGGTGGAGCTGGTCCAGGTGGTTATAATCAGTTTGGTCTTGATGCTGGCTATCCGGCTGGTGGATTTGGACCGGTCAATAACTATCAAGGAGGTAAGTTTGTGAATCCTCATGATGAATAATTCCAAAGGAACGCCATTCTCACGAGATTCTATTAACATCATTCCTAATAAGTAAAAAAAAAAAACTTCGCACTTTTCACCAATTGCTGCTAAAATTGGGGTTTCGTGAAAAAAAATTATCCGGAGATTTGATTTTGATAAATCTACCAATCCGGTTGAAAAATTGATCGAAAATTTGACAATTCTATAGTTTTCTATTTTTTTTTTCCCCATCATAACTAGACTCGATTGCTTTATAGAAATATATTCGTAAAATATAGCATATCGTATCAAAAGGAAGTCACAAACTGAGATCACTTTGAGTTTCGTCATTTAAGTGCAAATGGAAGTTGAAATAGTTGACGCCAAGTCGAAATTTCTTGAAGGATAGTGCACCGTAGTGTGCGTGAGAAGCAGTTAATGCTCCTGGACAGGTTTAGACATTTTGCCATACATCAAATGTTTCCATAAGCAGATCTCGCTTAGAATTGGATTCAGTATCAAATAATTCAATCGTCATTAAATATTCGTGTGTGCATGTGTTTTTTTCTTCGTCACCGACGTCTCTCAGACTTTGTATGGCGAGAATTAAAAATGATGCTGTTGTGAAAAAGTATCGGTTTCACGTTCTGGAGGGCTATGTCGTGGATCGTTGCACGAATATTATTACGAATGTATCGGGGAGTGAGTAAACGAAGAAACAGTGAATGGGAAAAAAATATGAGGTGGTCGTGCGGATGAGGGCCTCGAGGGTTGAATACGTGCCTCCAGGAAGCGCATACTCAACATTTGCACGTTTCTTTTTGTGTCTTGCTCGTATTATCCTTCCCCATTTCAGTCACTCAACCTTTTTTCCCTCAGTCCCTGCTCTGTTCCCAAGCTCCTTTCCTCTTTCCATTCTTGTTCTCTCTTGCGCTCAGATTTTTTCACAGATTTGTGACATAACGGCGAAAGGTCGAGAGTGAGAGGAAAGGATAGCGGGTCGGGAAAATCATAAATATAAATGAGATTTTCGTGTTGGCGACAGGTAGGGGTGGCTTTACCGGAGCAGGTCTCGGGTCTGGTGGGATCTTCCCGAGTGGCGGAGGCATAAACCCTGCTGGTGGCGGCAACACCGAGCCTGCAAGCAACACCAATCGATACTTACCACCTGGAAACTCTGGTTATGGCAAATGACCGTAAACAATAATCGTCCTTCCCTTTCATCTCCTTCTCTTCACTAATGTAACGCACTGGAGTTCTGCGTGACATTTAAAATCTTTGAAACATTCAAGCATTATGTATACATATTTAATGATCTCGCCTTATTTCACTCAAGAGGCTTAACGTCTCTTTGGTGTGGAAAAATAAATAAATCATAATCGAAACATTTTCCCATGACGCATTTTCTTCATTACTCATTAAATATTTCCATCATCCGCGCGATCAAAATCAGTTCAACCGCGCTTATTGTTTTGCATTTGTGTGCGGGCTGAATGATGAATATATTTTATTAATTAATAACAAGTACTCCCCGTGGCATCGCCCATGGCAAGCGATATTTCGTTCTGATCATGCAAATCGATCGTTGGTTACGAATTCCTTCACTTTATTAGGTAATTCCTATGCAATTATCAATTTTGATAAATAACAGGTCAAGTAATTCTTCCGAATAGAAATTTTCCACATTTCTCAATGATTTAGAATCTTTCGTCGAGATTAAAAAGCCTCTATATCCCTGCAAAGCTTCATAAGGAAAAGGCGCTCCACTGAAACGTGATTGGGTTGAGAATAAAATGATTTCCATATTTATAATATTTAGTAATGCAGTAAGGATTATGTGCTGTACAGTCTTTGTTATCATCAAGTCAACATTTTTCTCTCTCGCTCTCTGTCCCTATTTTCTTCTTGCTCTGTTCCTGTCGTAGATAAACACATTAAATCCGACCCAGTAGAAAAAAAAACACGAAGAAGATAAACTCGGTGTTTTCAACCTCAGCAGAAAACAGCCCTCAAAAAGCTCCTCACGAACGAGACTCGAGCAAACATACTAGTCAAGATACAAACGGAAATCTGAAATATCACTCGTTTTGTGAAACTTGGAATTCAGCAAACAAAACGGTGTATTCGCCATTTTAACGTCGTACATCGTTGAGTGACTGAACATTTTATCGGTCTATTTCTTCATACGAACTTCCATGGCGGAAAAAATCGGTCGGCGCGATTTTTCAATTCCATCCCCTTTCGCGAAGTTTTATTCTCGAGAAATGCGACTGAAAAATTTCTATCAACGATCTGTGAAAAAAATGGTGCTCTGCAATGGCACGACTTAATTTATACACAACGACTGGACAGATGTATAATAGCGTGAAGCTGAGCAAGGAGAAGTTCGTGACCCGTCTGAGTGCATTAGACACAGGACCAAAGCTCCGTAACACTCTCGTTGGGGCAAGTGCTACGACTCGGACAGGGCAATACATTGCGTCCGCCATGGGGGCAGTTTCAAATGATGGCCATTTGTCAACGACGTGTGATAAGCCGAAGACTTCTTGCCCCATGTGTTCTCATCCACTTCATTTCTATCCTCTCTGCCTCCGTTTTACTTGGCATTCTTAACAAATAAATATATATGCCAGCTCGTTCACGCCTTTTCTTGAACTTTTCCTTTTCTCATGTTCCCTTAGAAAAAAACAATTCGTCGTAATTTTCAAAAGCGTACGTAACGAAGAATTTCACTTTTTCCAAAAACTTTAGTAGTCGCGTTCAATTTTTATTTTCAAAATAGTTTCAGACTCAACCGTAGGAATTTACGTTTAACGTTTCCATATTTCCTACCGAGCACGTACAGCATCAACGATGCGAAAAGCAGCGAGCGCGTAAGGACGACAAGGCAACTCTGTGAGGCTCAAAAGCTTCACGCCGATTCTTCGCGTCACGTGTAACGATGTTTGGAAGTCTATAGCGCGTGTAGCGAAGTGTTAATATTACTCAGTCATCCGGAAGTCACTATTATATTTAAAAATAATATCAAAGTGCATACGCAACGAGCCAGTCCCACGTTCTCGTCGATGCTGGTTTACTATAAGTTAGACGAACAATAACATACAATATTCACGGTCCAGAGTTCTTCACACATGTCAAGGTCGTTATTTTCGAATGTACCAAAAAGTATAACAGCAAAGCATTGCTGCAGCATGTGCATTACGCAGCAGCAGAGAAAAGCGTGAATTTGGCGGTTTATTGTCGGATGGATCGTCGCTCGTGTCACGCTTTGAAACTCGGAGAAGTGCGGCGTTAAACTGTGAGGAAAAAGAGAAAAAAAGAACGGAACGTAGCGAGGGAAAGAACAAAACAGCAAGGAATCAGGCAGAATGGGGTGGTAAGCGGAGGAATAGGACAGGCAAAAAAAAGTCATAAAACGATTGAGGATTGTACGAGGTTGGATTCGAGCCAGACAAGCGACCTCTGTAAGCTTTTGCAACCCTGCGTGTATCGACATATACATATATTGTGGAGCAGGCAATACAGGGTATCCGAAAAATCACTTGAGAGTATTTGGCGCGAATATGAGCTGCTGATAAAAAAATTGACTGACCGGATAATGAGAGAAATCCAAGCAGCAATGTGGCTTCCCGTTTGAAACGTAAATGTGCGTCGAGTGACCCACGTATTCCGTAGAGTGTCGTATGCAGCTGCAAACGTGTAATCATTTCTACTTCTCGGTCTGTCATTCATTCGTGAAAGATTCAGCGAGTCAAAGCTGCAGTAACGAATCGAAAATTATTTTCACTTTAAATTTGTAAGAGTTAGGGAATTTTTGGGACACGCCGTATATACCGTTCCTCCTGGTTTCCTCGCACTGACTCGTTTTCTCAACCTCGTTGTATACCTGTCTCGCGGTACGACGGGCAACCAATTTAGAACCGGACTGCTTTACTCCCTCTCCCCGTGGCCCGAAAACTCGGCCCGCACAACCCCCACTTCATTCATGGACTAACCAATTATTGAAAACTAACCAAAGTCTAATTACACAGCAACACGCGAGCTTTACCTGTCCTTTGGTGCTCGCCTCCGAACGCCAGTGACCGAATTATACTTGAGTTTTGACACACTGTTAACGATAAATGGACGCGTTGAGCCAGTGAGTGAAAGAGAGAGAGAGAGAGTGAGAGAGAGAGCGAGAGAGAGAGAGAGAGAGAGAAATAGAAAATGCGAAAGAGAGGGAGAGAGAAGAAGAAAGAGAGAAATCGCAGTGATTATGGAAAGGAGGAGAAACGAGGGTAAATGGGTAATGGGAAAAGGGCTATGAGCAGGCAAATTTATTTCCTCGCTGTATATTTCCACCGATGAACAAAAGCTTTTGTTCACAGCGAGCTTATAATTAACGTGTCAATGGGCTTGTTTCACACAAAATTTAGTCAAGCCAGTAAATTTGTGTTCTCAAAATCTCGAGTCAATGACTAATTAATTGCATCTTGCGAAATTTATTGATTTCAATAAAAAACACCTTTAAGAAAGATCTTTTCCGTCATGCATGGTGCTCACTCCAAATGAACAAAAAAGATTGAATTTTTGTGTAAAAATGAAAAAAAAAACACGAAACTCGAGGTCGAAAATGTTTATATCTCCTTTACTTTGTTGTGTTTTATTTTTAATCGTGTCTCCCGTCTTCTCATTACGTTCAACGTAATATTTCGTTCGTCCATCCACGTTGCCCACATTGTATATAAAATTTACTCGACAAAACTTTTCCACTCGTACACCAGATGTTTAACGAATTCTTTGGCGAAAAGTAGATTGAAAAAGGTTACTTCGTGTGCTTAATTTAATGTGGTGGGCGCCTGTGAGACGGTAACCCGTCGCGCACCGTTGTAACTTTGGTAAAGGAGGCCAGGCACGACATGTATATATATTTAAACACACGCAGAAGCTGTGGCTCATGGAAATCTTTGTTTTAATCACACTACATCTTGTGCTAATGAGAATGAATTCCATTGGGAAGAAAAGTTGAAGAAAGAGACAGAAACAGCTTTCCGTTGAAATTGCATATGATCTTCGAAGGATTTTTTCCAAGTTCCTCAAGGCCCACGTGCCTATGGTGTTTCTTGTCGAGCCGCTAACGCGTAAGATGTAAATAAATGTCAGAAATGTATTGCGGAAAGGATAAAACATGCGTGACAGAATTCTCACGTGATAAAAATCTTGAAATTCGAATAATACGTTGATTGGCTCCAGAGGCTTAGCAAAAAATTCGGGACAGAAAATAGCGATGAAGCGGGGAGGAGCGGAAGAGCAGGGTAGAAAAAGATGGAACAAAGTGGACGTTGGATTGGCACAATCAGCTTTTCCTTCACGGGCCATTATCCCTTTATAATTACAGGACGTGGCTGTTTCCCCTTTGTCCCGCCGCGACTTTGCACCGGGGTCTTGATCTCCTTTTTCCTACGCCGCTGCAGAGGCCATTCTTGCTCTGTTACTGTACAATCTCGTAACTAGAGTTCTCTCATTACTCCCTCACATTCTTCCCGTTGTGGTCTAAAAACCTCGACAAACATGCAACCAGAGGACACGCATGGATCTCGCACGGAGAACAAACAGACACGACGACTATTTATTATGCTTATCAGAAAAATCGATAATCCAAGAATAAAATGAAAACACAGCGATATATATTTCGTCAATGATTTGTTCAAAATAATTAATCGGTGGATTGCAATATTTTTAGCTCCAGCAGATAAAATTGCCGTACATTTACGTAACGATTCATTTCCGCATCGTCCTTTCATCAGCCATGATGTAATTCAATCCTTTTCGAGTGTATAAACGTTGCACCAATCGAGACCAGAATCTCGGCCAATTGATATGTCAGTTCGGTAATTTATCCAGCAAAATTTGCCTCGACATTGAATACATGTGGCGAGTAATTCGCCTGGGAAGGGTGCGAAACAGTAGGTGATGGACTTTATCGAATGATTGACGTAAATGTGATCAGATTTGGAGGTTGTACATCTGTCGATATCGGAATGCCTTAAGCCATGCAAAGATGGGATTTTGCATTAATCTATGTACTACATAGCAACTGATGTAATTATATACCCAAGTCTTTGCTTGTGTAAAGACACAGGAACAGACACACACACACACATACACACTAGCAAAACAATTGGAAAGCAAGATCGTACATAACGTTTAGTGGGTCGTATGCAATGTAAAGGTAATCCAGGGCATAGGGATCCATCGTAGCAGTTTCTCCTCTGACTCGCATTTTCGTCTCTGTTTCGCAGTAGCAGCAGCGAGTCAGATATTCTATTTGATCCGTCGCACATATACATATATATCATTGATGTGCGTCCACCGAACACTTAATTATAAAGACGGAAAGGCGTAAATGTCGAAATGAAATGATGGTGAAGTACAGAAAATACGCCTTTCTGATTTTTAGAGACATGCATATGTATAGACGTGGCACGAAATCTCGATTCTGCACAGGTAT
This sequence comes from Hyposoter didymator, assembly GCA_037952995.1. Lineage (NCBI taxonomy): Eukaryota > Metazoa > Arthropoda > Insecta > Hymenoptera > Ichneumonidae > Hyposoter > Hyposoter didymator. The sequence goes on from JBAJMU010000004.1 coordinate 9,950,603, forward strand.
ATATGCATATTTATGTATTTCGATGTATTATGTACATTCTTGAATGTCTTGTCTCGTTTCGGTTATTCCCTGAATCATGCAAATACAGACGAGGAACACGTGAACGCAGTCTCGATTTTCTATTGAACCAGAATCGATCGAGCATACGATTTCGATTTCGATTTCACGATGTACATGGAATTCCTCAATTCATGCATCTCGCTGATGCATATACGCATGCATATGCTGTGTATGGAGCCTGTAATGCACGCTTTCCGATTCAACTCTGCCAAGCCGTTTCATAACTAAGGCCTCCAATCGTTTACCGGAAGTCCTCCCAGTCCAACTCTCTTTCACCTGTCTCTCTCTCTCTCTCTCTTCGCCTGTGTCTCTCTGTCTTTTTATTGGCGACCCTATAGTAGTTAATGGAGAAATCCGACGGCTTTATACCGATCGACCGCTTAAGAGCTTTCAGTTTCGACCAACCGCAAAATTGATAGCATCGCAATACTATATGCATGAACTCGCAGCGTATTCCCTGCGTCAGTATAATGTTAGGGACTCTACCAAGAGGTACATAAATGACGATTGCTCTAAATTTTATAGACTGAAATCCAGCGAATTATTTCGTCAATTTCGTTGTCATCGGAACGAGTCTCAATGAATTATTGCCAAGCATGAACCTGCTATCGAATCGACCACGATCCGATCAATACACACGAGTCTTCGCGTGTCAACGTATTCGTGCACACATATGCAGGTCGGAATGTAAAAGTATGTACTGAGAATGCTTTTCTCTCTCGCGTCTTTGATGCAACAACAATGACGCATAAATTAATCGACTATTTCTCTCGCTTTGTCTCTGCGCGGTGGCGCTTCTCAGTTTCGCCACTCTGTAACAGTTCAGATGAGGACACACGTGCTACTTCTTTTTTCAGCTACTTTTATGTTCCATTATTTGAACTGCAAACTTGCAGTTCACGCAGACGACCTAGAATCGTGAAGCGCAGGTCGTCGAGCAAAAATTAAATGAAAATAGCGAATCTAAGCGAAACATCTCTGTACCAAAATGATTCTGTCGCTGAATGGACTGCATTCTGAAATAATCTGAAAAATCGCCAAAAACTTTCAGCCCGAAATTAGCTCGTGCGAGGTCCTTGATGATAATAATAGGTAAGTATACAAAGCAGTGGTCCTGGCGTCATTGCTAAAGATAAACACACTAAATGCGTTGCAATCAAAACTGACAGTTCGAGCTAACAACATTAAAGACCGTGACACGTTTCACAATCCACAGAGTGCTCGTGAAAGCTCGCAGTAATTGAACGTTTTTTCAACAGTCAAATATAAGGTAAAAATATACATTCACCCCGCTGTATTGCCACGATACGTCGAGGTGATTCTTAATGACTTAAAACTTATATTTTGCACACATTTCGCAGATTTTGTCTCAGCGCGACTAGAGACTGAAAAATCAGGACGATACTCTCGCTTTTCGAGACGAAAATTGAGCTGTCACACTCGGGATTCTCTCTCTATCAAGAAATCCTCCCGTTTCGTTTCGGATCGCAGATCATGGTTTCAAAAAAAAAAAAANAAAAAAAAAAAAAAAAAAAACAAAATGAGCTGCGTATGGATTTACTAGGAGATTTCGAGGCGCGAACCAGCAGTATACAAAGGTTTGCTAGACCAAAGGAACGTAAAAAGAAGCAGAAAAGTTTAATAGGAGGAAAAGAGAAAAGCGTGAAGAATGGAGGTGCGAGAAACACGGAGAGATGGGGAGGAAAGTAAAGAAGGTAGAGGTTGTGCAACAAAGTACAAATTGGTCCTCGTAGCGGATGTCTCTCACGACGGAGGCTCCGAACAGCTGAGCTTTGCTGTCGGTACTTTGGCCAGCAAACGTGAAGTGTATCTACATTATATGTGTATATATGTATGGACAGCTTTAGGCTTCAAACTATTTCAACAATCTTCCTCTCACGTAGTCACGAAAGCTCTTCTTCGCTCTGGTGTATAGCGAGAGCTTCTACCATCTCTCTTTCCCTTCTCTCGCTGTCTCGCTCTTCACCCTACGTATCGCAATCCCGCTGCATGAGCCATGGGCAACCCTTACGCGAGTAAGGCCGCCGCGCCGTGTGCCCGCTAGAACGAACAGACCAAACGAGAGCGTCAAGGCGTGAGAGACCGATAACAAGATTCCCGGAGTGTACCGAGAGAGGGAATTCCCCGCGTCGTCTCTTTTCACCCTCCCCCCTCCTCATTGCCATCACCCTAGATACCGCGTGAGCACACGGAGCAGCAGAGAACATACGAGTAGGAGAACGCGACATAGAGAAAGAGAGAAATTCAACGTGAACAGACAATCGAACCTATCGATTGGCTCTTCTACATTATACACGCTCTTCCACGTCAAATTGCCCCAGCTTTATCGCAACCATTCTTGCTTTTCTTACGCTCAATTGTCTCGTCCAGTGGAATCATAAGAAAATCGTTTTTTCACCAATTTCAACATATTTCGCGTATTAACTTCTCTTCCATTTTTACTAAGTCGCCATATTTTTTTCAAAGGCTTTCCGTTAATCATCTGATCGAGTGATAAATTGGAAATTTATAGCTGTACATCGTGCTTCTCGTCAAAAAAAAGGTTATGATGGCATTTTGTCGATTTCGACTCGACCTTTCATCCTCCGGTAATTTGATGGGCTAGTAAACTCTCGATAATTGGCTCAATATCCATTTCGACGGCTGTCTCAATTGCATCGTCAAGCTTTTCCTTCATTTTATTCGCCTTTGCGTTCGCTGCTCATTAACGATCGCAGGTTTTTCATCATTCGTTGTCGTGAAATCATCCGAATCATTAAAAACGTGGGAGGGCAGAAGTAACGACTGGGATTTTTTGGATTAATTCGACAACGAAATACTCGTACATCTGATTCCAACGTAGACACGCTTTCAAGTCTGCTTTTATTCTTAACTTCTTTTCCTGACTCGCTCGCACACTTAAATCGCCCGACAGCGCGCTGTAAGCCAAACAATTCGATTGTACGTGTTGTGACACCACAACCCCTTTCTCTAGCTTCTCACAGCCCTTCACAGAGAATACGAAAATAGCCTCTATGACTTGATAAATAAAAGAGTTGTCCTGGGCGACTAGTCTCACGATAATTCAAGAAAATCGATGTTGAAACGAAGCAATAAAATGGACATTTGTTTACTCCCGAAGAAAAATATGAACATTCATTGTTTAATATTTCAGCTAAACGTCGTTACTAATTGCTCAAATCTACGACAGCTGAACGACCGGCAGCTTCGTTAATTAGTATCGCTCCTACAATAATTACGAGCCACTGATTCGACCGATAAACAACTCATTATCGTTTACACTCGTTTATTATTTCTTTGCCATAACTCGTCGAACAAACCATTTCTGATAGCGTCATCCTAATGACGACAACGTTGACTTTTCAACGTGAGCAAGCCCATACATCGGATGGATGTATGTTTATATACATGGGATTACTATCCAACGATTCTCGCGAGGTAATTGATTTCGAGACGACGCCTCTCGTTACTGTCCCTTTCCTCCATCTACAATCTAGAAACGAAAACACGTTTCCAGCTTCGCCACACTCCTTCCTATACCCTTGCCGCTGTACCTTTCTCATTCTGTTCGTCCACCTTCCTCATTCTCTCCATTGCACTATTCTCCTCGCCAAATCCCAAATTCACCCATGCTCTCGAGCATTTGCGATCGTTGCATTTATACCACGCGCTCATATACATGCATATATCTACATATGTATAAATACAGTTTTATGTATACATGTATTTGGTAAGATAAATGTGTCAGTGGATATGTATGAGGAAAGCCAGAAGTTAACTTGGCTCAGCTCCTAATCGGAATTTCCACGCGTCTCGCATTAGTACCTATAGTCTCTCCAACTCTGATGAGGATTCACCACCATCTCGACACGTACATATGCACACACATATCTTGTTTTACTCGAAACTTTTACACCTCACTCTCCTCCTTTTCAACCCTCTGATCCTCTGCCTTCGTTGTCATTAAACCCCTCGCAGTACTTATTCTCGTAACCAGATAGTTGCGGTTAAGTTGGCAATTCGAGTCCTGGCTTCTCCGATCATTTTCGAATCTCTCACTTTGGTGGTGTATTCTTAAAAACTCGTATTTCCAATGAATGTCTATTTTATTTCACTTCATGAATTCTAGGCGTAGGAAAAATCTTTTCAAGCTATAAAAACTTTGTTCTTATGGTTTGAAAATTTGAGCAGCTCAAATTGAACTGTTTTTATTATTTTTTCGACTTATTTATCAATCACACTACTCCGCAATCGAAATTAACATCCACCTGCATTCATACGTGTATGTAGATGTGAATATCTGGCAATTTGTGGATTAGGCAACGTTGCGCCGTGACATTAATTGGCCGGTAGCGTAATTTGTGACAATTACTGTAGCAATCAGACTGCATGCATTGCTAAGGACCATCTAATCGTACCCACGGATAGAGTGTATTAACAGTAGTCTCGACGTACTTCAGAATACTCACTAGAGTGTGCCGTTTCGCGCAGCAGAACAGTTGCGGTTAACGTACAGAGCCATCACCGAATCTCTCAACATCCGACATTCCGAATAACCGAGCGATAGTGCTAATCTGAAGATTCATATGTCACGGAATATTGTGCTCTTTGCAAAAACGAAAATTACGAAGAGAGACTAAAGTCGAATTTATATCGAATCGACGTGGCGAATATCGCCTTAAAAATCCATCAATTATACATAAAAATGTTCATAAAACCAGGTGCTCCTTGCCATTTGCAATAATCAATAATTAACAATTACATTTTTTATCAATCGAAATAAACATTCTCCCCTTATTCAAAAAACCAAGATTCGCTCATAATAACGTTGCGATAATTAAATGTGCAAAAGTTTTGCTCCAAAAGGTATAAATTTTGATCTCGTGACTTATCAAGTAGAAGCCGAATGTACCAACTCCGTCAATTTAACGTCTCGCGTGTTCGCCAAGTTATTTGCATAATTGTAATATTACGTTGAGACGATGACACTTATAGCGAATGGCAAATGGCGAACAGTAGTAACAGCAACTTTACGATTGAGCGAGTGCCAACATTGTGTAACACAATCTGCTCAAGTTTCTCTCGTGATCCCCTGTTAAGTATACGTCTGCTATGAACACATAGAACATGCAGATCCATACGTATAGAGTGTGGAGCGCGCTTTAAATCCGCAGGGGTTCGTGTTACTTCGGACCAGATGTTAAATAAGGAATATTTTGGATTATCTGAGACTATGAGCTTCTATTTACATAGAGGATCTGACCTACTTCGAAACTTCGACAAAGAACAAATTGTCGATGGGATTAAATGAACCCCCGAAATTATCATAATTTCCTTACGAAAACCAACATTACGAGACTAACACGAAAACTTTTTTTTGCACATCTGAGCCAGAAGTAAAGCTCAACCAAAAGGACACCCTGGGCCTCGCCCTAAGCTGTCAAATTTCCAGATGCGAACGACAGAATATCGAGTCGAGCAGAAAGAGAAATGAGCCTTTGATTGAAGTCAGGTCAATTAGGTTTACACCAGAAATCAATCGAATCGATAATGCCGGTTCAAATTAACGTCATCGACGTCGCATACATTATTATATATATGTCCATCATGTGCAACCGTTGTCTATATGCATTACAGTAACAAGCATGTATATGCAAATCAACTCTCGCTGATATCCGGAATATACCGTCAACGTTTAGACTTGCAAGTTTCAGACACAGCTGTATCTATAAGCATCCGTACGACCTTCGACACGAGAACAGATTCTATCGAGTTTTACCAGGCGACACTCTCCTCCTCCTCCTCCTCCTCGTCCACTGTTTAATCGCTCTTTTTCTTTCTAGCCTTTGATTCATCCATTTCGATAGACATTCCTCTTTTCTTGACGTCTGTCAAGGTGCCACATTTAAATCGCGTGCTTTTTTTACACAAAAGTCTGACTCATTAGAATTGTTATTCTTACTTAGCAAAATTTCGACATAAATACAGGGAAAACAAAACACTCCAATTAAATGACGATCTGCTCAATTAGTTGCTCGAGCAATTCTAAAATTAATGGAATACAAAAATGTAGAGAGCTCCAAGTAATTCGATGGCGAGGGAAAAGCAGAGGAAAGAGAAAAGAAATATTGAGAAAATAAGTGGATCCACAAAAGCCCTGCGGCTTTTCCTCGACCCTCGTTCCAACTTAGTATTTCCTTCTTGAAGTTACATTTCCCGACGATTTTCCAGGCCACCATTTTTATTGGAAACGGCAAAATTAATCTCATCAAATTTCCAAATCGACTGAGATCCTCGTAGAATTTTTAAGAAAGGAATTATTTTTCATTGCAATTTTTCGGCTTAATATTTCAGAGACACGTTCATTACAAGGAAATGCAAAAAAGAATCGATTTTTTGAAGTTTCTCGGTGGTAATAATTCCTCGAGTTATAATTAGCGAGATATATTTTGCCAGAAGGATCAACAGACGTAACTCTCTATTGTGAGAAGATTTTTCTACAACGAGAATAAGCTCCTATTCTTTGTATTCCATGGTTCTTATTATCATATAACTTTTATTATTGTTATTATTAGCAAATTGATAAAATGAAGTCATGATGAAATTGATATTTCAATTAGAGTCTCGTTGGAAGGTTTTGCTGTCAGTTAACATCGATGGCTCATCTGTAAAGTGGTATTGTATACATATGTATACATCAATCGGCGAGCCGATCGGATGATCATTCGTGATTGATGGCAATGACTAAGAGGGTCGTCAAGGGTTCGCCTGGCAGTGATCCGTGTTTTTCTCCTATCTAAATTGATCAGGACGTATTCTGTTGCTGCTTTTTTTTTTCTTTCTCCCAGATCGATATCTATCGAAAATTGCTTCGGCTACCGCGTCGTTTTTCGCTTTCCTCTTCTTCGTCTATCTTTTCAAATATTTACGACATTGTGAAGACGTGCTTGACTCGATGCACTTTTATTTTTATATCCGAAAATCGATGAAAAGATTTTAGCGATCGGTGAATTCTTCAAAAATGAAAATTTCGTTTTTTTTCCAAAATTTAATTTTTTTTTTTTTTGTAATCGAAATGAAACGTGGGACTAAAGAACGACCGTGTGGGAGCAGTTCGGAGCTTCGAGCAACGCTCGAGAGACGAAAGAGAAAGACACGCCGTCGATTGTACCGAACGAACATATTTGATCAAAAGCGTGAGAATTTTCATGTTACTTGATAAAAGCGACGCAATGATGAGACGATTTAGGTGAGAAAAACATGATGTCTTTGTGCCGAAAGAGATCCGCGTCTATTATCGATAGCGAAGAACAAGGAGGAGCAGGAGGAATATATGCTGCATAACGAAGCCTCCTTAAAATAAGACATTCGACTGGAATGCTGGAATGCTCGTTTCAAACGAATAAAAAGATAACGAGAGAAAAAGAGGGAGAGAGAGAGAGAGAATGGGAGTTAAAAGGAAAAAAGAGTGCTTCTGGCATTACAAAGAGTGCTCAATCTCAGAGTCGAGTCCGTAACCTTTTGAGGTCTGTGAAGCCCCTCGATGGCTTTAGTACACGTTGATCACAGGAGCGCAAACCTACCACATGTACACTTTATGTACTATGAAATAAATTTGTACACTTATACCTTTAAAATCCTTTGTATACGTGATAAGCAAGGCTATACGCGCCAATTTACATACATATGTGTATATTATATACACATATCCTTGACTACATAATATTGCGAGCAGAGGCTCCGGGCACTTCTAATAATAATCCGGCTAATGCACTATACTAGTGAATGGTGCTTTCTAAACTGAGCGATTATCCCTAAGTTATAGCACAATTATCAATAGCAGTAGAAATACTATTAGAGTCACTTGGGGAAGTGAGTACCGACACCTTTGACAAGAAAATTGTGCACCTTGCCCCCTCGTGGTGTACGAACGTAAGAAAACATGGAGTGTCGGAGCGATAGATTAGCTTTGATTCAGTTGGTAAATGAGTGTGGAAAAAGCTTCTAGTTTTTCTTGAATTATGAATAATATTTCGTAGGAGTTTATCGGTTCTAACGAGCACGGTAAATTGTAGGCAAACTCCGACTAATTGTGAGGCTTTTTAATACGATTTTAATTACTATCACACGGGAAGTAATTGGAAGATTAAGAAACGATTAATGGGTTTTGTGGTTTCGAGTGCTGGCTATTTCGTTTATGATCACAGCTCATATTTCAATGGAGTCGGAAATAAAGAATTTTGTTAATTGATGATTTTATCAATCGCTTTGTGAATGAAATTGCTTGATCATAGGGTCGCCAGAAACTTGAAGGACCACAGAAGGACGTCCTTCTTTGTTGAATGTACTCCTGCTATTGCACAAAGGAACGTCTGTTGCGGTTAAAACCCAAACTAGGAACTTACACTTCGTTAGGTTCGTCCCTGAACCGTGGTCTGGTATGCGAGAACCTCCTTCATAAAGTAATGGCCCAACGTACCGGACTAACTTGAGGAGAAAGGACGAATTGTCCTCTTCGTGTGTCCTTGTACACCGATGGTTGCAGAATTCCAAAGGCACTTACGTCCTAACGTTGGAAGAGAGCCAAAATAGAAGGATTCGTCAATTTCATTTGCTTTCCGTTTCTATTCCAGATTTGAGCAACTTCGTTTCGACAACTAGTGGAAATAATTTCCTTTAGTCCTCATAAAGGGTCCTTGAATTCACGATGTTCAGGAATTCGTGGAATTGTCTGGAGCGATATGAACAAAAAATATCGATAATTGAGCTCTAACCGATTATCAAATGGAAAGCCCAGAGCAGATTAGATGCCATAGAAATCTAATGAACGTTCCTCCATCGAACGAAATGTCATTGAAAACAATCGCATTCCTCGATTACGCACGACGTCTCTCGAAGAAAAAGAAATGATGTATTCTTTATTGTTTGAGAAATTGTTTTGTAAACAAAATCCGAAGGTCTTTGAGGCGTTAACAATGGGTTACGTGATCGGGAGATCATAAAGTGGATGATTCAAAGAATACATCGAAACGTCGATGGAATGGATGCTGAATGCTTATTGTTACGCCGAAGGAATAGCGAGGGTTCCAGAGGAACCTTTTCGAGTCCTTGGCGAGCGACGTCACATCGTTCTATATAGAACGTAAAGAGAAATGTAAATAAAAATCCTTGTCGTTTTCAATTGCGTAAGTGATTATCGCCAACTGGACAACCTTCATGAATCTTAAGGAGATGAACGACTAAAAACGAATAATAGAAGCATTTCGCCATGAATAATTACTCCGTGGATCTCGTTTAAAGTTCAAACACTCGAGACGTGTACATCCTTTCGAAAAAAAACGTCCTGAACCTATTTTTATCGTTTGAACGGTGACGCTAGGATTCGTACCGACAAATCCCATACACACGTTACGAACAGCTTTTATAAATTTCACACTCAATACTTTATCGTCTCGTTCACTTATTTCGTTTATTTTTTTTTTATTCCAAACGCTAAATATATCACAATAAATAGAATTTCAGCAATGCTTGGTCTGACTCAACGCAAACGATGAATAAAAAGATAATTTTTAGACGATATACATTAAGGAAAATTGCGCAAGGCCAACCGACCCTAATATCGAAATGATTGCCAGTCAATAAGGAATTCATCGCAATAGCAAACAGGTTAACGTTTAGTGTTACCAGTTCGCTTGAATTATTTGGCTGCTAGCCCGACATGTTTTTCTTCGGTTCTTTATGATCCTTAAGGGAGTAATGATCCTTAAAGAAGCATCGAAAAGGTTAGCTTTTCCAGGAGAGCTGAGGGCAGCGTGATGTATGGAGGTCTCTAATTTCTCAAAGTACATCGCTCCACTATTCATCTCTTTCTCTCCTTTTCTTCGTTTCACGGAAGTCTGTAGTTAATTCGTGAACGTGTTTAGTTCGTTGCACTGCTGTGAATGTACAGGATGCTTCCAAACAAATGGCCCTTATTTCGAAATAACTCAATAATTGATCATCCTTTTGTGCCTCCCACTAGCTGGTAGCGAGAGAATCTGTTTTTCCAAACAAATGGAAGTGAATTTTTAGCTAGGGGTGACTCAGCATTCCTGCATTATCGAGTGTTCCATTTATCCTGGATCGCGCTATATTATGTTATTATATACATATATTTTTGACCCGGAGTGCAACGCTAGCTGAATAACGTGTTTCTCACTCTTTCAAGCATAGCCAGCAGCGAGAATGACTAATTGCAGAGCCAGAGGTCTGACTATGCGTATACCTCGTGCCAGCTCCTTTCACCCTTTACCGTTTTCTCTCTCTCTCTCTCTCTCTCCCTCTGTCTCTCTCCGCTCTATTCTCATTCTCTTCGCTCAAAGTTATTGTTCAACGACTGTAGCTAATTTATTCAGGATGTTTCTGTACTCGCTTGTGTATCTATATGTATATATTTAAATATAGGTATACATCGGTATATATGGAAGAAGCAGAATCGCGGAAAGAGACGAATTTTCGTAGAGATAATGGACCGTCTAGTTCTCGCTCGGGAAACACTTTGTGATGACAGGCTTCTGGGAAGGGGTTTTCATAGCAGAGTCAAGAATTCCAGGTCTATGAAATAATCGTCGCGACGCTGGTGTTTCGAGTTGAATGAATTCACCTTTCAGCAACAGGAAATCTATGGGGATTGTGCGTACCAACCGCAGCCTCAATTACGTTCTCGATCGAACTTTTCATTTTTCTCGATCTCGCAAACTTTTTACTATTTCTTTCACAACGTTTTTTTTCTCGGCAATTTCATTTTATTTGCGATCGACTGGATATCACGATTTCTGCGTCGAATCGCCACGAGAGGGCACCTGGCTCGATCGCGTGCGTCAATAAGCTAACGGATGCTGTATGGCAATTCACACAATAGGTAACATCCACCCACAAAGGACATTCTTGCGTTTAGCTGGATACCGAGAGGCGCGGCAGGCCTGAACTCGCCGCGCCAACTAAAGAAAAACATTTGTTTTACAGTTCGAAATGCGATGCGACTGAACCGAGGAACAAAAATTCAATCATCGTTTTTAAATATGAAATATTTTTAATCACACTCTCATAGAAAATAATTATTTTCCCAGTGATTTTTCTGAATTGTTGAATTATTACGAAAATTTTGCATTGAATTTTGATGAAATCTGTGGAAATATTGATTTTCAGTCCAAAATTTGAGGATTTCCAATCGACACATGCCCGTGGAATATAGACATTAAAGTTTATACTCTGTTCTCGAATGTCTCGATTCCTCCTTGGCTTACTCAGTCGTCGAAACTCGAATCCATTTCGATCTATTCACCGCTATTACCGTTGTGCGGAGCACGGACGAGGATTCGTCCATTGTGTCCTCTATCTGTGTTATTTGTTCGCTAACTATCGCCTGCGAGCAGGGGATGAAATTCAAGAGGGAGAGAGAGAGAGAGAGGTAAATAGATACAGCGTGACGAAGGTGACCCGACAGGGACCGAAGGAAAAGAACGAAGCTTGAGAGAAGGAGACGCCGAGCATAAATAGCACAGGCAAGGACTAAGACGCTCCTTAAACTTCGTGAACTTCACCGATCCCTGGGATCACGATGAGGATTCTCTCGGTATAGACAACAAAACCACGAATTCGTCGCCCCGACTTGAGTGCATGCATACAGTTACGTATAGACATACAAATAGATAATAAACAATAATCAATAAAATTCACAGATGCGAGAGAAGAAGCAGCCCAAGAATTATCATTACACTGATCGATCTCCTTGCAGGATATCCAAAAATATGAGAAATAAGAGTTTTCATATGCTGAGGACGTTTTCTATTTTAAGTTCCACCAAAACTGTAACGACGTGTGAAGAACGAATAAATTGTTAGAAATAGTGAGCAATGTTAGGCGAAAATTTCTCACATTTATTTTAGGCACTCGATCCAGTGAGAATATTTTCGAGCATGCCTCACACTGAGCAGAAATATTGGAGACTCGAATTTGTTTTGAAAATGGAACGTAAAAGTTTAATTTTTACTGCTTTTGTTTAAAATTCTTGGGCACAAGTTTGCGCGGAGGATAAAGAATTAGAATTAATATTTCATATCGCCGCAGATGTGGGTTGAGAACGTTGTCGATAAAAGTTTGTGCGAAATGTGTGATAAGTGAGGAAATTTATTATTTAATCTCTATCTCCGGCGTTCGTGCTCAAGTCTTTGAGGCACGAAGGGCTGATGGAACTTAAATTCTTGTACTGTATTTACGGGAATGAATAGCCATGCGTTGATGAAAGAAAAATGGAAGAAGCACCGAGGGAGAATAATTTAACGTTATTCTGAAAGACGAAGCGAGCGAGGAACATCAGAGAACATCGAAGAGCATCTAACTAGACAGCGCTTGGCAAGTATTATGGGTACTTTCTGACGTATACCGAAGAACTCTTGCCACGTATTATAAGAGTATCAGTAGCAGCCATAAGGAGGCAGCAACATCAGCGTCAAAGTCGAAGCTTCCCAGCTCGGCTGTAACTCATCACCCCGGGATAATTACACCTCGGTATATAGCTACGGTGTGGCTCCCGTTGCTGATGAGGAAAATTGATATCAGTACATGTTTGTATACATATCTATGCAGTATGTATACAGAAATCGTGAAAGGGAGTTGCGAAGCAGTTGGGGTCAGAAAAAGACAGAAATTATCGAGAATTCGACGCCGGATTCTTGGCAAACTCACAGATTACACTTTAATTATTTTAATTTGACTGTTAATTGATTTATTTTTTCTTTCAAGACGTTCATTAGATGGATGTCGATTACAAAATAATTGCAAGCGATATATTCGGTCTGCTTCATCGTGAGACAACACTAAATTGCTAAGCATCTCTCACCCCCCTTTTTTAAACGATCCCAGACATTAAGGGTTTATCCAGCACCGAGCAGAAACACAAATAATTATTCCAATTGATTGGAGTACAACGAACAAGTTTCTTCAACTTCAATGAGTATATTTCTTCGAGTTAAAACAATCCAACTTCTCATGCTCCGGAGTTCTGGAGCGCGAAATAAGCTGCGACGTTTCTCATTGCGCAGTAACGGAGCAACCGAGATGATTTATTCCACGTCGAAAGGATCGTGAGGAAATTTAAAAATCTTTTCTCTCATATACCGAATTGTGCACGGATGCCCAAAAAAAATAGTCACGCGTTATTGGGAAATGTTTTGTTTCAGCGCCAAAAAAATTTCTTTCCAAATGCACATTTTTTGCCGTAGTCCATTATCCTTTGCAGACTATATATAAAGGTTGTTGAGGCTCTCGGTCGAACGAATAAAACATGCGATATTATAAAGCTACGGTATACATGCTCGAGACGCATGCACGAGGTCTCAACTATCTTCCGACTTTTCTGTTATTGTCCCAGTGGGAAAAAGAATTTTTCATCGTTCTCTTTCTCTCACCTTGCTGCTGTCTCTCGCTTTCCAACACTCGAGTTGGCTCGTTCTTCGTTTTCCTCTTTTGCTCTTCGCGCGCTCGATCCACGCGGAGAGCTCCCCTTGACACTTTATACACTCTGTATCTCGTTCTCTCTTGGTGCCGCCAAGTTTATATGGATACCTTGGAAATATGGATATAACGGTGGATATTACGGGACTAGTGCCGTTATTTTATACAAATACGAGATGTGTACTACCATTTTTATTTGCATCTACTTTATCGCGAGCTCGTTTGGGCTCGTTTGCTTTAGATTGTACACATTTATATTTACATCATTCTTTTATGACTGGGGAATATTCCCTTTGCGCTGTTTTTCGCAGATATCACTGCGAAAACAATTTTGCATTTTACATTGCGAGGCTCGAATTAACTTTGACTTTTCTAGTCGCGATTCTTTGAGTATATGGAATCGCTTATAAATATTGTAGCATAGTGCCATAATGATATACACTTTTCGAGCAACCTTGCGAAATCCCGATTGATTGTGAGAATCTATCGGTGTATATATAAAAGATCGTGAGTCGAAACGAATACTTTACTCTCTTTAATACGAATCTTTCGCCTCTTAATGGAGCTCGCGGCTTTCCACCTATGATGATGCTGGAATAATCGACCTCTCTCGGATGCTGCTCTACTCCGCGCGCGGGACCATCTTGTGCAGGATTTTATGCTCTGAACCGAGGCGCAGCATCCTCCCGTGACATTAAGAGGGCACACCTAGATCTGGCACAAACGTATCGAATGCAATCGCTGCTGATCTACAGTCCCTTCGGCAGTTCGCACGCAAACTTTTCATAACTTCTAATTATATATATAAAGATATATACAAGTGTCTTACTCGAGCGGTAAAGGACCTTGTAATCATAATAAACATAACGTCAAATAAATACAAATATACGCGTGAATCTATGGATAATAAACTATTCACGTCACGTCAGAAACAATAATATTATCGTCTTCGTACTTCTTCATTAATCTCCCAACTCGCAAACCTCAGATATGGCTCGTGATAGAAATTTTTTCTGTGACACTAATTTACTGGCTCCTTTCTCTCGAGCTGAATTAATCGAATATGCAAAAATAGAACGACGTTAACTCGAAAAGTGAGAATAAAGGGTCGAAGATGTAAAATCCAGTATTTTTTAATGGAATTCCCTTCTTCGCATTTATCACCAATCGCTTGGACTTTTTTTGACAAAATTTCACTCACCCACGCGTGTTAAAAATATTAGAAAAAAATTATGACGAAACTCCAATTTTTGGGAGTCATTTAATGGGGGAAAAGAATTTAGTAGGTAATGAGAAATTAGTGACAGTGCGTTTAGGCGCTGATTTTTGTCAGCCAGTGAAAACATATTATTTTTCGTTAAATGGCGAGAACGCCAAGAGGGAGGGACCCCGCAAGACGTATGTCGAAAATCATAATTCATATCTACGCTGAAAGAGATATAGAGAGAGATGGAGAGAATGGCGAGAGAGCTCTTGAAAGGGAAAGACGTAGAAGGAGAAGAAGGAGGAAAATAAGAAGATAAGGGGGCGCCTGCAGCGCAGATGTCTAACCCCATACCCATAAATCTTGAACGGAATACCTCGCACGGATGAACACCTATACACACACAGATTCACACAATCGTGAAATATTTTGCAGACTCCTTGGTACAG
Source organism: Hyposoter didymator (assembly GCA_037952995.1). NCBI lineage: Eukaryota > Metazoa > Arthropoda > Insecta > Hymenoptera > Ichneumonidae > Hyposoter > Hyposoter didymator. The sequence goes on from JBAJMU010000004.1 coordinate 9,965,831, forward strand.
TCTTAAGCGAGCAAGCGTGCAAATGACCTTAACGTATGACCGTCGGAACATCAAACGCGAGATATGCACCCTTGCGTCATCTGTTCCACACTATATACCGATTTATTCGCTATCGAACACGAGGCACTCGCCGCATTCGAATAATTTACAAAATGTTCAACTTTCTCTACAAAATAATTGGGAAAAATTGAAAAATCTCGATCCAGGAAAATTCCTTTATGTCCACTTTTTATCCTTATTTTTGTTCCTCCGAGTTTTTACGAGCGTTCTTCCGAGCTTCTCCAAAGTTAAGTCCGCAGCCACACTCTTTCCTAATGCACGACTGCATCGAACGAGCACGAGTGCCAAACGCAACTGTAGCAAAGCTGGCCGATACAGGCGACAATACATTTACGCGGAGTTTCGGTTGTTTAGCACCAGCAGAAACACCGCATAGCCAAGCGGTCACCGGAGCTACGAAACGACCCCGCACCCATCGCTCTCGCGGTGTTCAACTTTGTATAAACACAATTATATATAGCTTGGCGAGGAAAACATTCTTGGAAAATGTATTCCTACGAATAATTTCGTTATTGAATATTTTTGTTTTTTTTTTTCGCGCAGTAATTAAGCAGTTAATAATTTATTAATGTGGATTATTATTTTCATTCAATAATGTGCGTCAGTTTTTATTTATTTTAGTGTTAAATCATGTGAGGATGGTTTAACGTGGAATGCCTCACATTCGCGAAATATTAGAGGTCGAATATTTCGTATAAATATGTGCATAATTGTGCAGCAGAGTGAGAACGGCTGTCTCGATATTCTCGTTAAGATTAAACCACAAGATTATTAATTATCATGGCGCCCGGGTTATCGTTAACCGTATTTAATCGTATATTATTTTTATCGCCCTCGGCAGAGCTTTTCCCAGCCTTTCCCATTACCTTTCGCCATCGATATTTATCGTTGCACTCTCGTCATCGCGGAGCAACATGCACCGAGTGTACTATCGAGACATATACACGTCATATGCCACATTCGCGATTATATGTCAAAAGTGCGCCTCGTAAAATCCGTGAACCCTTTAAAACCTCGCGATTTGTGTTTAGAGCGTACCGCATCGCCGTTCGATGTTTCGGTCACGAATTCTGGCCTCGTAAAACCGATGAAATTGTCATTGGTGCATACCATATTGCTCTGACACAGGAACATGTGCGGATGCAATTCAAATACATTTTCTTCTCGAAAGCTGTAAATTCAACTTCATCGAAATTGCTTTATTAAGCAAAAATACGTTTTCGATAGTTCTGCCATTTTTTCCACAAGAAAAAAAACCCTTTTCGGACCTTTTTTCTGCCGGAAAAAACAAACAAGACATTTACGTAATCACTACTCAAAAATGCATCGAATTTTTGCATCTATTGACATCGTATCAATTGTTTTTTTCCATTGCCAAGAAAAAAGCGTTAAAATATAAAATTATTCTCATCGGCCATGACGAAATGATGTTCGTCGCGTCGTATATACTCGTCATCATCATTAACATTGCTGCACCGGAGCGGCAGCTATAAGTACATAAAGAGATCGTGGTGGGTCTAATATTTCGTCATCAAACAAAAGAAAAGTTTGCGAAATATCCGGTAAATTTACAGAACCGATTAGATCTTGGACGCTGTATTACAAATGGCGAGAGAGGATTCTGGCCACAACTCTGCAGCTATTGTGTCTATATATACGTATATATTACTACATAACAGAGTTGTAGAGATTAGATTTCTGTACTGAGAGTGTTGCAAAAGTATGTTATACTGGAGCGATAAAATTGTATCAACCGATGGGACCTGGTTTTATTTAGACTCATCGCAACAAACCAACACAGTGTACAAAGAAAATATCTCGAAAGAATGAGACTCGAAAAGGTTGGTGGTAGGTGTGACGATTTGAAACTAATTAACGAAATTCTTAACTCATTTTATTTTGATTCTGTTGATTGACTCACCGCGTTGCCCACGAGAAGACTCGATTAGTGTTACAAAAAGAAAAAGGAAAATAAAAAAAAAGTCGTACGTGATTAAGTCAAAGTTGCATGTAATTCGTAATGTGTTATTGTGTGTAAAGAGAACTGTGTGTTACGTGAGAGAGATCATGTAATGTATACACACGTTTCATTATTCGCCCCGTACTCTTTATGATCGCGTCGAGGTCTGAATGACTGGGCTTGCTCGCTCAACAGAGCAAACTGATGCTCAGAGTGGTACAAGAAAATATAAATGTACATATGCGTCTTTGTGAGTTAGTGTGCATGGCAAAGTGAACTGGGAGACGACGACATCGCTTCGAGCCACCTAGATTCTTAGCAAGCAGTAGGTCATCTCCGAGCAGAGCAAACTTTTCACTTTCATTCCACCAGTACTCTTCCAGCGCACAGTGTATGTATGAGTCCATGTACAGATTGGAGGGATTGCCTGTGGCCATACGCAGATGCTGCACTCTTGAAGGTGTAAGTACACCTGCAACCTGGGATTTATGTGTGTCTCTGCCAACAACTCATTGTACGACTGCACAATTACACATTTTCTGAAAAAAACACACACAACTTTTTCCTTTCAATATTTTGACGCTGTTTTTCGTCACGAATTGATCGGATATGGGGGATAAAGGAATAGTCGCCTTATTGGCAATGATGAGAGTTGTCAAACAGAGTTCCCGAGTCGATACGAAGCGAGAACCGAAAAAAAAGGTGGCTTCCTTCAAAATGAAACGAGCAATGCACGTAAAGAGTATAAAGGGGAGAGAAAAAAGGAAAGACAGAGAAGAGGAGAATAGAAGAAAAGGTCTGGGAGCGTTTTGCCAAATGGTACGGCTATATAACGATGTTGGAAGAGCTGAAGAGAGGCACGATTGGCACGCTTGGCAAGGCAGTCACCGGATCTCCGTGGCCCTCGAACCATTTTCCTTCTCTCTCTCTCTCTCTCTCGATCTCTCTCATCCTCTTTTTTTGCTTCTTCGTCGATACACATCATATACACAAAATATCAACTATTATCGAACAAAAGGCAATGGCCGGGGTTACCTCGCGATCTGAATCCTCCGAATTACGCCCTTTTGTTTCACACCACTGGGAAACCGATACGTGTCTATATTTGTGAGCTCTTCATCTTCAATGAAGGAAGATCGAAGAGCATCGAAAAAGGTCATTCTTCTAAAGACCATGAGTTGGACAGAGACGGAATTTAAATATAAATATATAGTAAATATAAAAATATATATACGTATATGTATTTGTACTGTCTATAGATATATAAAGACGGAGCTGCAATGAGAAGGCAATAGAGTTCGGTGGAGGTCTCGACCCCGGGGGCGGAAAGACTCTTAAAGTCTCGTTCTTGTTGTCGAAGAGATTGCGCTCTTTAAAACGTGCTTTTCATCCTCATCCATGTATCCAACGATTGTTACATATATATGTATGTTTAAAGGTGATTTTGAGGCCGATTGCGTCTCTAAAGTGATTATTTTGAGGACTTTTGGCTATTTTGAGGACAGTCTTCATAATTTTTCCAACTTAAAGAATGTTTCGAGGTCCGTCTCCAAAGTTACTCCGATAGGTCCACTGCATATTTTGAAGACGTGCATTTATAGGCACTCATACAAAGACCATGTCCTCGAAAAAACATGAAAAGAAATGCATGCTTTGAGGACATTATTTTTATGGCCACTATGAAGACATTTCAAGGGAGAAGAAAATGTAATTGAATTTTTCTTTTTCGCGTTGGTTATCACGTGGAAATGTACCTGAGGAAAAAAAGTATTATAATTATAATGAATCATGGAGAGAAAAATAGGAAAAATGTACAGATAATTTTTTTTTTTATGGGAAGAACTGGAGTTCAAAACTTTTCAAATCTGTACATTTTTATTCTCTCGAAAACTTCTCGAAGCTGTGAAAAAAGAAAGAGATAAGTTTCAGATGAAAAATATTTATTAATTACACACAAAAGACAGACACTCAGTCGAACTCATCACGGGTTGATCCACGAAGGTACCGTGCGCATCAGTACATTGCAGATCAGCGATTTTTCTTTCCGTTCCTCCTGAAAATATTTACACAAAAAGTTTTAATCATATACATAGTTGAAATCTCGAAAAAAGATTCAAAAATATTCATCACGGAAAAGAATTCAAATATATTTTAGTAGATTGTAAGTTCATACGTTGTTCGCAAAGCTGCAGCAATGGAGCACTGAAAATTTCGTCACTGATAATTCGTGACGAAATTCAGTTTCGTTTGTATCTATAATTTTTTCTCTCTTGTCCTTCAAGTCATTTTGACTTTTTACATCTATCTTTGTGGAATATAACGTAATATTTGCTTAAAATCATTTGCAAAAAAAAACAATTATTTCAAAAATATCGCGTTGAATATAATGCATAAAAAAAATCAGTTTCCCAATCAAGTTCCGTTTTGTTTTTAAATATTTTCAACAGAACTCGCGAACAAAAATTTCGAATGACTTCTTTTTTCGTAAATATTATCCGTTGTAAAATATGTCCAATTACGTATTCGTATTTTATCGATTTCAATTAATTGCATCGATAGAATTTTCTCTGTGCACTGGTAATTATTGGAAAAATCGACTATTCATTCATGAAAACTATTCGGTTCGACAATATATATATTTTTTTACTGATGGATTTGTTTAAACTCGAATTATTATAGCAATTGAAGACTTTGGGGACAGTCTCTGAATCACGCTTTATATGATTTCGAGAAATAATCAGCGGAATGAAAGTTTTGGAGACGTATTTTTCCGATTTATGGACATTTAGGGGACAGTCTTCAAACTATGCACTGTAGTGGTCATTTCCGCCTTGCTGTTTGTACATAATTTTTCAAAAATATTCACTTAGAATCATTTACAAAAAAAACAATTACTCCATAAATATCGTGTAGAATATGATGAATAAAAAAAACGGTTTTCCCAATTAAGTTTCGTTTCGTTTTCAAATATTTTAAACGGAATGCGCGAACAAAAAATTCAAATTCGTATATTTATCAATTCCAATCAATTTCATTGATATAATTTTCTCTTTGCATTGGTAATCAATAGAAAATTCGACTATCCATTCTTTAGAATTATTCAATTTGACAATGTTCCGTATTCTCATTGATAGACTTTTGTGAACCCGATTTATTATAGCAATTGAAGACTTTGGGGACAGTCTCTGAATCACGCATTATATAATTTCGCGACATTTTCAGCGAAATGATAGTTTTGGGGACGTATTTTCCCGATTCCTGGACGTTTCGGGGACTGTCTTCAAAGTATTCAGTTTGGCAATGTGTGAAGTGGTTTTTTTTTTTTTTTTTAACTTTTCCTTTGTTTCGTTCTGATACTGATCTCCGTTAAATCAAAATTATGAAAAGATAAAAATGTGATAAGGCGGTTTTGGCTGAATTGCACTTTTTTTTTAATGGCTCCATTCTCATTAAGAAAAAAAACATTTGGAATAAATAAACTTACCGTGCACGGCCAAAACACGAGCTGCATACTTATTGCGTTTTCCGTATTTGACGCAACATTTATCACCTTGCACACTAACGTCATTTATGGGACACACATGCAGCACGTGATCTGTAAAAATCACGAGTGCAAACATGGTTTCACTTTTTTTTTCGAAAATCCGGACGTTACTTCTCGGAGCACTTCTCCGGCTTCGACTTGCAAAAGTGTACATTTGCAACAATGTTGCATTAAAACGTAACGGTTTTTGATGAACGCGAAAAAATCGCGATTTTCCAAGATTTCTTCGGAAATTACTCTCCTTTACTTAGAAAACAATTATATGTTTAAATTCCGTTTTCAGTAAATTCATATTTGATTTAGAGTTACTGAAATTATTGAAATATTAAAATAATCTTCTTTTGATATTACTTTTAGTTGGTGGTATTGTACGAATATCCTACATCTAGCGCATAATTTGAAGACTCTGTCCCCGATTTGGCCAATGGATATGAAAAAACGTCCTCAAAGTATTCATTCTATCAGTGAAAACAAATATGGGTACTAATTCGTTCATTTTAACGATTGGATATTTTGAGGACACTATTTCTTAATACTTGTCGAATCTGGGGACAGTCTTTAAACTATCCGTTATTACGATAACTGCACAACCATATCGATGAAAAGCTGATGAATGTGAATTAACTTGAGCACCAGGAATTTCCATCAATTTTTGTGATCTTTCGAAAATTCAAGATGCTCGTTTTTACTTGTTACTTTTTCCATGTGATAACCAACCAGCCGTTAAAACATTTGCGAAGAGCATCCGTCATGATGTTGAAGTTTGCATCGTTGGAATGCAACGAAATGCTGTTTTTTTTTTCTAAATTGTTTCTGAATTCGTCTTTTCTTATTATTTCTAAATTCTGTTAGTATAAGCAAAGCTTATAATTATCACGCAATGTTTGGTCTGAATACTAAAGCGTGCTCTCTTGTAATCTGAAAACGTAATCACTACGAAAAATTGCCATGATTTTACAAATTCAATAAATAATAAATATACAAATTGTTTTTCGCTGAATCTCAACGCTGCAAACTTGAGGGTCGTCATCCCTCTGTCCTCAAAGTGTTTGTTGGGTGGACTCATGGATATTCCAATTTATACGTTTCTATATATGTCTTCATAGTAGTCGTCCATTCTACATAAGATGTATGTCCGCAAAATCGCCAAAATATGAGAATCCTCAAAGTTACCAAATTGTAATATTTTTCTAATAACAGGAAAAATTATGCATTTTTTCTTAAAAAAACAATCGTGTATAGTATATTACATCTTCAGCCATCGTTATTTGGCATAATATATGATAGTCCTCAAAACATACTCTGGGCATATATATATAAATATATGTATATACTTATCGTATTATGTACCAATCATGAGAGTTTTATTGTCCAAGGCGTTCGCTCTCACTCATCTTGACAAATACCGATACAATACAATTACAACTATTTGTGAATATATAAGTATACGTTAAGTGGGTATATGTAAAAGTCACGCGTCCTCGACAACGTGTCTTGGAAGTCGACGGGACTTTGAGCGCGGAATTGAACGAATTGCATAGGTAAAATGAACGTTGAAGAACAAGACGAGACGATCGCACCTAAACCTTGACCTTTCGAAATATCTAACTCCCTGTAAAAGACAAAGTGACGTTATATACTTTGGCAATGCTATTATCATGCCGGTAGGATGCTGTGAAGATTCAACGAGAAGAATCATCCGTGCTCGTTTTTTCAACTGAGTTTATTATTTGGTCGAGTAGTCCCTGAGTTGGTAGACGTCATTCCTCAAGATCAAAGCAGATTTCTTCACAGCAGCACAAAATCGATTTTTAAACGCAGCTCCAAATGGACCAAGTTCCTCGGCAATGGGAATACTTTGGTTGCAGATGTCGATGAGAATTTTGACCAAAAGAAGAGGCTGCGCCATAGACAAATCCAGAAACGAGTTCACGCGTTATTCTCTCGAGATTACTTCGTAACGAATCCGGTTTTCTTTCCCCACAAATTGAAATACTGGTCGGAATGAAAATCGAGATAACAATGACTCGTATTTTTTCTTATCCCAATAATTAGTCATTAACGTTCCACGAAACATTGAACTGTCGGAGTCGCTACGACAATTATGTTGAACAGGTTCATTCCAGTTCAAATTTCGGAATGTCACAACAATTAAGGTGAACGTGCTATGACTATATGGTGTATATCGTGTATAGCAAGGAATGTTGTGTTATGGTATGATGCATGGCGTGTGATGATGTTTTATGGAGCGATTCGATGATGTATGGGGTTTGGCGAAGTTTTATGGTGCAGTATCGTGATAGATGTCGTACGATGATGTTTTATGGTGCGAGATTGTGACGTATTGGGGGCGATGATGTTTTATGGTGTAGGTATTGACGTTCAGTAACTGTCGGCTTGTCAGCATGTCAGCTCCGATTGTTATTGTGTAATAATTTTTGCATCACACGTCAAACTGACAGAATTTTTTTTTTTCTTATTAAAAGAGAAATTTCCACGACCTAAGAACGAGAAAAAGGAGAAAAATTCGAATGGGGCGAACGTTGTGACGCCTTCGTCATCTTTTCATATGATAATCTGTTTTTCCAGACAGGCATATATGCACAAACTCTTGAACGCATAGATACACGTCCTCTCACTTTCTTCAATATTTTTTATTTCACGTCTAATGATGGCCTCATAGAAATAGAAGTAATAGGCATTTTATTTGCAGACGCACACTGAGAATCTCCTCGCCGGGGGAAACCGTAGGCGTTAACATAAATTTTCGCAATGAATCGTATTTCTTATGAATTTATTCTGGTTATACTTTTCTGAGCTTGGATTTTCTATAGAATATTTAATAAAATACTGCAACATATCATTTTTGCGAGTGTAATAAATTTCCAGTAACGGCGATCGAAGTGTTTTAAGGGCTTTCGATCGTTGCGAAACGCGCCGATACAACTTTTCGTCATTTTCACAACTCGGCATATTTTTCATACAGCATCCCTTCTCGAAAGTCATGATTTCGACTCCTTCAAAGTTTTACCTTTAATCGAAATTGCAGTTTTGATATTTTCGAGATATTCCAACGGAAAAAAGAAAAAACTGATTTTTCAGTCTCTTTCCTGCTGCATGAGAAAGCAATGAAGGGGCATTTTCTTTTTCTCTCGTTGGTGAGAAGAAAAATATATATGAGATAGATAATGTAATGCTGCTGGGAACTATTGCGTTAAGCAAGATTCAGTAATAAGTAGGTAACCAGCTATTATACATACACGGCGGGCGCAAAAAAAAAATCTTAGAGAAAAAAGACAAGTGTCTACGTACCTAAGTAGTCATCCGGCCTGCCTACACTCCTAGCCTCGGCCATTTATCGTTTAACTCGATAAATATAAGATGAGAGGTTGAAAAAAATTGGGTGGATCACGTAATATAATAAAAAGGATGATCGATCATTACACACGATGGAGTTTTCTCAGAAGATTTAATTTCTCGTATAACTAAGTGGATGCCGAAATAGGTCGAATTATTTTTCAGATTGTTCATCGTTCAGGCTTGCTCTCGTACGAGTTATTATTACCAGGGCAAACATCATTCAAACAGTTGCCGACAAGTTCACTTTTTACTAATTCTTAAGTATCATTCACGCTGGACAAAAAAATCTCCGCAGCTTTTATTCAGTGGCAATAATTATTTGTTTACACAAATGGAAATGTATGAAATATTTGTATAAAAATAAAAATACATATCTATTATAGCAACGTTGGCCGCAAGGAGGAAGAGAATCACTCCGCACGATGGCGGATCTCTGGTACATAACGAGATTGCCACACGGAGAGCATAAGCCGAGAAAGACCGAGACAGCAGAACTGCAGATGAAATGAACGTGCGGCTATGTCCTCGGGAATGCATCTCGCGTTTCGTGACCGCCCACAATCGCTTCCAGCCCTCGATTATTACATTACGATGACAAGATGTATCTCTTCCTTTCGCTTCACCGCATCCACCATCGATCTGTCTCGTTCTCTTTCATAGAAATCACCGACTGCGAGGAGGGACCAGTGACTGACTCCTTTGGCAAAGCGCAAAGGCAGCCTATACATCGCGATATCAATTCACCTATAAAACGCATATATATGAATGCGACGGAAGTTAAAGCCGCTCCTTGTACGAAGCCAATGGCAGTTGCTACGCAAATAACTTTTCTACGTTCACGATATTTTGCAAATGCAAGTTTTCTTATTCCTTCGAAACAAAATAAAATTCACGTTTTTTCCAATCTGTAAAATAAATTTCTAAAAAATTTCGTAGTTACGATGTGAAAAAGCTTTGTAATTCTCGTACTCTTCGGTTTTGAATTTTTCTTTTTTTTTGGTAAGCTTTCACACGGAGAGCATTTGAATTCTCGTAGTCGCGTATATAGCCACCGGTCATTCCGGCGATTCCTGCTCTTTCGGTTGAGCTCACACGCGAAAGCAACGGAACGCAAACGCGTCAATGTCCATCGAACTGTTGAACCGTCGACGATTACTCCGTTCGAAAAGCCCTTCATTCTCTGTCTCTTCCATGCCACCCTCAGCCTCATCTCGTCGATCAAACGTCAATGTACGTTGGCTCGTGCGTACTACATTGTCACTTTATTCCTTTTTCTCTCCTTTCCACGATAATAAAACTACGAATATATAAACTTTTGCTATACGAGCTCGTGTCCCACTCCAACGCCGCACACGCTTTATTGAAAACCGAGGGTTGCCCGGTCTGCCAAGCAGCTCGTGCGAAAACCAAAGATTTATCAGAAAAGAGATGCGACACTGGAAACAACGGCGATAGTCAGTGTGAACCATTACAATTTTTCGCTTTCATTTATTGTTCAGATTCGAAGGAAATTTATTATTTTCGAAACAACGAGAACGAGCATCCCCTACAATATCGTTTGTATTATGGTATCGCGGGCATGGATTCACTTAGTGTCGGAAAACGTAAGGGGTCATCAGCCTGCTATCAATCCAGAATGAATAATCAAGTTTTAAATGTTACACAGAGTCAAATAGCAAGAAACCTAGACTTTACTTTAGGTTAAAGTTTAGTACGCGAACTACAAATCAAGCCCGCACATTGAGTTGTATATTCACTCGGGTTACTGAGAAACCCATGCCAGCGCCGTTCGAATTTACCAGCTGGTCTAAATTTGCACCAACTTCTCTACTATTATTCCTATGCTCGGAATCCCGCTTAAAGAGCTCGTAAACTTTTCGTCACACACCCGCATATCGTGTTACCTTCGCTCCATACAAACTTTACTCACTCACCACGAGCCTGAAACGCGAGGGTGAATTGTAGAACGAGAATCTACTTCTCGCGTACGCATGTGTCGAATGAAAAACATGCCAAGAGCTGTTGGACCCTTTGGCCGCCATCCTCCTGCCTTTGCGTAAACCTATTTTGGCCTTTTCTACCCTTGTTTGTGCGATCGCATCCACCCCTTGTGTCGAGTCACGCAGAAAGGCCGATAAAACGATGTTATATTACGTCTGTGCGTATACGACTTCTTGTCCACTATATGCGCTACTTTCCACCGGAAATGGTAAAACGGCATATTGGCCGACGTCTCTTTATTTTCTTTCCGAAGCTATTTTCTCGCCTTCTAATTTTCCTTTTCTCTCAGTCTCTCCATTTCCTCCATTCACGATTGAAAAGGCTTTCAAAAAAGTACGCCCCAGTGTGTTGAAGAATAAAGTTTGTAGAAAATTGTCAAGGCCAGAGAGTCCGAAATATTTGCAAAACTTTAAATAAATTATTTTCAAACGCGAACATCGTTATAAAAAAAATGACAAAGATAATTAATCATCGAGTCTCGTCGCGTGATGAAACGGAGCAATGATTATTGTTTCGATTTATTTTTGCTTATTGGATTATTCTATAACGGACACGCACGCAGTGGAGTTTGTTGAAACGTTGAGAAAGCAATAATTCTTGTTCTTCGAAGTGATAAATTTCTTAATTTGCTCACACCAAGCATGATGTCCCACTTTTGTTATGGACCAAAGGCAGAATATCATTAGCATAGAACGAACATGATTTCATGTAATAAATGATGTTCACGGTGAACAAATCAATTTGCTCGCGGCCAAGGACACTCCTTCAATGTTTCACCTCGTGCAACATCCGTCAATCTCAATACGATGATGATTTACCTGAGCACTCACATCGAAAGTTACCTTCAACAAAAATTAGGAGGATTCATCGAGCACTCATCGAGTCTCATGGCCGTGCAATCAGCTGCAATAATAAACAAAGCAAGGCATGCACAAAAAAAGACATTGATGAACTTTTTGAATCCATAACGAGAATAGGATGAAATAAAAAATTAATAAGCAACCTTCTGCTCGATCTTAAGGAATGGCAAACCATGAAATTCAATCGCTGTTTGTAATCTGCTCAAAAAACACTTCCAGTTTCCACACCCGACCCTTTTTTACTGGCCTGCTAATGTTCCTTCGACATAATCTTTACCAAAGATCAATCCAACTGTCAATTAGTACGCAGTGTTCCTTTCATCCAATTTATGTTGAAAAAGAAAACATTCGTTCCACAGTGCTGAAGTTTTGATGGACGGTATTTTTTTCCACGTTTTTCCGCAGTGAAAACGTAAGAATGTTTATTAACACAGCCACGTTAGGAACATGTATAGATTTAGGATGCCGCACACGTTAGTTGCCATAACTTTGTACATCATAATATACAGAGTGCTGGCGTGGGAGGGCAATGCTACGCGAGTGGTTCAAATGCGATAAAGTAACCTCGAGAGCTCGTTCAAGATCCTCGCTTATGCATCATCCAACTATGAGGATATACAGACCCGTCGATCAATCAGCAACCTTAGAAACAATGATGGCATGTGAATTCGACCTCTCCCACTCTCTCGAGCGAATCCTCAAATTTCTCAGATAAATAACGTCTCGGCTGTAACGCCGGGGGCTTACCATATAAACATATTTCGAAGGTCCATAACAATGGAGAAAGAATGATCGGAGAGCCAAGATTTCGTACGAACGATAGATTTATCTCGCCGGCGAGTCTCTCGGTGGCTAGAATTTCCATTGTGTCCCCCTGTTCAGGGATTCATCTAACGAACCTGCTGGCGAATCGCCTACTTATTTTTCTTCATATACATAAAAAATTGGTGCTAATGTGTATTTTCAATTTTAGCCTTCGGAGAATAAAAAAAAATCTACTAATTATATCATAATGGCTTTCCGAGCGTCTTTTTCGGCCGGAATGATACTGCAACTTTTCTAATTATTTCCTAATTATTAGCGAGAGCCTGTGGTGCCAAGTGTCGATAAATAATGTCAACTCCAAGTCTCGCACTAACTTCTCCAGACAGAGAAATGCGCTAATTGCAGTTGCAAAGCATTAACACGGTACAACGGAGTTTTAAAGTTTTTTTTTCACACTCTGCGACAAGAGGTCAATGGTCGACAGGTTAAAGTACCAAAACTAAAAGAAAGTATAGAAAATGTAAAGCCTCGAACGTCCTAATTCATAATTTTCACTTCCATTCCTCAGTTACCTTGATCCTTTTTGTTTTTCTTGCTCCTTCTCCACTTGTTCTTAGTATTTCTCTATCCTTTAGTTATGCCCTTTCTCTTTCCTTAACTCTGTTTGTTTTCTCCTCTTTTTCTTTCTCTGTTTCTCTCCTTCTCCTTGTTAGACACGTGCAGCAAAGTTCGGAGACTCTCAACGATGTGTCCCTCAGCAGTCACCGGTGCAAACCGAGCAGGAGGAGGCAACCTGGAGGAGACAGTTACGTACAGGAGTGAGAGGTGTATCACGAGGATTTGCCGAAGACATAAGGCGAGCGAAAAGACGAAGATGCCTAGAATCCTCACAACATACACACATTGTATGTATACGTATGCACAGAGGACAGAGGTCTCTAGCAAAGGGAGTTGGCCCCTCTTTCCAACTGAGTTCTCTCTCCCTCTCTCTCTCTCTCTCTCTCTCTCTTTCTCCCATGCCCGTACCTACTGTTGGACTTTTCTGATCCACCACCACGTCCTCTTCTATCCTTGCTTCTTCTCTTCGAATTCTCAACTCTCGTCGAGGCGATGCAACCGTTGAGGGAGATCACCTCTTATTAGAGAGCCCAGGCTATATAAACAAGGAGTTGCCGTTACAACGGCCAGTTGCTTAAATCTTTTATCGAGCGTACACAGTGTAATCGGTAGTACGAGAATAAAAACAGCAGAAACATCAATCGTGCTAATTTATTGTGATTTTATTTTCGACAATCTCGTCGAAAAAAGTCTCGATCAATAATAAAAACTTGGATATTATTGACACGTTGATATATATACGGATTAACGCCGAGGAATATCCAATTGTGCGGGACTTATTTTTACCAAGTTTGCATTCCGAAAATAATCAGAGGAAGAGGGCTTCCTTTTTTCTCCCGATAATCGATGACCGAGAGGACGAGAAACATGTTTCGAATTGAGGTACGTCCACGCTGTCGGTCAACCACGAACGTGCTTCCGCAATAGTAACCACCCATTTCCGGTCTCTGTATTCACTTTTATAGGGCGTTTCGTGACGAATCGATCTTTCCCCCATTTTTTCGAAGCGTTTTTTTAAATTCAGTATTAAACTATTCACGAAATTCCTGCGGTCACAGTTTTTTCGGACTATTGCAAGTGACACTTTGATTTTTCAAAGAATAAGTCTCGACTCTCATCCGGACGCGATGTCGATTGCTGGTAGAGCTATTTTCCACACGCTGCTTCCGTTCTTGTTCGTCCACGAGAATTATTTCTATTTTTTGCCACAAAAGTAATCCAGTGTTCACTGTTTAGTCAAAAGTTTGTCATTTTTTATTCATCAGAACTCGGTATAAATTTTAAATTACGGTTGGATAATTCGGCATGGAAAACACGAGATTTGTCGAGCGATATATTTGCCTGTATATGGAAATTCGCCATCAGGAATACGATTCTCGGTGCTCAACACAAAGTTTCATAGCGGTTCATCCCGTTCAGAGTGTGCGGTGTGCAGAGATGAGGGCTGGAGTAGGTTGCATGGAAACAAACGAATGTCAACATTTCAACAAATATTCACTATCATACGTATCCCATGGACCATGTACATTTCGCTGCTAAGAATTGTACAGGCGGTCCGCAAATGACTTTCCCACGTAACTCTATCACGCATGAGCCCTTTTCGATGCAGCAGCCCTCAATAAACGTTTCCCGGTGTATTTATATGAACGCGACCAATGCTCAAATTTGCATTCGATACATTCGTGGTAAAGAACCTAAATGCTTCCATACACATGTATTCGCGTACGCAAACATGGAGTATATTCGATGGCCAACAAAAGGTTGTAGAGAGAGAGCAATTTAGAAAATAAAGGATGCTTCTTCAAGCCTTTTCCTATTGGAGATTTCGATTACTGGGCGTGTGATGAAGATGAAAAATTGTCGTATGGGAGCCGCGGAATTGAAAAGAGAGGTGAAAAGAATTTCGTTCGATTTTTTCTTCTCTGTAGAGTTGACGTTATGCGAACGTGCATGAATCGATACACGCACGTGTACATTTATCTGTATACGCCATAGAGTGAAAACGCCAAACAACTTTTTACGCTCGACGGCATCTTTTGTTATTTTTCCAATCGTTTTCCTATCGCGTATTAAATTGATTCTGTCGATGATACCCTCGAGAGATCTCGAACCCGCGTGGACCAACGTTTCATAAATGTTGGATTGAAAAACTTTCGAGTCAATTTATTCATCCTCCATGCCACACAATTATTTTCGACGAATAAAACTTTCGATTGCCGGTGTTTCCTTTGTCCAATGACGCCGAAAAGGCTGACTGTCGGTGGCAATCATTTTTTCAGCACAGAATTCATTTATTTTTGTTCCTAGCAGTCTCGTGACGTTATAAATATTTTGTGCCCTTCACTGTCGCTGCCACTGCATCAAAAATGGTTTTTTTCCCAACACACAAAACATGTGTCAACTATAATTTTCAGTTATTCTCAAAACCAACGTCAACCGCGACTCGCAGATGGACTTGAGCTTAAGAATTCTTTTGTTCGTCGGTATACATGGGCGTATGATTCTCGTGATAGTGAAATATTCATACAACAATACCGTGAGAGGATTATTGCAATGGAGAGAGGCGAAAAATACAGTATACGATTAAAAATTGTGAGCTGCACCTGCATTTTTTTTACCTGGGCATTATGTCAGCTGGAGGGAAGGGCAGGAGGATCAGTGGGGGTTGAAAACGATGCTGTGCGCATACTATTTGAAATATCTATTTAAATATGTGTGTAAATAAATATCGCGCTTTCGTATGCGTGAGAGTGATCTCTATAGGCAGCAAGACCGATAGGTCACATCCAACTACCAAGTGCACTCGGCGATGCAATCCAACGCAACGCAATGCCCCATAAGCATACACTTTGTACATTTCTATGTGCATTTCATATACATTCATGTGAATGCGTATCTCGTAAATATATGGGACGCGAAGACGCGTTCTCGTGCTCTACTCTCCACTCGAGCAGAACTCGAAAGAGGTATAATCCCTTCTCTCGAGAAATCCTCGCTTCACCTGCCCTCGATTCTTTCCAAAGCGAGCGAGACGAAAGATAATAAAACAAAATAGACGAGGAGAAGAAGGAGACAAGGACGAAAAAGAGTCGATACCAGCGACTGCGTTACGTGCTTGTGATACTATGAGCCCGAACAGACACGAAAGCCCCTTTTCATTTCTCTCTCTACGTTAAGTTATATATATGCCTCGAGTGCATCTGCATGTGTCAAACGTTGTGGAATCCTCGATCGATCGCAGCTCGGAATATTGGAAATTTAACCAAATTTGCATTCGTAATTGTCCGGTGATTAAACTTTGGTGAATCGTTAGCAAATCCTTCAGAAAAACGCCAAGCGAACTACGAGTTGAGCATACGCGAACGAAAAAGAGAGAAAAAAATAAATGAGGAAATAGTTTTAACCAGGCTGCAAAATATTTCGTTTTTATTCTTATTCGCGTATGTCTTGACGTTTAGCAAAATGCAAGCAAAACTTGCAGTCTCAGGTGTTTCCGTGCATCGAGTAAAACTTGTACGGGGACCAGACGTCACGCATATTTATGTACGTACATAAATATCCCGGAGCCTTTCTACACCGAGCAAATAATCATTCAATCGTTCTCTTTTATTTCTCATTATTGTCGAACTCGCAGAATTTTTTTTCTGCTTATCGAATCCTCGTAATAACGCGATCCAATTACCAAACTCTTCAAATTCAATTACGCAATACAAAGTCTTAGTAAACAAAGTCAAAGTATCAATAAACTGTGTTCATCTATTTTTTCATATTTAAAAAATGTAAACTACGACATACTTGCCTCCACCCTCAACGCCAAGCCGGAGAGAAGTTTTTTCCCGATTGAATGGAAATGGGGCTCGTGAAAAGTTTGAAGGTTTCTGGTGATCCCTGAAGGAGAATATAAAAAATCAGCCGAAGAGAGGTCGAATGTTCGCGTTGAAACTGCTCGATATATTTATACATGGGATCGTATAAAAACACACGGTTCATAAGGATTCCGCTCGTAGAAAGAGGATATAAATTATGTTGTCGATGCTTCAGCTACCGTATTTTACAGCCGAGTCATTCAGAGAGCGAAGCATGTCTGTGTATCTCCCCGCGATGGACCAACAGTCTGTAAAGGCGATATAGATATAGGAATAATCTCGTGTCCGCAAATTTAATACGAGGGAGGAAAAGAAATTGAACGGAAAAAGGACACGGTGAAAATGATATAGTCAAATGCGATACCGTTGGGAGAAATATTATACCACGGATGGATTTATACACTGGAAGAGTTTTATCTTCTTCGAGTTTCATGGATGTCAACGATGAAGGGCAAGCCAATTAATCTCTGCTGTACATGGGGGATGAAGGACTGAAGCATATCTCAATCTCTACAATACAAACGAAATATCTGTCTTCGTGTATCTCTTCATATATAGAAAAATTGTGCACATCGTTCTATAGGACCGGAAAAAAATAAATGTGGATGCTCAACGAACAGCGAGAGATACTGTTCAGATGTTGGAAATGGCAGAGTACACGAGAGTAGTTTACGATCCTCACGTTAATAAATTATTCTCCGTGCGTATACGACACTCGACAAATACATTCGATTGCCTTTTATTTACATACACTATGTATATGCAGTGCGTTAAATCCTTTAAGTCGACGGTTAATATTTTATGAAGTATGAACGCTACTGACAGCTCGACTAAGCATCGCGATAAACTTTACGTTTATACTCGTGCCACTCGTCCAGCCATTGTTATCCGACGTTTGTCCTGTGACTTTTTAACAAAACCAAAAAATCGTTTATATTTCGACTAGGATTTCAAATTTTCACATTTTTAGTGGCAAAAATTTAATTTTTAGCGAACAATACTTTTTTGGCAACTTTAGGAAAAGGGGAATTATTCGAAGGGCAACGTCGGTGGTTACCACGAATAGCATCGTGCAATTTATTGAAGAATTTTTGCACCCTGAGAGGGCCCATAATAGAAATCGGAATTTCTATTCGTATGCATTTTTAAAAACGAAAAACCAATTTTTGCCACTCAGGCATAGCAAGAAGGAACGAAATGATTATTTTGTAAATACGTTTCCATCGTCATTCCTTAAGGAACCTCGTGAGAAGAAAAAGGCGAGGGATTCTGTAGAGAAGACGAAAGTTTTGCCCACAGAGACAAGAAAGAACATTGTCGTAAAACTAGTAAATATACGTTCGCCGCGTTGCAGAAACAGTTGAGTTGATGTTCGAAAAAAATCTCAAAGACAAAGATAAAAAAAAAAGTTGGCAACGAAGGGAAGAGGCTCAACAGGGGGCAAAGAGGGAGGGGTTAGATTTTAGCTGGCTATCTTTTACTACGTTGTTAAATATTTATGAAAAATTTTCATAATTTACCAAGTTTTTCCGGCTCAATTCCCTCTCGTGTCGAGAGGTAAAGAGCTCTCGTGAGAGCAACGAAGAGAGAAAGATACAGACCAAGAGAGATGCCGAGCTGATACCCATGCGAGATTCACAGAAGGGGCGAAAAAACACGCTAGGGGGAATAAAAATTTTCAACTTTTCTTTTGTCTTAATTCTTTGCCCTGGCACAAAATAAGGAAGCATCGGTAAAACGCTCGTGGGCACACCATTCCTTTGGTTCATTATTTTTCGACGTCACGCACAGGTCAAGAAAAAAACATCCATTAAATTCGTAATCTTATCTCTTCAGTTTATCGCCCTCGTTTCTCGATTCTCCCGAAAAACTGATGGCATTTTTACCAAAAATTCGAAACACTGCAATAACGATTGCTTATTCTATGACAGTGAATAAAAAATCTAAACGAACTGTGAAAACCTTGAGAATCCCTCGTCTTGGGTCATTGTAGTTCGAGACCCAGATTTTTTTTAAATTTGTAATAAAAACGGAATTTCGTTTTTCAACGTATTTAAAGAGACCACCCTCTGTATGGCTTCTGTGCCATAAATAGCGAGGTTACGCATCGGTCTTTCGTCATCCGCACAGGTCTGACGAAAGCGAGATGAATTTCAGGCCATCTGGGTATAAAATGCGAATTCAGCGAAGACTCAAGAGGAGATAATTAAATTGTACCGTTTGCAGAGAAAATAAAAATACAAAAATGACTTGGTACCTCGTTTTTCTTTTCTATTCCTGTTCTGAATATTTCAGAGCGATAATGTAATTAATTCGTTTCTGTGACTTTACTAGATGATCTTTCTAATCAACCTGACGTTTTTACTTACCTCGGCAGTTGATGTTTTTGATGATATGCTGGACAACGATGAGCTGCGTCTTGGGCGATTTGCCACCAGGTACAAGACGCAACACTTACTTGCCTCCTGAGCCTACGAAAGGATATAATTACAATACGCCAAGCGTACCTTTCCCGAAGCCAACGCCATCATTTCCACCAGGACCACGTCCGACCCCTTCGTTCCCGCCTGTGACGACGAGGCCTACCAGACCAGGTCCAGGACCGACGAACCGACCGTATCCTAGCCCAGGCCCTAGACCAACTCCAACGGGACCAACACCCGGTGGTGGCTATCCAACTCCAGGACCAAGACCGACCCCAACATTCCCCGATTATCCTGGACAACCCACTGGCAACAATGGAAATCGTCTTCCTCCGGATGTGAGTATAAAAAAAAAAAAAATTAAAATATTTCGCATTTCATAAAAGTCCAGAGAATTCGAACCACCAAATAATTTTCAATAATTCATTTTGCCGTGAAATTCGTGGTCAGCGTAAGGATTAAAGTCCAGGGACGAATAAGCTACGGAAATGCATTTTTTTTCGTTTTTTTTTGTACAACTCTAGAGTAAAAACTTGACAAACAAATCAATTCCGCATCAGAGATTTCTCCAATTGCAATATTATTAGCAATTTGTTCCACGTTCATTTCGTGAATTTGCGACTTATGCAAGACAGCGGGGAATCATGAGGCCAGAAACAGTCGGCAGGAGAGGAGCGCTATTTTCTCATCGAGCATGAGAGATGATCGAACGATCGTTCGATTCGCGAGTTGCTTTCTCACGTAATTCTCGAGCGTATAGATCTCTCGTGGAATATGTAACTCGGTGTAATCGCGTTCGATGCATTTCTTCTACCTATTGGAGCTGATGCGCAATCCGCGAAATCACGTTCAACATTTTTTGTCATGCCATGATCCAAGGAAACCAACTAACCGAGGATTTTTTAACGAAAATTCGAAAACACTTATGAAGGTTGAAAAATCGACTTTATCCGATCGTAATATTTGATGACAAACTTGCACGATCGATCCTTGTTGAAGTGGCCGATCCGAATATTGCTCAGGGCTATAAATTATGCCAGGTGGAAAATTTACAATTGTAAAACACAGATCTGTCGTGCACGGAATCGTAAAGAAGAAGGAACACGTTGGCGAGTGTGTAAAACGATGAAAGATTTTATCTTCTCGAATGCTCGGTAATTGCCGAAGCATAAGTGAAAAACGACGGTCACATAATGTACCAATTGCTCACAAGGAAATTTTCTATTTTGTGTTTCTGTTCATTCGGTAGTAAAAAAAAAAAAAAAAAATAATTTAATGCTGTGTATTACAAGATCGCACTTTCATCCTCATCATTCCGAGACTCGAGTCGTAAAAAGTAACGCGCTTACCAGATGATCGAAGAATCTCATGCAGCAGTAAATAAATTAATCGAAATATTAACGAGAAATAAAATGAGAAGAGAAACTGCTTGAAATAGACGTCACTCCTAGCAGTGCATTCGCGAGAAGAGAAATATCGAATGAATTCATTGGGGGCGAGGTGATTGAGCGCAATCTCATCTCCACGCCTTCGCAGAAATTCTTTCTAAAAGGCACTTCAATATCTTCTTTGGATGTCGTATTACGCTGCTCTGTACTGCGTTAACTAATCAACGATTTAATTTGCACATTCCACTCCCTTTAAAACTTGCAAAAAAAAACTAGAAAAAAAATTATCAATTTTTCCGAACGAACGACAGGGCAAGAGCCAGCGAGTGAAGAAAATAAAGCAAAAGTGTGCCAAAGCAATAAGAGCACGACGATCAATTGCTAATTTGTATTTTCAGCATCCTGATCATGTGCACGAACCGGGTATGCCGTTCGATTTTAATTATGCGGTGAAGGAAGACGCATTCGGGAACGATTATTCGCACAATGCGATAAGCGACGGGGATGTAACTAGAGGCGAATATCGGGTACAATTACCGGACGGCCGTACGCAGATAGTGCGTTACACAGCCGATTGGAAACACGGATTTAGTGCACAGGTCACTTACGAGGGTACACCGCGTCTGGATCTTCAACGACCGCCTGGCGCAGGTGGCAACTTCCGCGGATACTGAGATCGACCAAAAATCATGCTACGAAATTTTTTTTTTCGCAACTCGGTATTATTATGATAATTATCAAATCTTAAATTATAAGAATTATTATTATTATTATTAGTATTATTATTATCGTTATTATTATTATTTCACATAGACTTTGCATAAATATTCACATGTCAAATTCATTTAAACGGAAATACGTTTTCGTACGACGGAACAAAATGCAAATGAGTATTTCTCCGAGAAATCGTGAGCGAAACTTTTTTTTACTCCAATTTCGCGTTTACTTACCGACGATAAATTATTAAATTCTAATTAATTCGTACGAACCGATACGAACGTTTTATTTTTGCGAAATCGCTCCGAATAGTCTGCTTTTCGTTCAGCTGAATTCATTCGGAAGAATAAACTGGGCATAGTAATTGGAAATTAAAAAATTCATATTCGAGCACGTATTGTATGAAAATTTATTAAGTATACGAAAGAATAAAAGAAGGAATAATTGTAAGATTCAGTCGAAGGCGTCATGTGGAAATGAAGGATGGAACCTGGAGAATCTTGAGGATTCTGTAAATCCTGCTCTCCTCTAAAGCATTAATACGAAAAATTGCGTAAATTAACGAACTCGAAGAAAGGAAAAGGTGGAAGAGAAAATTATACGGAAAAATCGATAAGGACGGAACGTGTTAAAACGGAATGAGATAACCCGAAGTGAATGTAAGATTCTTCGTACGTAACTGCAGTTATAATACGTGTAACTGGTATCGCGGAAGATGTCGTGAATATTACGTGCTCGAGGTCCATGTGCCCCGTCAACGAGGGAAAACGACACATTGGCTGGTGACCAAACTATACGAATCACGATAAAGACGACAACTGGCCGATTAAAGTCAAGACTCGAGATTACACCCGGGGGGTCTTTAGCAAAGTACACGTCGTTACAATCCAGTACATGCAAATGCACAGGGTGTCCTAGAAATCGACTCAACTATTTGTGGGGTCAATGGGATCGTGAGCAGATCATCGGGGAGAAAAAATATTCTTTGCGATTTCGAGCTTCCCATGAGTAGTTTTTACCTTGCGAATAATCGGAGGGTGAATGGATCGCGGGAAGATTCACAAATATCTCAGGAACCAGACACAGCGTCGATGAGCCTTGCCTTCGAAATCCCACCATCGGTTGACGCAGTTTCTTTGAATTCACATTCTTCTCGATATTTCCAGCTGGGAAAAAGTTTACATTTCGAGGTTGGCGAACTTGTAGCTCTCTGAGCGACCTTTAAAAATACAAAGATCGGGTTTATGTGTTGATGTACCTGTAATAACATTTGGACCGAGAGTCGCCAACTCTCGGTGAGAGACTCGCGCACTTTATGTGCTACATAAACCTACACGACTGCATCCACATATCTCTCTGGCTGGTGGATGCCTTTCTTCTGCACCACCACTTCTGTCCTCTCTGGGAAACAATGGCCTACCTTGAAGTCAACTATATATAACGTTACCGTTACCACCGCACTTGCATTTGCCATTCGGGTATTTATAATTATAGATACGTGTGTGCATGTGTGAGTTGACTCTGGCGTTGCCATTTTTTTCTGAGGATATCTGAACGAAAGACAAAATACATAGCATACGCCTCAATTGTGTGTGTGTGTGTGTGTGTGAAATCGAGAAAATCTCGAAACATGGTGCAGAGAGAAGCACAGTCTTCCCTAGTTTTTTCGCATTTTTTTAACTCGCATTATTCGCTACTAAGTAAAGTCTCGCTCGAGGAAACACGTGAGCTAACCTTAGCGACACACGCACACACAATTGCACACAAAAGAGATATGACGAGGACTCACTTTCACTGCTCCGTGGGAAGAGCGAAGTAAATTCTCTCAGCCTATTACAGGGGTCTTCATTCTTTCGTTTTGATCATTCGTACAAATAGATGGGAGACTTTTTCCAATTGGGGAGCGAAGCATGACGCGTTTTGTCGGCGATATTTATTTTGGAATTCGTCTAAAACTTGAATCACCGTTTGCAACCATTCTGCAATTTTCCCAATCGGCGGTTCGATGACTTTTACAGCAACTCTTGGCACGAAACATTAACACCAACAACGAGGACATTACGTTTTCGTCCTTTTTTTAATACCGTTACCATTAAAAATCACTTTGACGATGGAAACATTGCACGCTCGTACGCCCTACACGAGATAACGATATTTCCAATTAGTGTTTCGTTTTTTCTTTGCCTCATTAGAATCCTATCTCGCTTTCCTCTCATTAAGCATTTCGTCGTACACGTGTCACCATTTATAACGAAACTGAGGGCAATGTGGACCAAGCAGTGAAGCAAACCTTGTGGTTCTCTGTAATGGACGCCAACCCCAGGTCGATGGTTTAATTAGAAATGACAATACTATGTACATGCGAAACCAATTATTTTCTACGTTTTCACCTCCTCGAAATAAATGCAACGTGCCGAAACGACAATATTTGATAGTTCGACGTTTAACGTTAATTTCCGATTGCAATTTAGGCCGCGAGCAGCCTCCATTTACTTTTTCTACCAACAGAAAGAAACCAGTGATAAATTTAATCGTAAGAAGCTGGAAAAATTGGTAAATTAATGTCACAGAAATGAATTTTGAAATAAATTGAACATCGTGGTCCAAATCAGCACCAATTTCTCCATCAAAGATTCCAGTCCGTGCTTTACAGTATGTCGCACCACATCCCTGCACGTACGGAAGAGTCTGCAACGTCGGAAATGGAAAAAGAAGAAAACGGAAATTAGCGGGGCAGCGATGATTTTCTTTTTTTTAGCCTGAAGTAAAGGGAATGTGAGAAAAGGTTGGCAAGCCCTGGGAATATTGGCAAAAAGGATGCTTCAGGACCTTTTTTTTCTTTCGTCGACAATGGAATGTTGCGTTTTGTATCGAATTGCTTACAAAGTTCCTGGAATTATTTGGACGCAATGAAAAAAAAGCATCGCGTTGCTTGTTGCCAATAAAATGTGACGAATTATATGAGAGGATCGATGTCGAGTAATTGTCTGTTCGGTTATCGCCGGAAATGTCTACAATCCACTGTGAATTTACACCTTTTATACATATCCACAAACGCCCATGCACATTTATTTGTACATGGAGTTGCGTGTGTGCTTCTGCGTATTAACGTGTAGTCAATACGTTAATTGGTACACATGCGAATGATCTCGTTCTCCTATTGTCTCCCTCCTACCTTTCGCCAATTAATGACGTAACCCGTTACCCCATCCTACGTGATTTATTTGCAGCACGATCTTCGTATCTATTTGGTTTTAAATAAACGTGTGCGAAATCGCATTTCGGATTAATGCTTTTTTCATTGGGACCATTTAAATTTGCATTCGACACGCTGCAAAGCACGTAATGTCTCGGTAATCCTTTCTGTCCAATCATTTCACTATCTGCATATCTACATATAAACGTTCATATTTATACATCGGGCGTTTCTCGTCACTTTTACATTCCCAAACTCTCGAATTCTCTCCGTCATTCGTGCGAATTTCAAAATACATTTTTCTACGCAAAAAATGAGCGGATTTATTTTCAGTCAGTGTCGATCTCCATTTTTTTGTGTAAGCCTGTCACATTATCCGTGGAAAGTTTACGAAGACTTTTGCATGGTTTTTCATTCAACAAGTACAGACCGGAGTGAGACACAACTTCGTGAAGGTACTGATCATTTTTCTATAATCAGAATTGCCCATCCGCGTGTCCCTTTTATTTTCGTTATTTCATTTCTGTACCGCAACGAAAAGCGCGAGGCTCCGGGATGCAATTCATTTATCGCTTTTCAATCGGCCTTGCGAATCTCCATCCTGAATTGATTACTCGAAGATACAGATTTGTACATTGTGCAGCGATTCCAAGTGAATGACACTGCGATCAACAAAGAATATTACGTTTTTTTTCTTTTCTAGTAAAAAAAAACTTTAGCGAGGCCGCAGCAGATTTTTCCCATTACCTTCCAACAGTATTGATGGAATTACTTGTCCTTGTACCGTTTTCGGATCTCTTGGAGCGCGACATCGCGCTGAAATAACTTTGCATTAGGCGAAACTACTGGGAGGCGAGTATTTTTTTTGTTCTCGTTTTATGAAGAGTTTCAGAAAATCAAACGACCGATGATATAGAAAAGAATTAACTTTTCGAGCGAAATCTCGTCGAATCTAGAAAGCTCGATAAGCCACCATTTTCAAGTTACCGACAATTTGAAAACCTAGACTTTCGACTATACTTTGACGTCAAGAATTTCTTATCTTGATTCTTGAAAATATTTCCTCTTATTATGAGCAGAAACAGTCAGCACTACGCATAACGAAATAGAGTCACTGTCACGGTATCTAGCAAATGGGACGGTGGGGGGTCCAATAACTCTGTTTCCGTGTTTATCCGACCTGGAAAATGACGTTGTCCCAACAGTTTTGAGTCAACGGCCGCAGCAGTCAGGCCCTCTAAGTCCCGAACGTCGCGTCGAGTGTTTGTTGATTTTCAGAAATATAGTTCGTTCTCGCCGATCAAGTTTTGTAGAAACTTTTACTTAAATTTGGAACGGTCATTTAATTGCTATGGGTAATTCGAAGAAATTCGTGGAAATGGCCAACGATTCAACCTACTGTTTCAAGGTAATAAATAAATCCTGCAAATCAAGGGACTTTGCAGAAAAATTTCTTCGTCAGATTTTTATTTATGAATTTTTTCTTTCTCTCTGTTTCAGGGCCCTGAAAATTTCCACATCGAAAATGGAATCTTGAAAGGTTTCGAAGTCCCTTATTTAACGAAACACACGAGTTATGGAGAGTTGATTCTCGAACGTTTGAAAAGTCACCCGGAATTCGTTGGCCAAGTGCTGTCTCATTTTTTATTTTTATTTCATTCGAAACTGGAAAAGAAATTTTGTTGAAAATCGACGATATTTTGTTGAACATGGTAAACTACATATTTTTGATTAATTTCAAAATTTTCGTTATTTTGGCAGTGTATTTGGTTCCTCACGGAATCGTCAGCACAATTTACGATTGGATCGACCAAAATTTACTTCCGAAAAGATTTCTTAGAATATTTCTTGCTGCAATAATAAAATTTTTGCAATTATTCAAAAAAATGTTTAGTATGGAACAAAATATCGATCTTTTCCAACAAAATTTTGTTTTCAGTGAAGAAATAATATTCAACTCGTAATTATGTACAAAGTGATTGATTGACTCAAACAGATTGACGGTTCGACTGGCAGGGAAGAAACTTTCGCAATGATGTTGGAGAAGAGTGTGAAATGTGCAGTTTGGCTGAGAAATGAAAACGTTGAAGCAGGCGATGTTGTCGGAGTTTGTACGCACAACCAAATGGATATGTACGTTCCATTGTTAGCTGGTCTGTATATTGGCGCCGTTGTCAACCCATGGACGCATGCTCAACTGGGAAACGGTAAGAAGAATGAATTAAGTAATAACCGAATGAATTTTATGAGTGAGTCTCATTTTCGTATAATGCAGAGGGAGCAAAACATTTCTTGAATCTGACATCGCCGAAAGTCGTATTCGTGAATGAAGAATCGGCAAAGATAGCGTCGGAATCATCGAGTGAAATTGGAGTGACCCCAAAAATCGTAGTGTTCGGAAATGTGCCCGGTTTTCAATCACTGAACGACGTTTTGAAGTCGATGGATGGAAAATTTGTTGGTGAATTCCAATGTACGAAACTTTCCAGTGTCGATGAACCAGCTCTGATTTCTTACACTTCTGGCTCGACCGGACTGCCCAAAGGTGTTCTCCTCTCGCACAGATCTCTCTTTGGGAATTTGAATGTCGCGGGTAAAGTCGCAGGTGGAAATGAGAAGGTCATGACTTCGATTAGCTTCACATCGGTTTCATGGATCTCTGGGGTTCTTACAATTCTGCGCAGTATCGTTGCGATGAGAAGACGGATAGTTTGTTCGGTGTTCAGCGAAGAAAAGACTCTCGAGTTGGTCGAAAAATATCAGGTACATCGAATTATGTGTTTGAACTGATGAATCATTTATTTTCCACTGCGTCGATCATTCTGACGAAATTTCGATGAGGAAAATTTATTCAAAAATTCATATTTGCTAAACGATCCTCGAAATGTCTTCCTCATCAGCTGAACCTCTTGCCCATGGCAACGAGCATGGCATTCAGGCTGCAAAAATCTCCAGCGATAGGAAATCACGATTTATCGTCGTTGAAATGCATTTACATCGGTGGGGCTGTTATGGAAAAGGAAACTCAACAAGCAATCGCAAAAAGCTTTCCTGGCACAATTGTTCTTCAGGGTTATGGTAAGAGCTGAAAAAAGAAACTGCCTCTACAAAAAATTCCTCCTCCCTTTTCCACTGTTTGCATTAAAAAGTTGAATGTGCAACATGCATTGAAAAATTGATTTTTCGTTCAAGGTATCACGGAGTTGGGAGGATTGGGTCTTCAACAATCGGCAGGTTTTAAGCCTGGCTCTGCCGGAAAACTTCTCGAGAATTTAATGATGAAAGTAATTGATCCCGAGAGCGGAAGGATTCTTGGTCCGAACGAAAGTGGCGAGGCGTGTTTCAAATCTCCATTCATGATGACAGGTTTCTACAGAAACCCCGAAGAGACGAAGAAAGCGATCGACTCCGAAGGTAAAAGAAAAAAGTCTCCAAAATCTCGGCTCAAAAATTATATCAAAATTAACCCTTGTCAGTCACATCTTCAGATTGTGACCCCGTCGCTTTGGAGAAAAATGAATAATCTAAAAATAAAAAATCTATAATTTTTCGAGTCGTATAATTTTTATGCAGAGGTCGTGCAGAAGTTTGAATATTCAATTTGCAGAGTTTTTCGGTTTCGACTTTCGAAAAGTCGGTTTAAACATCGTCGCCAAGCAGGACTAATCGTAATTAAACTGAAAATTGATTTAGGTTGGTTCCACACCGGCGACCTCGTACACTACGACGAAGAAGGAAACGTTTTTGTAACGAATAGAATAACGGATTTGATTAAATGGAGAGATTATCGTATCGTGCCTTCCAAGATCGAGCAAGTGCTTCAGATGCATCCAGGAGTTAAAGAAAATGCGGTCGTTGGTATTCCTGACGATTTGGAGGGCGAAGTACCAGTCGCTTTCGTAACCAAAAATTCCAATACTAACGTGAGTCGAATTCCAGAATTTCTTTACCATGCACGAAGCTAAAACTCGGAAATAAAATTACAAAATGTAAAACGAGAAACTCATTCTGTCCATTTATTCATATTCAAGGTCACGAAAGACGAGTTACAAAAATTGGTGGCTGACGCACTACCGGATCACATGAAGCTTCGAGGTGGTGTCATTTTCCTCGATCAATTGCCACACACACCGTCCGGCAATAAAGTTGGCAGGACTCAGCTGAAACAACTGGCCAAGTCTTACGCTCGTTAATTTCCCATTTCCTTTTTCCCTCTCGACTATTTATTTCTTAGCTATTTATTTAATAATTACGCCGAATAAGATTGTTGTTTTCGACTTCAATGTTTTTTAGATTTCTTATTACAATTCATCAATTTGTATACTTTGAATAAAGCAAAAACTATTTGGAACAAAGTTTCATTGACATTTCTTCATTATGGTGTTGAAAAAATAAATCTATTGCATTCGTACAGGAGTTTTTGTGGCTGTCGAATTTTATTAGAACGTGCTGTAAATCGCTACACTCTAAATGCCATTCAGGCCATGATTACAAGGTTGTTGAACGGAATGTCAATTTCACGTTCGAATTAGGAAATTGAATTTTCCGGTGTACGAGAATTACCGGAGAGAAAGAGAAATAGAGGGTGAGAGTGAGACAGAGAGGGAGATCATCGAGAATGGAGAATATGAATGCGAGGGTTGTATAGTCGCGCGATTTCGGGTTGGCCCTTTGTTGATTCATTTAGCCGTAGGGCGTGTCTGCTTGGAAGGGTGAAAGGTTTTGATACACGTATGGAGAATCATTCGACATATCCGGACGTGACAGAGAATTCTTGGTGAATTGCTGTTGCATGATTTTCAGCTCCAATTTACTTCGCAGACGGACACATGCATAGGGATACTAACCCATGTACGCGCTGCACATATTGTGTCGAGAGTGTGCAGTATTTTCAAATGTTTCCGTCGTAAAAGATGCTGAACGATGAAGCGATAAACTAATTTTATCCACACTCATCCACTCTGTAAAACTAATCCCGTTCTGGCCATGCCATGCTCCAAAGACCCCAATTACATTTTATCAGCAATCCCATGCGGTAGAAAATGCTTTTATCTCCATTATTGAACGTAATACCTGAAATTTGATAAGCTGAATGACGTGTGCACTATGAATAATTATAGCCACGTAATAATTCAACTGTTTCGCTGCCATCGTTTAATTCTCAATATTTCTGACCTATTCCCCATTCATGTCTTCTCAATCCAACTCGCTCCGTACCTCGTCGATGAATTTTTCATCAACACGACAGTCTGTGTTCTTGTTTTTTAATGCAGAGAACAATATTTCGATATTTCTCTTCCAGCAGATCATTCAGTCGACCAGACACTCCCAGCATCTTATTCAATCGATTATTCGATATTTTTCAATACGGACTTGGCGCAGTTTGAAACTAGAGCGTACTTTCCCGGCAGTGGCTGAAATCTCGGAGAACACCTTAGGAGGATTAAGAGGGTTAATCCAGCTTTTAAGGGGAATGAGAGTAGCTCGTATAATGGGTGGAGCAGCATCCAGGGTCAAACTCTCTGGATCTCTCATACGAGAGAATAGACGAGGGGAAAACGACTAGGAAGCTCGACCATGCAGGGCTTTATACGGGAAACTCGTCACGTAACAATAATGACGCGAACCAACAGCAATAGATGGGAAAATCCTTGCGGAGTTTCCGCTGTATATTTCGTGCATCTATACCGATTAGTTCCGGAGTATATTTGAAAACTGTGTGTGTTCGCATTTTCTATGGGGAATGCATAATATTCAAGAAAATATCGATTTGACATATTGAAAAAAAAGTTTGTCGATTCATTATCAAGAGAGTAGAAAAGGCACGAAGCGTTGACGTTTTGCTTCTTCCGGTTTGTTTATGGTACACAGCAATATGCATTTTTGCGAATTCTTAGTTTTCCCGTAACTCTTCCACGATTCTCACCTAAATGGAAGTAGTCCAAGACTTTTTTCGTGCGCCGTTTACTTTTCCATCCTTTTTGCAGTCCCTCGCCGCAGGACAGAAACGTCGACGACAGTTATAAATGCGTGTTTCAAGTATTTTATCACTATATCCCCCCACGAATAGCAAGAAGCTCGAGAGGACAAGCAGCCACGCAACGACGACGAAACTGGCTGCGGAGTATGAAATAAAAAGAGCACAGGTTGGAGAAAAATTGTCCTCTGCGTGTGTATACTTTGCGATATTTTTCGACAGACCTGGCGCACCTCGAGGCTTTTTTCGAGCGCGTATCGCGTGTGAAAGAAAAACAATAAATGGAGGACAAGAAAAAAACATGTTTTAAAAAACGTACAAATGGCGAGAAAATAAATGGGACGAAAAACAGAAAAGCGGAAGCTCGTGCAAGAAGAGCAAGCGGGAAAAGAAAAGACGAGAGGAAAGAACGAACCTTCGAGTAGTTTGGTCGTGAAAAAGTTTAGAGCGATTCCTCATACTCGTGTGCTTTCACAAACTTTTGTACTTCTCGTTTTTTCTCTGCTGCATGGCTTTCCCAACTTCTCTTCCTTTTTATCACCGTCCCTGCATTCGTCTCGAGCTTCGAATGGTCCTCTATCTATATATATCTATACACTGTCACTGTATTTACATTATTTGTGAGATTTCTCACCGGAATATGCGTCAGATGGCGAGCTTTGTGTTCGATAATCAATGGGATCATCATTTTCCATCCAGACCGATTGAAACATTCGTCATTTTTTTATGTCTGTCAATTCATTCGATAATAAAATAATCAATAAAATCTCCGAGTCGTCACGGACCGAAAGCCGATATGAAAAGAATGGAACGGCATTAGTATCTGTCGAAGAATTCGATTTGGCCCAGTGAAATAAAAGGTCGAATTTTCCAATGACAGGAAATCCTGAGAAGGAAATCCTTTCGCTAAAATTTGGAAAATTATTGAAAGTTATTTTCAGTTTCAAATAATCGACTAAGAACATTGAAGAAATTGTTAAACCGGTTAAATGAACATAGTCGATAAGTCGTTTGCTGGAGTAACGTGAGAAAAAATGGATTTATTCTCTCTGAGGTAATAAATAATTGATTTAAAATAATTGGAGTGGCTTTCAAATCCTGGAGAAATTTCTTACTCGAGAGAGAATATGTGGAAAAATGGTGTGGCTGGCATCGATAACGTATGCAGAAATGGTGAGTCGATGGAAACTCTGAAAGTCGAAAAAGAAGAAGAGAAGAGGTGCGTTTGTTAAAGGGAAGAAACGTGACCGCACAGAGTAACTTTTATCCGACACGTTTTCCTCCTGCTCGATACGTCAGCCCTCACTTCCTCCTTGCGCGTGGTATCCCCTCGTGGTGCAACTCTTTTTTATCGCTCACCAGACGCGCTCTTTGAAACAACGATACAACGCTAAAAATGACCGGCATCATATGTATGAGTTTGCAATATTTCATACCGCCTTAGAACTCTCCACAAAAGTATGGCATGGCAAAGCTGGCCTTGTCAGTTATCAAGAAATGTCTTACCAAACCTCAAATAAAGTTACTGCGCAACCTTCGAGATAAATATTTTGTCCAGGCCAAGACTAAATATCAAAAACGTTCAAGGTTCAATAGACTTCAGCATAATTGTGACTTTCGAATGTACACGAAACAGCAAACATGCTCAATTTTTTTGAAAATTCTTCAAGTTACATTTGCAAAGCTCGTGAGACTTAAATTGGCAGAGTTTTCGTGTTTTCTGGATCGTGTGAGGCTGATTGTTGTGAAGATTTGTTGAGAAAGAAAAGATTTTTAATTGTTTGTACCAGGTTCGCCATTTAGATCGGAAAGCCTTGTATATTTAAAAAGCTATGGGGTGTACTTTCATTTCCAATTCCAAGCGCATCGAACAATCGATCAGGGAGAGGGAGAAGAGATGGCGAAGGCGAGAGACCACAGTAGCGATGGCACGCTCCTGTGCAGAGGTCGCCACTGCTAGCAAAATTCAGTCGCACACCGCATGCACAATAGCGTCGTTTTTCTCATTCTTTCCTTTTTTCCATCCCCCTCTCTCTCTCTCTGTCTCTTTCTCTCTCTTATCAGCCTCTGAATGTTCTCGCATCGTTCGTGGCGCTCAATCTCGCTGGTGCAATATGTACTTTTCCTCGGAGTGGACAAGTGTACGAGCGTTCGAGAGCTTTCGAGGAAACATGTGACGTATATATGACATCGAAGAGCAAAATTGAACGAGACCAACGACACAGAGGAAAGAGCTCAAGTTCAAACACCAGCATTTTATTCAATATACTTTTCCCATCGATCTGTAAAGCCTCGTACCAAATTTTCCCCATAAAAAATCAAATCCATTTACGACCCAATAACACCAACGAAACCAAAAGGAAGCAAAATGATTATCTCCCTCAGGCAAACAGTAATTCTTCTCCGAGAGTAAACAAACCACCAGATTCATCAAAACCCATTTTTTTTCTTTAAATTCCCAAATTTTCGTGCAATTTTAGTTTTTCCCATAATTTTTTTTCCCACCAGCGCCTGAATGCAAAAATAAAGTCGATGGGTTACAAGCCCAAACCGAGGATGTGCAGCGTGTATTCGTCAGATGCGATGTGTATCGAGTTGAGCAGGATAATGCTGCCATGTTGGTAAAATCACGAGTATTTATACTACCCATCCCAACGAACGAGATATCGTCCAACACCTACACACGTGGATCCCCACACGTATAAATATATCATGAGAGTGCAAAGTAATGCGGATGAGAGTGGTGTCGCAAGCGAGACGAACCGAGAATCGGAGAGACAGCGCCGGATCCTTTCTGCACATGTGCTCGTCACACATATATATATAAATAACACGTAATATAATATACATCCATAAATATACTGGAAGGAGATCGATATACGAGTATTGAATTAGATCACATGAAGAGCGTCGCGATTGCATAACCACGTATCGCATTAACAAGAGAAAGAAGAAATAATCATCATAAAAACGACAATGACAAAAACGAGATGAATAAATAATAATAAAAACAATGACAATATGAAAAACAGTGGGAATGAGAATAAAAGTGGAAGAAAAATGTTCATTATTGCTGTGACACAATTAAATGTTTTCGTTTCTTTATTTTTATTCAATTTATAGACATTGATAGGGAATTAAAAAAAAATTAAACGTATCGGTCGCAAGTGGAGGAACCGTTTTTCGTCCGTCGTATTAGTTCGTAGTGATAGGAACGATGCTTGATGATTAATGGTCCTTATGTCGGCACCGAAGAAATGAAATAAAAAATGACGCAATGATGCCCAATGCGGCATCATAAAAGCAATCGATGACAAAGAGCTACACGTGTTCGCAGGAACGAGGCAAAAAGCTGTGGGATTTACTCCATTTTTTTGCATGTACCACCGGAAGCCTTCAAAGAACAAATTGTTGAGAAAGGTCCGCACAACGCTCGAGCCATATTCGTGCCTTCGTTACACCTATCACGAGACATCATATTTTACGATTATCCTTGTAAGATATTGCCGATTGTTCGTCTGTGAATCCGGGGAAAGAGATCGGGCAACGTTCACAAACGCCTCGAAAGTCTCCCTTGTATCAGGCCATTCAGTTCGGACGATCCAATCGTGAATCATCACGATTCTCGTCTTTGGATTTCGGAAAATTACGCAATAACGTTATCCTCAGAAATTTGCGAAGAAAAATGGTATCGAAATTTTTCTTGTCAAGAAATTTAGAGAATGCCCTGATGATGGATCATGCAATTTCTGAGAAGCTGTGGTGCCTGCACGTCGATGGACACCGTTCACCTGCGAGACGCGATGCTCCCTCAAGTGCCAGAAAAAAACTTTTCTTTACGAAAATAAAAGGAAATTCTGATTCACCAGAAATATCTGGGAAGAGATGAAATTTGAATTTAATCGGACGAAAAAAAAATCATGAGCTCAAGACCGAGGAATAAAAAAGTGGATTCTACCCAAATGCTTTATTACTATGCACGTATATTTTTTCTGTAATCGATGGTGTAAGTCATTACGATGCATCCCATGGGAAAAAGATCGTTATTGTTTTGTCAATGTTTACGATCGATATTATAAAATTGTAATGGGCAATAAATATACGAATATACATGGAAATAATGTTTACTCTCTTTATACATCGGTGTTGTATTCTCTATACTAAATTTTTTTTCTTTTTCCTTCGTCTTGTCTCGTTTGTGTATCCATAGAAAGTGGAGTTTCAATAAAGTGTTCGTGACGCAATTCTTGCAAAGAGCCTACGTGCATCCCATATCCTATATCTCGTCAAAGTGTCGAGGGAAGGGGAGATAAAAAGCGTCCCACGTTGGCATCGAGAGCACCGCATGAGATGCTCCGCTATGCAACAACCAAGCGCCACGTGATTGCACAAAGTATCCGCTTTTGAGCGCAACATACCTAAGACCACGTGTTGTTGGCGTTTTTTTTTTAAACACTCATATTAATTACTGTGACGTACACTTATATTTTATTAGAGATATTTTCATCCATCTAATCGACAAGAATGAAGACTGTGGAAACGCTGCGGTGGATTTATCGTTTCGATTCAAATAATTGAACAAAAAATTGATTCAACTCGTTCTTGTGAACTTTCAGCACAATTTTACGTCAGTACGACGCGATGAAATTTTCGTCGTTGAAAGACGAAATTTCTGACGAGATAGTTTCTTGCCTCAAACGATGGATCGTCCCACATTTCCGCTCGTAGGGCGAACGTCGAGAAGAAAAGAATATGGAAATTTTGTGTAAAAATCACTTGGTGCAGATGGAAATGAACCTCGCTCCTTCATCCCTCGATTTTAGTTTCTCACTTTTTAAAGCCCCAAGATAGACAAGAGTTCCTTTCGAGTTTCCAATGTGGCTCATCGCGGGGTGCCTCGCCAGGCTTCTCTCTCCGACGTCCGACTAATTTGCATCCTAAACACACGAATATCGTTCTTTCGCGATGGGCAACCTCATTTTCTTACGTTATTACGTGTATATACATGATCAACTTCTTAAAAGAACATTTTGTACGAGCCTCACGAACCCACAAAACAGCGACGCTAAATCGTATCATATAAATAAACGATAGTGTTCTTAGCCATGCGATTCCTCAGCATACAAGAAAAATAACAATCGCACTGGGATATTTTCCAAAAACGAATCGATCCGAACATGCAATAACTAATTAACAATATTTACTCTATTCCATCTGAACCGATCAACACCGAACTGGAAAGTTATTGAAATCTCAACTTTCGCTGTTTATCTAACGTGCCTTGATAGAAAATTATGATGATAATTTCTAGGCGAGCAGATACGAATGGAGGTATTGCCTAGTATGACAGAAGAAAAAAACCACAGGACGAATGAGAGAGATGAAAAAAATAAAGCCTGTAACTCAAGTGATGAGTTGAAGTTCTCGATCAGCTGTCAATTTCGATCGGGATCACATTTCCAAACGTCCTCAGGGATGAAAAGTGGCTGCCACACAGGCATACGTCACACAAGCATGGTGAACGAGTTCAAAACGCACGTATACCAATTTATAAGCAGTCGGGTTGACAAACGAAAGGCCGTAACTTGGTAAACTCTGTAAGCGGAAGTCTTTATCGATTGTGCCTTTTTATGCTCTAACGAATTATATAAACATACATATATACACGAAAATCTTCGTTTACTCGGTGCTCGAGTATCTTCAATCGAACACAAGTGAGTCAATGTAGACAGGGACCCGGTATACGTATATTGCGAAAGTGATTCGCAACACCGCATCTCTCACCGTGATATACTTGGATCACGAAAGGTAAGCAGAGAGAAAGATACAGAGAGAGAGAGAATCGCTCGATTCCACGGTAGTGATTCCGTGCGCTCGATCGTTGGCTCAGAGTATACACGGTAGTCACTCTCCTAATGCTACTAGTCAACGTGATACGTGTAATATTAACAATCAACCGATTTCCATCAAAAAAAAAGTTTAAGCAGCGTCTGCGAGCTGAGTTTGACTTAAAAATGAATTTTTCAGCATTCTTACCAAGCAACGAAGTTTGCCAATGCAGAGAAAGAAAGGTCTCTCAAACGCGATGATCGATTTATAGAAAAATGATAACAGGATTCTCTGATCTTTAAGGAAGTTACGATTCATCAACGAAGCGAGCGAATCTCACAATTGACATTCAAAGTTCGTAGGAACCTCTGAGTTTGCATAATAATTAGTAATTTTTTTAGACATGGATGGTTTTGTGCGAACCGCGTGAGCATCCTAGTTTCCGAACAAGTTTAACGTTACATGTAGAATAGAATTGGCGCAATAGTCGAGGACACGAATATGTATGACGAGATGTGCGAATGGAGGATTCGAGAATACGACTGTATGATAGACTAGAATGAAGGATTTCATGGAGGAAAGGGAATACATACGGTTGATGTCGGATGGTAAATCGGAGCAGTTGGGCTTGCACACACATGAGCAAGCACACATCTGTAAACCTAACTCTGATATACGAAAATACACGACTGAATTGCCGAGAGAGTCTCGTTATCTGAAGGATGCTACTAGGATCCTCTTCTCGCGGGTCTTACCACTCGCGTTGGGCTACATACGTTTGTGTATATATGTGCTTATGACGATGCCTAGAAGAGGAGTAAAGTTCCTCCTTCCCCTCGTTCTCCAGGTTCCCTTGGTCGTTGGCATCGTCGTCGTCATCACCGATACCAGGATTCGCCACTGTGACACACGCTTACAAGCGTTATTCACGGATAAATCTTTCCCCCCTTTTGGACTAAATCCATGATTTAGAATCTTCACTCTGATGTTACTCATGTGTGTCTGTCTGCTTGACTCGTAGTAACATTGGGATACGAGCTTCTTGTGTGTAGGTGTACACGTGTGTTTGTTGTATAGCCAGTTTCGAATATATATAAAGCGGATTAGAGGTATGCAGGTTTGTCATTCGCGGCAAACCACTCTAGCAGCGAACTGCAGGGTGGAGCAAGGAACCAAAAACTATAGAGAAAGAGAGGGCGAGATTAAACGTAACGAATTTGAGTTTGAAGCTCCGCGGCTGACGTGATACGAGAGGCGTTGATAAACTTTATCGAACGAGAGTTAACGTCGATGAATATATAGACAAAGACATCCTGATAACGCTCAAGTCAAGTTAAAATGTTTAAAGTGAGTTTGCAGTAACGTAAAACTTTTTTGTTTATTTAGAAAGAACTTGGCAGGTGGACAGTAAAAAAAAATGTTAAACGCATGTTTATTAGTTGTTGTTAGGAGCTACGGCGATCGTGGTGGTTTTGGCGAGACCAGAACCGCCGGTCAACTCTTATTTACCACCTGGTCGTGGTGGAGGTAACGGTGGAGGTAATGGTGGCGGAAATGGCGGACCATCCAGTCAATACGGACCACCTGGATTCGGAGGAAGCCCTCCATTAGGCGCTGGTGGACGTGGAAATGGCGGTGGAAATGGTTCTGGTCCTAGGGGCGGTGGTTTTGGCGGTAACGGTGGAGGAAACGGTGCTGGCAGACCATCCAATAGCTACGGACCACCGGATCGAGGTAGTTTTGGTGGAAATGGCGGAGGTGGTGGTGGTGGAGGAGGAGGACAAGGTTTTGGAAACAACGGTGGAGCTGCTGGACGTCCATCTGACTCTTATGGACCTCCGGGTGGTGGTTCTGGAAATGGAAATTCCGGTGGTGGCTCGCAACAACCTTCGGACTCGTATGGACCTCCAGCTGGTGGTGGAAGTACTTTTGGATCTGGTGGACAAGGAGGAAGAAATGGTAATGGAGGAGGAAGGCCTTCCAGCAGTTATGGAGCACCTGGACAAGGTAACGGTGGTCAGGGAGGACAGGGTTTTGGAGGCAACGGAGGTGGAAGACCTTCCAGTAGTTATGGAGCACCTGGAAACGGTAACGGTGGCCGAGGAGGACAGGGATCTAACGGTAACGGAGGTGGAAGACCATCAAGCAGTTATGGAGCTCCTGGCAATGGTAATGGTGGTCAAGGAGGACAAGGAGGACAAAGTTTCAATGGTAACGGAGCTGGAAGACCTTCCAGCACATATGGTGCACCAGGAGCTGGTAACGGTAACGGTAACGGTGGTGGAAGACCTTCCAACAGTTATGATGCACCGGGAGGTAGCAACGGTAACGGGGCAGGAAGACCTTCGAGCAGTTATGGTGCACCAGGAGCTGGTAATGGCAATGGTCAAGGAAACCGACCGGGTGGTCAAGGAAACAACCCGTCTAGACCCAACGGAGGTGGAAGTCCACCGAATAGTTACGGACCTCCGGCAGCTGGAACGCCTGAAAATAACGGCTTCGGTGGGGGTGCTGGTTATCCATCAGGAGGACCCGGTAACAATGGTGGCGGAAATGGATTTGGCAATGGTGGCAATGGAGGGGCAGAAGGTTACGGAAGTGGTGGACCCGGAGGGCAGGAGGAAGAGAGCACCGTAAGTTCTTCATCGTAAATAACTGCATTTAGTATTGCCCATTTGCGCGCACTTATCGATCGAAAAATATTCATTATCCAACCAGGAGCCAGCCAAGTATGAATTCAACTATGAAGTCAAGGATGCCGCTACGGGAACAGAGTTTGGTCAAACTGAGAGCCGCGACGGTGATCGTGCCCAAGGGATGTTCAACGTTTTATTACCAGATGGTAGAAAACAGATTGTCGAATACGAAGCAGACCAGGATGGTTTCAAGCCACAGATAAGATACGAAGGTGAGGCTAATACCGCCGGTGGAGCTGGTGGAGATGGATACAGTTCAGGAGGCCCAGGTGAAGATGGATACAGTTCGGGTGGACCAGGTGGCGATTCGTCTGGTTATCCTTCCGGCGGACCCTCCGGTTCGGGCAATTCGGGAAACGAGCGTGGCAGCAATGGAGGAGGATTCGGAGATTCTAACAACGGTGGATATCCATCGGGTGGACCAAGTGGAGGCTTCGGTGGTGGTAACGGAGGCTACTCATCCGGCCAGGAAGCTGGTGGAAATAACGGCGGTGGTTTCGGCGGATCGAGCAATGGTAATGGTGGCTATCCTGCGGGTGGCCCATCCAGCGGAGGTGCTGAAAGCTTCAGAGGTGGAAGCAGTTCGTCAGGAAATGGTGAGCAATAAAACAAACCTCCGAAGGTTAAAATATTCAATCTTAACTGCGGTGGAATTCCATGACACGATGACGCGCAAATGAATTTTCCCGCATCGTTCAAGCGTCTGGGAACGCCAATCTATTCGTAAACTCCGAATATATGTAGCACAAACATTCGTTCGGCTGTAGTTGTATATCGAGTCTCAAAACTTTGTAGTGATTCCGTGCTAGTTGTTGGAGCCTGGTAAAGAGGGACAGAGAAAGAAAGTGAGTGAGTTATAGAGGTCTTACGTAACGAATGTATATCGAGGTAAATTAAATCACCACACAGAGATTTTGCTACTCTAGCTCTACAGGAGTACATACATATGAGTCTGAATGTGTACCAGTAGAAAGCAGGGGAGTGTGAATAGTGCAGAGAACAGAGCCACGGAACAATAAATAACGACGACGTTGCAGGAGGCGGTGGCTACCCATCAGGACAACCTGGCGGTGGTTTCGGCGGCGATTCTGGTAACAACGCTGGAGGTGGCCAAAACGGTGGTAACGGCGGATATTCGTCCGGCGGACCGAGCAACGGGGGTTTCTCTGGCTCCGGGGGTGGTGGTTATCCATCTGGTAGCGGAGGTGATGCAGAAGCCAATGGAGGATATCAATACTGATGAGAATAAACAATAACGGTAGTGCAAAGGGAATGATGGAGAAGAATAAACAAATCGAAACGTTGCAACTTCTTCCATCATTTCATTTCGAAAATCTCTTAGCTCAATCACAATCTTCCATGTGGCTCCAATTTCCGAATGGCGTTTCAATCGGCATACACTCGATACCGATCAACATTGTTGCCACTCATGGAACTCATATAAACTTACATATTTATATTAATATTTCTATTTTTATGTTATACTCATATACATTGTATCGTGTATCAATATAATTAAAAAAATCCATACATACACATCCGGAAATCTGCATCATTACAATCAACGACGATCCTCTATGCGCCGCATAATTGAAATTTGAAGCGTGCAAATATCAAACTCAATGAGATGTCGAAGGAAATATTTCTTTTGAATATCATTGAAAGCTCCCCTATACTTTCCGCCTACACGTTTTTATTTCTCCTTCGAACCCATTCTCCTGTTTCGTCGTCTTTACAAAATATACCTTGTCGAGGATCGTCTCAGAGGAGGGGTCGAGAAGTTGTGAAATACGCCGAGATTGTCGGCGATGAGTATTGCCCGAGGAATCAGGAACTTGGTGAAGAGAACGAGAGGATTATATAGATGTCTGAGGGAAGAACAAGACGAAGCGGGAGAAAAAAAACTCCCCTCGATACAGGACGTTGCTCTTGTGAACAGAAGATGACGCGGTTCTGGGCCCAAGTTACTCAGTCATCTCGAAAATATTGCGGTTGGATTATGAGACATAATAACGGTTGTACATTTCGCGCTATATCAACATGATGCTACAACCAAATGACTATGTTTCAATGTTCATTACAATTGCAAGCCTCCTTCTTTGCCCTGCCTTTCCCCGGGTAGGGAGAAGACGAGCACGAACAACTACCGAAACGCGAATCCTCGAGGTATAAAGGCGACGAGCAACTAACATTTCTCGCTTCTGTCTCATAGTTTCTTTGTAGTCAGACACTATTTACCTCACTAAAAAAATTATTTATTATTATTTTATTGATCACGGGAACAAGATATTTCTCATGCTTCTCAAGGTGGGTATCGTTGAT
This sequence comes from Hyposoter didymator, assembly GCA_037952995.1. Taxonomy (NCBI): domain Eukaryota; kingdom Metazoa; phylum Arthropoda; class Insecta; order Hymenoptera; family Ichneumonidae; genus Hyposoter; species Hyposoter didymator. The sequence continues at coordinate 10,007,413 of JBAJMU010000004.1, forward strand.
CCTGCAAAGGAAACGAATCTCCAATTCATTTGTGTCGTTAATGAACATGGAAGAAAATATTTGACGTTCGGAGTGAACTTAACTTTAAATAATCAAACGAAACTATCGGATGTTTTGACGAAGGCATCGTTACTCGCGAGTTTTTGTGCATTCGTAAATCGAATATATCCATTCATCTATATACATATTTATAATCGAGTGATTATGTGCAACGATGTGCTCCAGCACGTAAAAGAAATTCATCCGCTTCACGAAAACTTTGTACGTTATTCAAACCGGAAAAGCGAACGAAGGGGTAAAGCCGAGGGAGTCTACAATAGCAAGCACCCTCGGGAGCTGCTCAAACAATAATTTGCAACTACTTGGCTTAAGGAACGGGTCATCTGCATACCCAAGTATGCAAGCCCTCGGTCCCTCCCAACCCTTTTTCTTTCCCATTCTCTATCTCTATGTCTCTCTCACTCCCTTTCTCTCGATCTCCCTCATCCTCCCGTTCGCTTTCTCTATTTCTCCGCCTAGTACCTTTATTCCCAGTTCACCGTCGATGGCGTATATCTCCTAGGAACTCTGCGAACCCCAACTGCCTTAACCTTACCAAGCTATTGCTGCCACTTGGCGTTAATCAATGCTCGATGCCCGGAAGGCTATTTAAATGTCTATCCAGTATTCTCTTGGTTTTCCCGTGCTTAGAAATTCCTCCGCAAACTTAAAGTGCCAACATTTACATTAATAGCTACGTCTGGAAATATAAGCGAAGCTTCAAAAAGACAAAATCTCGTGGATCCGAACTTTTCATTCGTCTCTCAATGCATCGCGACGTATTCACGAACAGAGTTCATACTGCATGCTAAATTTTACGCTCCTCTTTACAAACAACCGTCATATTCATGCATATGTATTTACCACCCTCCAATAATGCTGCACGTGTACGAAAAAATGTCTCGTTGAATAATGGATCGATATTAATCGTCGAAATGCATCAGTAACATTTTTTCTTTATTTACATTGTCTCTCCATGCTATTTTTACATTACTCGAGCTTTTCTGGATTAAATATTCCGAGGCTCGTTGCTTCAAAATCCTTTGAAGCTTGAACATCAAACTATATTTATCTTCATGTTATACACACAAAAGTAGGAGAGTGCATCTAAGAGTAACGAGTATGAAGCGGTCAGACTTTTGTCAGATGTTTATTTTCGGGATCATTGTGCAGTTTTTTCGAAACAAATTGACGAATTTTTATTGAATTTTTTTTTTTTATCGTGCACACTGAATGCAACGGAGAAATTGAATAAAAAACTGTGACGTGTCGTGAGAAATTTTTGGGCACGTCGCATTCGTGTGTTCAATTGTTTATCTTGTGTTACTTTTTTTTTTTTTTTTATTGCACAGATCGTGGCCGTGTTGGCGATGATGGTCGGGACGATTCGAAGTGAGCCACAAGGCCCGGCATATTTGCCACCCAGCGGTGGTAGAGCAGGTGGAGGCGGCGGCGGTGGCGGCGGGGGACATCCGGACGACTGGGCAGGCGTAAGAAAAAACGAAAAAACGAGAACGAAAAATGAAAGAATAAAAAGATGTTAAAATATGGCTTTTTACTTGAAAGTAGCACATGACTGGCTCGTAATTTTTCGCCAGATTTGACCCGAACCCTTCCGCGAGGAAGTGGTTTTCACATTTTTCGTGGCTCCCCCATAGCGAAAGGTCGAGCTGTTAATCTCCAAAGATTACGACAAACCATTGTGACATTCTTTTTTACCTCGAGGAAAAAAAAACGTGATTTATGTGCTTAACTGTTACACGAATTCAGCAGCTTCTCCTTTGAGCGTACAAAATATTTTTCGGCAATCTCATAATCGTCGTTAAAAAAAAAACCGAAATAAAAAACAAATTTCAACCATTTTTTTTTTTACATTATTCAGGATCCAGCGAATTATGAATTTTCGTACGAAGTTCAGGACGCTGCCGTTGGTTTGGATTTTGGTCATCGTGAAATGCGCAAGGACGAAGAAGCCAAAGGCACTTATCACGTTTTATTGCCGGACGGCAGAACTCAAATAGTCGATTATGTTGCCGACGCCGGTGGTTATCGTCCGATAATACGATACGAAGGTACGGCCACGTATCCAGCCCCAGGACCTTCCTCAGGTGACGAAGGCTACAAATATAAATAATTCATCAGTGTTGACCATTTATTATTTTTCCTCGATATACCAGACTATTAAATATCGATGCTTCCAATTATATATTTTAATTGTTGTTGTTATTATTGGTTACATAATTTATAATAGACGCGTTAATAAAATTTCTCCCTCATTATGAATTTTTTACAATATGTATACTCGCTGTGGTTCGAGAATATCGCCAGATCACCAACGTTGTCATTTCTGTATTTAGTTTCGTAAAGAGCGACAAAACGCAAAATTCTCTCTGTAAGAACACGCGACTTTCACACTTCATGAGAGAAAAAAGAATAAAATTGAAATGAAGAAAAAGAAAAATACATCATTCTCTCCGGATTTTTTCAAAGTTCTGAAAATTCCAACGCAGAATAGATGAAACGACGTCTCGGGAGTACGAGGCAAAAGTTTCGTTTCGAGTCGAAAAGTGCATCATTGCAGTTTGAATTTTTTGAAAAATAAATGACAAAGAAAATTTCAAGAGTCAACGAGTCAACGCCTCGCCAGAGATCGGCAAATCGGAATTACTGGCTGTCAGTAAATCGTACCCGATCCTCGTAAGCGAAAGGAATCTACGGAGTTTTCAAAGTACTTGCTTCTTTTGCCACGAGAGCTCGACACTGTCCTCGTTCATGCGCAAGTACCTCGATGGATATTTCAGTGCAGCAACAAAATTCTCATACTTTGTATAATATTTCAACAGTTTGGAATTTTGACGATGAATTTAATCGATTCACAAGATCTCAGCTTTTCCAGTACATCGAATAATGCATTCGAACGTGTTTTTATTCTCTCATCGATGATCATCTTCATCATCAAAATTTAGAATCGAATAATTTTTCATTATTATTACTTTCAATCGAATTATTTTAATCTTATAATTTTTGAATCATCCAGGCAATATCTCTGCATGGAACAAATTGGTTGGAACGGTATACATTGATGCAGATAATATCGCATTAAATTTTGGAGGTTTGAGTAAAGAATTGAAAGGCTGACTGGAACAAAAGCACGCGCATTAAATAATATGTGAAAAAAAAGGTCAATGTTGATATATCGTCAGGAGAAAAGTCGATTGATCAAATATCACTCGGTTATTTCGTAAATTCAATGGAAAATCGAGAGAACCAAAAGCTCTTGTTGTAATGCGTGTTTGTCGAACGAAAATAATTGAAAAGCCACATTGTCGATAGTCGGTCTGGCGCGGTGCGGTTATATATGGCGACCAATCGACGCGACAGTGTCATCGCGCCGCTATCTCTCTCAGATTTTATACACCATATATATTATTTATTTCTCCATGTACGAGACATTTCATAACGAATGAGCATGCTCGTTCTATTTTCGTGCTTGTTTATTTCTCTATTTCCTCAGTTATTTTATTATTTAATGGAAATTGCAATGCGAGCCAACTATTTTCAAAGTTCCACAAAAGTTAGCAGCTTGGACACACATTTCTTATGATAGTTTTCCAATTATTTCAAAATCGTTTTAAAACTAATTGCGTCGCACACTTTTATTTCATTATTTTCCGTTCAATTCGTCACTCTCGTCGTTTTGCTCTCTCGCCCAATGATTTCAATCAAGAATCGATAAGCAAATTATTAGGGTGCAAATTGACAGATTCGAGAACTCGAGCTACTGTGTTGTCGTATATTTTTTCGATTGGAGATAATTTCGAAAATTTATTAAGCGAGTTTCGTCCAATCGCATATTGAGGGTCATTGGAATTTTTGTAGAGTACAGGAAATGAATGGGAATAGAGCTGTAATAACATTGATTCAAGGGTGAATAATGTCAGTCTGCCCCCGTGACAAATTGACAAGAGAAAAGCCAATGTTATAATTGATCTCGATTTTCTTTTATTTTACGTTCGTGACTGATGAAATATTCATCAGCCATTCTACCAAGGTTGAAAGGCTCGCATGACAGTACGTCGTCCCAATGTTTTACTTATTAATGCATCCCCCACGTAACTGTTGATACAGTAGTTCTGACAACGTGTTGCATTTTATGATGGGGAAGTGACGAATTGTTCGGCTCTCATTGCACCTTTGCAACCGGAGTGCTTTCGTATTCACTCGTAGATTTTTATTCAAAAAGTATACAAAGTTTCATACGTTTACCGATCAATAAATTTGCGTATCATTCGGATACGTAAACAGGAGATTTTCGAGCATGGGATTCGTCCAAGCTAAAAATTCATTCGATGAGAGCGACGGAGTATATTTTATCACAGGGCTGGTCGGTGAGTCAATTCTATTCGAGTCATGTCTCCTGCCCAGTTAATCACTTTTTGCCACATTCATTTTGAGCCTCGCATCCGAAGCGTTGCCAATGCGTTAAACTTCTGCACACAACGGAATAAATTTATTCCTGAGAAATAATGAGACAAATTTTTAAATCTGCGTCAATTATATTTTTTAATTAATCGCTCGACGTTTTTTTTGTGTGTTTAGGGCTTCGAGTACCGCGCATCTGCAAGAAGAAATTCCTCGGCTACATTTACTTGATCCTTTTACACGTTATTTATTTTTATTCCTTCATTTTGACGATTGGGAGTTTCATTGAAATGTACGAACCCATGCAAATCTATTCAAGCTCGAGTAAATCGCGTATATTACAAGCTTATTTTAATCCATTTTTTATCGCTCTGATGGTTATTCCGAGTGTGATGAACAGTCGAAAAATACTGCACACGAGTATGGAGCTCGGTGCTGTCGATGAAAAATTGAAACTCGTTAACAGCCACGTCGATTTCGCGAGCTACGCGAGAATGGATCTGATTCGCATTTGCGAAATAATAATCGGCACAATAATGTTCAATCTGCTTGAATATTTTCCACAAACTGCTCCTGGTACTTCGTCGTATTTCGTTTTCGTCTGGATCGTCAATTCGTATTCGCAGTTCGTCAATAGTATTGTAATCGCGAGTTTTGGAATATTCATGGCGAAAATTCGAAGACGTTTCGAAGCGGTTAACAAAAGTATTGGAGAAATGAAAATGTTGGGGAAAACTAGTTCGAGTAACCTCGAAAACGACATGAGCAACGGTAAATTAGATCGTTACTTTTGTTCGTTACTTAACGAAGTAGCAATCTGTCAATTATTTTCTTACAGTTTTCAACATACGACTGATAAACAAAATGCACGAAAAACTCGTTAATGCCGCAACAAACTTGAGCGAAGCTTACGGATTCGTTTTATTAACAAGTTTCGCTATTTATTGCATCGTTTGTTGCTCATATTTACGATCGTTGTCGCAGAGTTATGGTAAAATGACAAGCGCGATCGACTTCATGGTGGATGCTCTGTGGCTAATTTTTAACCTCGGCAAGTGCGCTTACGTGATCGATACCTGTCACAGTGTGACTTTACAGGTAAAGTATTAAGTGATATTCCCACGCAGATGGCACAATGCGCAGAGCACCTTCATTAATTCATCGACACAATGCAAATTCTTACCAAAAATTTCGGCATTTAAAAGAATAAAAAGAAGAAAAAATGGCGCAAAAGCCAACCTCCGTCTACGAGGACGCCAAAGCCATTGGAACGATTCGCCATATTTTGTTTTTGTTGTTGTTGTTTTTTTTTCGCCACAAAAATCACTTTGGCGAAGCGCGTATTGCGTTCGTCAACGCTAATTACCGGAGTATTGGTTGGTAATTTAAAAAAAGGAAAATATCGGTCATGGCCTTTGACAAAATGGTATTGGCGAAAAAAGTGGGCCGTTTAGCGAGACGATCATTAATCCAGATCGCGAGAAGGCATCACTTTTGTTTCATCCATTTGTTTTCAAGCATTTTTTTCGTCTCGTTTCGTGCTTGCTCGCTCGTAAAGTGCGTCGGTGTTGATTGAAGATCCTTCCGAGACGGAAATTCTCGGGTTGCAAAACGTACTGTGCGCGTCACACGCTCACGGATTTCTAGTTGAGACTGCGAGTAAGAAAGAGAATAAGAGAGGGCACGTATGATCTGTGCCCCTTTTTGTTGCACTGATGATTCTCTCTCGAGCTCACATCGCGCCGATGTACATTGCGAAGAAGGAGCGACTCGCGGGATATGCTTGATATTTCGAAAGATATTACGCGCTAAGAGTGAAAGAAAAAAGGATGACCGAAGAGATGAATAGAGCGTGGGCTGTTGTATGTATCAGTGATCGACCAAGTTAGATCGAAAGCGATATCTCATCACTTTTCTAATCGCATAACGATGATTGATCGTGTAGCAAGGCCACCATCTATTATTATTGCACAAGGTAAAAAGGTCAAAACGCGGGTGAAAAAAATCACGATTCCAAATAATTCAAGGCTCGCTCTTTATATTGTTACACATTTCATGCTCTTAGTTTGTTGTACACGTCAAGAATTCCCGAGAGCTGACCTTGACGTGTATTCCTTTTCTTTCATAGATAGTTTCACTTTTTTTTGTTGGACCATTTTTTTCTCCGCATGTAAAACATCTTCCGACCGCGAACGTAAAGCGAGGGATTGATCTATTAAAGTTTTTGACACTTTGATACCAATCGGCGGTCAAATGTCTGTTAATTCTCATTTAATTAGCTCGTGTCTAGACGCTGTCACGTTTTTTAACGCGCACAAAGATAATTATATATGGATATGAATAGCACCTGTGAATGCTTCATTGTATCCGGTCGATCCTTAAGCTTTTTTTCAGCGAGAATAGGAACGGAGTTATTAGAAATCCCGAGTGTACCGTCGAGCTCACGAAAGATTAACACTCAAGATCGCATCCAGAAATCTTCAGTGATCGACTTTAAATTATTATTATTTTGTATGATTTTTATCGATAAACAAATTTGCATGGATCCCAAGTGCAGCTCTAATTTTTCGCTGCTCAAAAAAACGATCTAACGTGCTTTTTTGAGAGTCGAGCAATATAAATTTTCATGCTATCGCTTCTTTCTTCGAACTACTTTCAGACGCGAGTGTTAAATTGTCTGATGCGCGCATGGGTTCCGCGTTCACGTAATCGTCAATGACTCGCCGAACAAATCCATTCACGATGACTATACATAACGCTCGTCTTCGTTCCTTTGCTCATGGAAAATCCGAGCAAACTTTACCACGCTCTATTTAAATAAATATTACATTGTATATGGAGAGAGCTTCAAAAAGCTGTTGTTTTTTCTTTTTATTGAATACACGACGATCGCATTCCTTACGAAGCGTTAATGTGAGGCTCGTCACAGCGTGTTGCTTATCGATGTGAACAATTGCGTTTTACCTTCAAGTTCAATCAATCGAATTTTTTTCTCAAGGAAAGAAATTTCCAATGTTTTTCCCTAACAAATAATTTGCTACGAATAAATACGTAAATAAATGTGAAAAATATTTCAACGTCGACTCGAAATTGACGATTTTCTTTTCTCGTCCGAGGGATCGAAACTTTTCTCCGAGAAAATTGTTTTCAATACGATTTCTAGCTGCGCAGCTTTTACTAATCGAGTTTTCGTCCTATAAATGTGCAGGGAAAGCTCGCAGGGCGTCTGCTTCGAGAGAAATGGACCGACGTCGATCATCATCCACTCAAGCAAGAGGTTCGATCGCTCCTTCGTCCAATAAGCTAATTTCTTTCATCGCGAATAGGACGTGTACAATAAATAGAAAAAAATATATATTTCAGACGGACTTATTGATTCGACAGATCGAGGGCAGAAATCTCCAATTAACTGCGCACAATTTCTTCGTAATCGACTACGCGGCATTGAAAATGGTGAAACGAATAAATACTGCATATAAAAATATGAAGCACACTAAAAAAAAGAAAATCACAGTGAATATAATAATAATGAGAACGTTAAGCTCCTATAATTGCTAGCGGCCAACTTGAGACTTCATTATTACGAAGCTTTTTAATTGAAAGACGCCTCCTATATGTCAGAACGCGGATTAACTCTGCTGCTTTGCCATTCATTCGTTGAATTTATAACACTCGAAGCTAATCAATCATAAAACCAATAATTTTTCATTCAAGATTATCGTCGCTCTGGCAGCTTACCTCATCGTTGTTTCTCAGCCCACGGCATCCTGTGACGAAAATCCAAAGTAAATACCAGAAACGTACAACTCAATCAAGCTTGAATAAAAAAACAATCGAAATTTCCTAAAAATTGCTATGAATTAAGTTTGTAATGATAGATTTTACAAATAAATACAAGATTTAAAAAACATATGATAGTCGGACAATACGAAGGAGTGAGAGGAATGATGGATTTTCCAGATTCATTTACCAACTCGGATTGAACCCTTTTTTTTTAGTAGACACGAAAAAAAATCTGGTACACCGCGTGCTAGTCACCTTGTCGGACTTCTGAGCAGACCGTGGTCTCGTGGAACAAGAGTTTTTTTTGTTTTTTTTTTTGTAGTAGATTGCGAAATACCGAGGTCTGCTCCAAATCGTAATTAACACAGGAGCAGCCTCGATCGATCGCGTGATTAATCGCATATTCGCAAAGTCGATTGATGAAGTCTTTTGTTAAACTTCTGACTGAATTAAGAGAGAATAAAATCGTGTGGCAAATTGGTCTTGAAATAAAAAAGGATAAATAATATTTGCAAAAGTCATGCCATTCGTTGTTCACACGCGAGAATCGCGTTTCGACAAACGAATCTTCTCGAAATTTGAACATTGCGGGATGGAATGTACCGTGAGAGCTATCATCATTATCATCATCATGGATACACTAGCAGAAGCTGCACCATTTACCATTCACCTCCACAATCCCGTGCGGGGAATGTACATGCACATAAATGCGTGAAAGTTCTCGCATTTTACATATACAAACATTGCGCGGGCGAAGACGATGAGGACGAATAACATCGCATACATAATCGTATTCCCTCGTCGTTGCTTCTCGGAAGGTATTAATTTATTCGATCCTTTGCCCAAAATTCCCCGCCACTTGCTTCTTCTTTTTTTATCGGTAAGAAAGTAATTACCTCATTTATCGTAACGTAAAACAGCGAGAAAAGGATTTCTCAGGGTCTGTGTTGAATTCTCTGGAAATGCATGCAATATGCACTCACCTTATCGTTTTTCAATATGTAAGCTTCGATGGTACAGTCGAATCAATCGAGTCCCCACAGCTCTGGAAATTCAGCACACTGGGAATCTAAAAGTAAATAATTTTTTTCAGCCCTTTTCGTCCAAATTTCCTTGATCTTCGCCTTGGTTTTAACTTTGTCCGTTCCCTAAGCACATCTTGTTAGATTTTAATATTTAAAAGTTCATTTTTTCGGTCTTGACTCCGGGCTCATCGATGATAACGATATTTTTCGTTTTTTCGCCGCGCAGTCGATAAACAAGTTTGTTTGCTCGTCATTGTGGCTCATAGTTATTCTGACGTGAGCTTATGAAAAATATGAGAGTGCACAAATTGGAGTATTCGGTGGAAGTGACTGTACCACGAAAAATAAAAAAAAGTAATCTTATAATTTTGTTTGACCACGAATATGTATGGCGTAAGAGGCAGCGCATAAGGTCCTCTTGATCCTCGTCGGAGAATTGAGACGAAGCAGCAAACGAAGAAGAAAAAGAGGCAGACGAGAAAGACGAGGAAGATATGAGGAAAAGAGAGTAGCGAGTAGCAGGAGGCAGGGGAAGAATGATGAGCGCGCGTGCAGCACGTTACTTTGCAATTGCCTCCTTTTTTATTTGCAGTATCAAGAGAAAGAGAGGCACACGGAGTAATAACGTTTCGAGCCATGACCACAATTTCGTAGATATAATAAAAAGTAACGAGGAACCTAAATTTGCCGATACCACCGCTCCTTGAGATCACGAGACTCGCAATGAATTTTTTCTCCTTTCTTTTATTTTTTATTTTTTCCTTGTTTTTTTTTCTCCCATTCAACGCAGTTTACTTAAAAAACACTAAAGACTATGCTGTGAGGAGGCTTTGACGAAGGAACTCATCGGTTAATTATTACCGTAGTCTGCTCAATAAACCGAACCTGCTCCTTTCATTGCAGAAATGTCCTCGAGTTGCGAATTTGCTTCAATTTTTTCAATCTTCTGAGCTCCATTTATTTCGACACAAGCCGCGGCTTGAACCTCAGCTAATAATGAAGGAAGGTCACCTCGATCGATCACTGACGAATCCACGAGAAGAAAAAGTCTCTGGGATTTCAAACTAAATTTGCAAGCCCAACGATGTAATTTTTCTAACTTCCACGTGTCAATCAAATAAACGATTACATCTTTCTAAATTAATTGCTCCAACCGGTGATGATAAAATTGAATCATTTTTCGCATCGTCATCAAACAGAAAGGAATAATCCAGTGAACCGCGAGTTTCGCGAAACGTTCCAAATATGGTTTGACCGAATGAAATTCAGGTGTCGATATTAATGTAATCGGAAGATTGACGAGCCATTAAATACGAGCAAATCTATTTTTCTTTTCGGTTCCTATCAATCGTCGTTCGATATCAATTACGATCCAGGATTCTTTAAATTCATTTCCAAATTTACATAATTTCGAATTAATAAAACTTGAAAAGGAAATTACGAATCGACTTTGAAGTTTTTTTATTCAATTTTTCGCCAAAAGCGTTGTTTCTCCAGATAATTAAAAGGCGCGAAGGAAAAAAAAATTTCATGTAGTTTTGTCGGAAATGCGACGTGACGGTTACCACACGAGCTATTTGACAGGGCGAAAAAGATATAATTACCGCTAAAATAAATGTTCGTGTCAAGCTTGGCCAAGCGTGTGGAAAAAAAAAAAAAGATTTTTTAAACTTAAGTACACGGTGATTGAGTTCAGCGTGGATGATCGCCTTAAAAGGTATACCGAAAAAGGTCCCCTTCACCGAAAACCTGCCATTCACAGGATGTACTTGGAGGTTCATACGCACGTAAGTGGAGATGGCGATAGACGAGGCAAAAAAAGAGCCGCGCCGAGAGTGAATCTTGGGTATTTGCATGTATCACATACTCGCGCAGCATCCTTTGCTCCGGAATGGAGCGATTACGAAATTCGCGCGATTCTCGGTTCACTAAACATTGACGCGGCGTGAGGGCAGCAGAGGAAAAAGGACGAGAGTGAGCACAAACGTCTATATAGACGACGAGCATACATTTACTAGCTCAGACAAGGCGTTGTAGAGCAGATGAGAAGATAAAAGAAAGCACACGCACACACTGCACACATACAGAGCCACGGGCGTGAGGATGGATATTCGTTGCATAATAAAGAGGGCGGAGAAGGGAAGGTAAGAGAAAAGAGAGAAAAAGAATGCTCTACACATAGAAGGCCCCGAGAGCAAATGGAAGGAGAAGATTTTGTACGGTTTGGAAATTAACCGAGATCTCTTGGAGGTTTGAGACTCCTACGAAGCGTGTAAGACACATATGTAGAGCGAGAGAAGATCCGCTTATGTATGAAGACTTTTATCTATGCGATGTAATACTCAAACTCATCTTTATGAACACTCGACACATACACATACCGTTTACACGTACGTGTGTAGACAGTACGTATACGAATAGATGAGCATAATATTCATGATGATGTGATCGCGGTGTGAAGCAATTACGTCGGCCGGACCCAACGCCAAGCGAGAAAACCGATTGATGCGCGCCATCTATTATACCAGTGCATTCGCTCGATTTTCATTCTCTCCTCACGCATCCACACGGCCCAACAGCAGTACAAAAGCGAGGAAAGAAAAGATCTCCTCGAATAATTATTATGATTTCACTCGTCACTACAATTAATTCTACTTTTTCTTCAACACGTTTTATTCGATTGGAGCTGAAGCTAACGAGGTCGATGAGAATATGTATTTCATAGAAATAAGCTCGTCCTTTAATCTCGTCGGAAAAGGTCCAGCATAAAATGTGTTTTGGGATCTCGACTACGTGAGCAAAGTTCCGTTGCATCATCGCAATCACGAAATTTCAACGCGACTGGAGTAGCAGTGGCAAAAATTTCGCTTTTTTCGGCGATAGACTCTTTTGGGAATTTCGCTCAATTAATTTTGGATCGTCGCGATCCTAATTATTGCGACTGGACCTCGATCGATTGTACAGGCAAACGCACACCTTGTGCCGATTTCACGTGGTAATGGCTTCGAGATTATTTGAGGATTAAAAAACGTTTTGTGCAGCGAGTTTTTAATGTCTCGCGTCTAAATTGTCTTTGCGGTGTAAATTGGAGGATCATAATACCTTCTCGAAAGAAAAAGGATCGCGAGGCTGAGGACACGGTGGAATTGAATCGCTCAAAGATTAATCGTACGATGAGTATTACGAGTATGTTGAACACTGCTCCGAGAGAGTAAAAAATAGCGAGATGGCGGGACGAACCAGTTGCCGTGAATCTCGAGCTTGCTGCTGCTCACCGGCTATTATAATTGCTTTCTTCGGTACACGCAAACCTTACGACGCCGACATAGCTGATGAATTACGTAACGAGATGATGCACAATTTCCCGTCTCTTCGAATTTTTCATCTTAGTAACTGACACGTGTTCTCCACCTTCTCACATCGCTTGGAGAAAAAAGAAATGGACAATGCTGCACTACAGCCATAGCAGAAGCACGTAATTGACGGATACATTTTTATGAAATTTCATATACCGATTTTATTCTAAAGCAATAATATTCCACATTTTTTATTTATATTGTTGCCTATGCATGGAATATTCCAATATACTTAATAAAATTGCCATAAATTATAGTAATAAAACGCGAAGATAAACGCTGCTGATGAACCGCTTAATCAAAATTTAATCGGCACCTGGTAATTTTCATCTTGCTGCTTGTGAGATTCCCCAGGTGCACACGAAGTAATGAAGAAGAGTCTTTTATCGTCGCCATTATGACTGAAAAAAAAATTACTCGATCCGGAGCTTTGAGGAAATCGCAAAAGCTTATGCGAAACCCAATTTTTTCATCATTTATTTTAGTAAAAACTGAATTGTTGCGTTTGAGTGGAATGAACATGGAAAAATTTTTGAAGTGAGTCCTAAATGCCTGGCAAACCGTACACGGAGCAGATCGTGTTTTTTTTTTAATTTTCATCGTTCATGTGACATGTCGGGAAACATTTGGTTTTCCAATATCAATCTTATGGGCGCAAACGCACGAACGAATATGTAACGACCGTGTGTACAGTTTTGAGGAAAAAATTCAGCGAGCGAGCTACTGGGGATGAGACAAAAGAGAAAATGATGAAATGAACATTTTCTCGTATCCGTATAAACTGAATTATTATGATGAACCGAAAATTCGACATCAGAATCAACCGAAAGTTGAAAGCAGCATGTGAGGAATGAAAAAAAAAATCGTAAAAATTTGACGTGCATATTATTTGAGAGGGAAAAATGCGACTGGACAAGTCACGAGTGTCCACTCTTGGACCATCGCGCGTGTAAGAGTTGTGTGGCTTTTTTTAATTTATCGACCACCACGACCGCACCACTGGGAAGCGTCGAATCTCATCCCCTCGAGCACTGATTACTCGACTATAAATTTTAGTCGCAAGCTCGACGGCTCACGTTCCCTCGAAATATATATCACAGGCACGAGGCACGTAACCCTCTGGAGTACAACTCATTCGAATCTCAAATTAAAGCAAATGAATTATTATTTGTAAATAGTTTTTCAAAGTTTTGTCAAAAATTGTGCAACTTTTTACATTTCCCTGCTCGTATTCGTTTCGCTGGACGAACATTAAATGATTCATTCTTAAAACGAAATACCTGCAGGTATGCGTTACGTATACAGGTGAATATAAGGGCGTCGTGTGTAGACATTTACGATACGTGTTGTGGTGCGAAAACTCTGGGTTTCTTCCTTGGGTTCCCTGGCTCCCAGACCCACGATTCATTTGCACGCCACAACGTATTAAGTCTGTCGGGCTCTATGAATTCATAACAATTTATAGTACAACGAGAGTTACATATTCAAGGACTAAATTCCTCGTGCAGGCGAGACCAAACGAGCTGCTCCATTTTCTCCTTCGAGACTGGAGCGAAAACTCGCTCGAATTAAACAATCACAATATAAATGTTGTTTATCCTCGAGTCTGGCGATGTGCTAAATGGCAATAAATATCGTGAGCTTTGAAAAATATTTGAAAATATAATTGTTCATTGATACTAATCTTTGGGAATAATGAAGCGAGGAACGAGAATATACACGATTAATGAGAGTGACCGAACGATTTAATGAGGGACACAAAGATAAGGTAAGACGGTTTATTGCAAAGATACGAGATCTCCCGGATCCGGTAATACGCCGCTTGACGCCCAGCAATCTGGCAAGAAATAATAAAAGAAGAAAAGGAAAAGTATAAGGACCGCACAAGGATCTGCAGTCGCAAGGATTCACGTAATAATCCAAGTCTCGTATCTTTTTATAAAAATTAAGGCGGAAAGAGTTTCTCGTACTTGGGAAAGGGAAATGATATCTCGAAAAATGAGTAGCGAGCCACGACCGCCGAAATAAGATACGCCAGCAGACCGCGATGTTTCGACGATGCTCGACTTTAACGCGGACTGGAGTGTACAACATCACATACACCTACCGAATTTCGCTAATTAATATCTTCGAGACGCATTGCATAATTAAGTGAGAGTTTCGTCGCATGACGCCCTTTCAAAGTTTCAAACAAATTCATTTATTGAATAATCACAAACGAGTGATTAATTAACGTTTTTAATTGCAACGAACTCGTTCAGTATATTTCAACATTTTAGCCAATAAATCGATCACTTGTTGGGTGACAAAAGCCTAGAGACGAGGCTCGTAAATATCGTTAGAGAAAATCGTAAAAAAAAAAACGATCTAAATCAACAGAATTGTTAAACGAATGAAATCCATGTTCAGGGCCATAAAAATTGAGCACGATGATCATAAAGGTTGAAAAATATGGATCAATTAGTACGCGAGAGGAACAACAAGCCACAACTTGCAAATGTGCAATTAACTCGGAATATTTTCGACGTAATAAACGAATAAGTGGTGAGAAGAGTAAACGAACGTCAAAAAGTGATTGACCGATTCTCTCGAAATGAGTTTCGTAACGTAGCGCATCGATATGGCCTCGACATATCGAACTATGGAGAAAAATTATCCAAGAAATCGATCGATTAATGTGTTTCGTGTGTGCATCTGCGTATGCCTAGAGATCACGTGTCCAGGGAGGGTTCGTGTGCAGGATTATAGGGTAAAAAATGAAGATGAAGAAAAAAAAATGATAAAAGCAAAAGTAGTGCAATTATTGGTTAGCTGGATGGAGGCACGATGGAAAAAATAGATGAGTCGATCGTGCGTAACTCGGCGAGAGTAGACCAACACACCACGACAATGCTGCATTGCGAAGACGCGATGGAAAGTATGGATGAGAGCCTGGAATGAAGCCACCCCCAAAAAATGCGTTCCTCGATCCTCTTTCTTTCTCCCTCTCCCTCTCACGCGCTCATTCTCTTCTTCATCAATGTTTATTGTAATGAGTGCCTTACGTGTATCTGTTTATAAGCGTCTCACAATTAAGGTTGTATAAGTTATTCGGACGATGGCGCAACGGCCTTGCTCGTGATGTTACATATATCGGTGAACGTTTGTATAGGATCATTTCCACGTACCTTACAGGGGGGCAAAGCGAGGCACTCTCGCGAAAGTATAAAATCCGTCCAAGGCAGATGATACCTCGCACTCTGCACCATAGTCATCTCCCATAAGGATCAACCAAAAGTACATACACAACTAGGAAGAGACAAACGTGTGATCCATCATTTTCGATTTGTCTACAAATCCATCGATCAAACGATTCTAAAGATATTTATTTATCGACGTGTTCGCGTGTCGCAAAAGCTTGAGGAATATCTCTGCAAACGATTTTTCGCGACATTATTTTTCACATTTCTATTTCATCGATCGAAAACTGCCAATAAAAACAGTGAGTATCAATCCAAATGAATTTTCTAATTAATCACGAGTTTACCTGCTACTGACCGGAAGTTGGAAAAATTCAATCAGAGTTGTCCAGACTCTTCCCCAAATCTAATCGATAAAAATCGAATAATCTGACCAAATAGAAAAATTCGTAAACGCGGTCGAACATTAAGAACGTACCGTCACTCACGAAACCATCAGATTCGTGATAAGGAAACAAAAGCCGGCTCAAAGAAATCGTGCAACGCAGATGACACGAGCGTGTTTATCTTCGCGTGTAATGAGCGGTTCGGACTGGAGGAAAGTGACAAAACGGGAGCGTGATAACAATTTGCCGATACCCAGCACACCTTCCTCGTAAAATTGCTCCATTATTTACGATGCACTCTCGCGGTTACACATGCAGGGATCCGTCCAGACGAACACCTTTCTCTTGCGAAACCCACAAACTTATGGAAATAACATACTTGTCCCAACTGCCGGGAGGGATAGTCTCTCGTGCGTGTACCTTCAAAGCGATGAGATAGATGTGCTCGTACAAAGAACGTCCGCAATAACTTGGCATTAAAATTATTACACAAATTTGTAATCTCGTGATTTATAGAAAACGTCAAAAAAAAAAAAACTCCATTTTATCGCCGGCAGAAGATCGCGTGTAAAAATGTGCAATGTTCGATTCTCGATATCTCGAGCCGTGATCGTGGATTCTCTCGAAATTTTGCAGGTATAATTACGAAAGTGTCCGCGGAATCTGTCCTTAATTTATTTCAATAAATTCTGAAGAAGAAAAAACGAATTGGCGAGTCTGCTTCCTCAAAAGTAACGGTTGCGCTAATATAGGAAACTAACGGCATGAAAATATAATAGACCTGTGTCTGTAGGTTCATAGTGCATATACATAACATCTTTTCGATTCGTTAACCAACGTTTCGTTTCGTACGTTACGCAAATCACGATCGTCTGCATTGAGATGCATTTCATTGAGGCCAACAGGCCATGGAACAGGCGTTCCATAAGTGAGGGTTACACGTCGACGACGAGTGAACCAGAGTCGTAGATTTTCCTTCTCACCTGAAAAATGTGATTGTCCTCGAATTTGAATGAAAAATAAAAAAATTTAAATTCTTGGATGACACGCATCGACGATATTGAAAATTACGATGCGTGAGAAAGTTCGAAGGGGAAAATTCCGAAAGTGTGGAAGTAACTCTCGTGGAGGGAGGTTGGGGATCTCAATTAATTATCGTTGCCACGTTTTTATCCAATTACCGATGGAGCAGAGAAAAAAATATAATGTATAATCCTAATTATGGTGGGAACTCGAGACTCAACGGAACGTTAAAGTGATGCAATTATTAAGCCCTCGCAGTGTAAGGGGTCGTAATATATTATACGACTATTACACGCTCGTATGAATCTTCTTATGTATTTGTAGTATGTACAGTTTATAGAGATCAGTGGATACGCGTATGTCTATATTCGGTGGTCTCGTTATACAGAAATGTTCGTAGCGGAAGCAGCGATAGCACTGACGTTATTCGTGGTCGGGATCTCTGGCAGACCGGAACCACCGGTGAGCCAGCACCAGGGTTACCTACCGCCAGATCAGCAATACGGACCACCGCAGAGAAACGGCGTTAACTCTCCAGCTGGACAGGGTTACAGCGCTTTCGGTGGTGCGAGCAGCTACGCAAGACCAGCCCAAACTCCTCCAAGTGCTCCCGGTGCCCCTTTCTCTACTAATCAATACCTTCCGCCAAATCAGCAGTACGGAGCTCCTGGTGCAGGCAATCGGCCTTACGATGATGGATCCAACAACGTGAGTTTCCCTTATTCTAAAAACTATTAACCTCTCGCTTTAAATATCGTATATAGTAGTTTTGTATCTCCGTTCGAGTTACTAACCGCATAGCATAGCAAAACTGTCCAACGAACCAAAAGCAAACGAAGGGCAAAGATTCTAGTTAAATCTTTCGAAAAATAATTGTGACTAAATTTCGTTCCGTTTATAATTCGAGCTCAGCAATTGTCCTTGATATTTTGCTGCTACGAGGATCTTTCAACCGATTGTCGGCGAGGCTCCCTTAATATTTTTATCGGTTTTCTTAATATTCCTTTGTACATATATATAGACAACGTACGCCTCGAGTGGAACATTTTCGACTAATTATTCACGTGATCTGTACAAATGATTAAAAAAAGGGACCGGCGCGATACGACTTCGAGTACATGGTGAACGACATCGCATCCGGAAACGATTTTGGGCATAAGGAAAGTCGAGATGGTGACGTAACACGTGGTGTCTATTATGTTCTCTTGCCCGATGGTCGTCGCCAGACGGTCGAGTACGAGGCCGACCAGAATGGTTTCCGGCCGAAAGTCACTTACGTCCAAGAAGGTCCGGGAATTGGGGGAGGAAATGGAAACAACCCTGCTGGCTATCCAAGTGGAAACAACGGTTATCGTTATTAATAACAATATATATCTATGTGTATAAAGAAAAATGACAAAGAAAACGGAACAACAAAGGGTCAAGTATTTACGATTACCATCACTATTATTATTATTATTATTATTATTATTACGATAGGATGAAAAAATTGGAAATTGCATGGTGAAAATCATGGCGTTGTAAAAACGAAAATCTACCATGCTCGCATTCAAGCGCGAAATAGCAAACGAAAAAGAAAAAACATTTTTCATTTCCGCCACCTCTCGATCTTTATTTATGTACACATTTCGAAATATTTGTGCTTCTTCTCTCGCAGAGATGCGCCGAGTATTTATCCCCGAACTTATCTTTTTTCATTGCCATAAAACTCCGAAGCGTGTAATAAAAAAATGCAGCGGAGCCTCGAACCATATTTTACTGTAATTTAGCCCCCAGGTCTGTACACGATATTTTGTGTGTGTGTTTGTTTTTTTTCGGTTAATTTTACTTATGACGCAATCAACACATGTATAGAGAATTTTTTGTACCACAGAGTTTGAACTACAAGGATGATGCAGAAATATGTATACGAATAAATCGATTTCATCCAATGACAATATTTATTAATTACTCCTCATCTCGATTTCATCAAAGTGAGTTATCACGTTCTGTCTCATCTCGTCTGAATATTTAATGACTGCCAACGCCATCAACTCTGCACCGGCCTTCTGCAAGTTGAACGGAATCAAGGTCACAGAAAATATTATCGTTATTGCTGTTTTTTTACGAGCTTTTTTAGAAATTGAACAAAAAGATAAAAGATCGAAGATTCGAAGCCAAAGAAAAATATTTCAAACGGGCCCGTTTCTCGATAAGTCTCACTAATGAATTTCTATACCGAACATTATATCAATTAGCAGGAACGTAATAAACTCTGCAATTATTCTCTAACGAAGTTTCATAATACTCCATTGATTCTTGCAATTGGTATTACTTCGCTAATGAGCCAAAGCACGCCAAGTCGTTGGTAATGAATTAGATTACCGATCAATCGAGTCTTTACGATGTACCCGGCGAACACACAATATCCTCGCGTCCAGAAAAACTCTACGTAGTTGGAGAAATTTTCTTTTTGGCATTTGCCATGGCGAGTTCCTTTGGATCTCAAACGAACCGTCGTTCGAAACGATAAGAGCGCGTCAAAGGCTTTTTCTTTTCATAGCCAGCATATTGCCCCCCATAACATATTTACGTCAGGCTTTTGACGCAAAATTCAAACGGAAACTTGGACTTCGTAATTATATCATAACTTTCCGCTTTTTCTGTGAACCATCAGTTGGAGTTTACAGCAGAAGACGATTAGTTGGGAATTCAATGAATCGGGCTAAAAAAAACTGCGTATCAATCACGAAGTTCGAAAGCAAACGCGGGCAGAACTTTGCGCAAAAGAATTTTCCATTTGTCGCCGTCTAGCAAAGGAAATTTGCGTTTGCTTTCATCGCAGATACTTAACTTCACATGAGGCTGTGTTCGTACGTTTATTCCGATTTCGGATTGGTACACGCGTGAGGAAAGCAAAGAAACAGCGCGCGAAAAGGATGAAGGACGAGAGGGAGGGAGTGAGAGTGGAAACTGAAGCAAGTCAGAGAGGGCAGTAGTGCAGGATTTTGTGTTTCTTTGAACTTCCACCCGACCTGCGCCCTCTCAGTGCGTTTCCGTCCATTTTTTTTATAGCTTCCATTTCGCAATGTTTTCTTTCTCACTCTGCGGAGCAGTTTGCAGCTCTTAGGGTGATCCTAATGGCCGTTGCGCTGGGCGAAAGACGAGGTTAACGTTTTTCTGTATTTCTTCTTTTTACGATAAAGCAGCCTTGCGTATGGTGTATACATATGCTCGGGGAAATCAGAAGCCTCTATACGCGCAGCCAGCCTTTTAGGCACGAACGCAGAAAATCCGGTGGCGCGCGCGCGCGCTTTCGCGCTCGCCTCAAAGCGTTAACATATTCAAAGAAAAACTCCAGGAGCATGCTCGTTCGCGGTGCCAAGTACTCTTATAAACGCGCGCAGCTTGAAAAAAATGTTTTACAGAGAGCCCCGTAGCCAGAGATTGAGAGCGCGAGAGGTAAAGGTGTGTGGCTGAGTTTGAGCGCGTGTGTGTCGATGGTATTAGTACGTACGTTGGAAGGCGAACCCTTTCACCACCACATAAGCGTTTCGACTATAGTGTCGGTAAAGTATATCAAGCAAAAATCATTTACACAAACATCCGTCCAACAACTTCCAGTATAAATTCGAAGACAATAAATATGAAAATAACGACGATCAGCAAGGAATCAGTAAAACGAAAATGCTTGTACCTCAAGATCATGCCTTCGTTATCTCTATGGAAATGTCTCATCTGCATAAATGAGAAATGAGTTCCTCAATTTGGGTTTCCTTTCGAATGAGGAAAAACAAGTGGCTTATAAAGCCGAGCATTTTTCATGACAATTTATGCAAATGTTTTAAGGTGTTAAGGTCAGTAGTCGGACCGTGAAAGAATTTCTGGTGTGATTTTCATTCGTCGGGAGAAAAGATTCACTTCAGAACGCTTTTCACATGCCCTAGACAGAATCTGAACTGTTTCCACGAGCCATGAGACCCTCAAACTTTGTTGGCAACCCCAATCGTCTTGTTTTTTTTCGGCAACGCGATACTGTCACGATTTTGATACGGAATAGACAGTAATTTCTCACAATTTTGTACATACTTTTCGAGATGCACAGCTGATGGAAAACACACAATATAATGTTAAGAGATCGCAGCGGAGGGAAGCAAGATCAACGAGAGAAAATGCCGCGATATCTGAGATGCTTCAGGAATTTGTTAATTATACGAATTCAGATGCCTCAGCGAATCTATGTACAGTCTCTTACTCGTAAATATCTATATAGAGCTATCACTCTCCAGCGTTCTTCCATTTGAGCAGGATCAAGCTCCAGAAGTCGGCATAACCCCGCGCTTGACGCAATTATATCCCGACGTAAACATTCCGAAGGTAGAGGATGTGAAAGTGATGAGGGAAATATCCAAGTTCATCCAGCAGAGTTCTTGGCTCATGGGCTCTTATGGGCTTCTCTTATTATTATTGTTATATCTAACGTTACCTATCTCCACACCTCTCTTGAATTTTAACCGCCCAATGAGATTATGACACGTGCGGGAGCAGGACGCCAACTAAATGGAATTTCGAATACTAAAACGTTGCATACAAACATAAATATATATATGTATACATGTGTGTTTATCAGCTGTTTCCGCAGCTTCGTACGTGTCCACGAATATTGTTGATTATGCACTTGTCACGATAATCATTATCAATATTCGCTAATTTACCAAAATTCTGTTAATTCTCTTTGAAGACGAAACTTCAACTTTGTACTTGGCGTGAAAAATGTTGCATATCGTTCGTTTTGTAATCTTTTGAGCAATTGTCACTTTGATAATTGTAACGATGAGTAAATAAACGACAATTGCTGTTACTACTCGGTCTGCAGGCCCGATCATCATTTCTACGTCAATTCTCAAGTGAAACTCTTTGCAAAATCTCAAAATCCTTCCACGCAGGAAGCCCTATTTTAACCCTCTGAGTGCATACTGGGTCGTTTTGACCCCAACAATTTTCTGTCACCGATCTTTTGGCAATTTAGTACAGAAAACGTTTGTTCAAAAAAAAAAAACAGAAAATGCATTTTTACCGGAAAATAATGATTTGTAAAACGCTTTGGGTCAGGTTGACCCAACATGCACTCATTATGGGATGTGTGCACTCGAAGAGTTAATATTTGCATCTGCATTTCCAGCTCATATCGTAGTTCAGAATTTTTCGAACTTTGTTTCGAAAATTGGATAAAAAATTATTTTCATAATGAAAAATTATGAAAATAAATTTTGGACAACTCTATATTCTCGTAGGAGACTCGGGGTCACGTGAGGAAATGATAATTAATCATAGACGTATTCATTAGAGAGCATTTATTTTACAAGCACCTGCAACGCAACGTCGTCGCGGCAGGGAAAAGATTCTGCAGCAGACCAAATGAAGCGTTGGTTTCAGTTCAATACTGATATCCGGAATTATCGTGTGTCGTCGATTGTCGAGAATAAGAACTCGTGTCCACTTGCTCGTAAGTTACAATTGGTCTGTATCCGTGACTGTCAGCTTCATAATGAACAACCTGCCTGCGTCCATCCGGTAGAAGTACTTTGTAAACACCCTGAGTATTTTCACCGTTTCGTTGTTCCTTGTGGCCATAATCGTTGCCATAATTGTCCTTGACCTCGTACTCGAACTCGTACTTTGCTGGTCTCTTGATTATGCAAACAAAATTCGTTAAATGCGTGTGAATTTTCGAAGAAATTAAATCGAGAAATTATGATAATTACGACCTTCGGGACGTGATGTTTTTTTTACTTGTATTCTTTGCGAGGAATGTTAACTTTTATTTCAGAATAATGCCATTGCGTGGTTAACGAGACTACCCGATCATTACATTACTGAAGTTCGTTTCGTCAAGAATTCGTGACGATTCAATCGGCCACTGAACTTGCCACAAAGTTCAGCTGGAGCAAGCGTTATCGTCAATTCCTAATGTTTACTTACTTGGTTCTCCGATGACGAGTACTGATATCCCAAAGTTGCAGCATTCCGATCATCTGGACGTGACGGAAGTTTATCAGTTCCAAAATCGCCGATTATGCTCTGTTGATAAGTTTGATCGAGTCTCGATTGTTTGTCGTGCGATGAGTGATCGCCATGACTGGAGAAACTTGAGGGCTGAGCTGATTGTGTATTACTTGCGAGATAACGTTTGTCCGGGATGGGTGGATAAAGTTCGGAAGAACTGAGTTCATTTTTGACCGGGAGATAATTGTCTCGTGGTGCAGCTTCGATGAAACTTGGTTGAATTTCCCTGGACGGTTGGTACGGAGGCATGACGTTTCTCCAGCGATCCCCAAGCGTGGATTGATGATTGTTCGTCTCGGAGGATTGTCGATTCGCCGGTAAATAATTAGAAAAAGGCAAGGGCTCATTTTGCAACGGTAAAGAGAAACTTGTCGACAATTCTTTCGTAAAAGCCTCGAGGCTTTGGCCTGGAAGATTGGGAGACGTGGATATGTAACGATTATTCGTGTGATGATTGCCCGACGAAGGTGGCAAGTATCTCGTTTGCGGATACGTGCCAGGAGGCTTGTAGCCAGCTGGCTCCAGACTCCCATGTGCCCAGCTCATCAAGGAGCAAACCAGTACCAAAAGAATCTGCACAATTAAAAAATTCATGTAAGAAATCCACCATGGAAGCCACTGCGCTTTCGTCCATTCTTTGCCACGTTTTTTTTGTCTTAACTAATCTTGGCAATCGTCAAGCTTCAGAAGCCACGAACTAATAATTTGCATTTTATCGATAGCCAGACACTCGGAATGCAATTCCTAATGTAATTGTTTCCAACAGTTATTTCTCCAGTCATCACAAAATCCTTTTATCTCTCATCTCAGCTACGCCCTGTATCCGCCTCGCATTCACTAAGCACATTGTATCAAAGCACCCTCTTGCAATCCACAAACGAGCTTTTGTTCAGACCACTATTTTATTAGGCAAAGGCCTTTTACGTGGAAACTATTGCTTCGTAAAGAGGCTTTTTTTCCAGTGGATCGGAATAGTGTTTCATTTAAATTAGAAAAAATCAAAAAACTTGTCAGCAATAATTATCACGAGTGCTGCATCCGTTTCTAAGGCGTTACGAGACCAATTACGTTTATGCATGTCACAGGTGAGCTAAATGTTGAAGAGTAATTAAGAGGCTCACGGTGAACGGAATATGAAGAAAAAAAAGTTGTACGAGATGATTCCCTTGGTAAAATTTGCACCAGTTTAGAATAAAGTACAAGGGACTCGTTATCAAAAGCAGGGGTTGAAACCTTTTGCTCAGAGGAATGTTTAAACATGAAATCGTACACTAGGAATTGTAAAGCTTTCATGTTCAACCCTTGCGAACAGTTTCTACTTCCTTCACGTTTTTCCCTTTGGCTTTTGAATTGGACTGATAGTCTTTTCCTTGAAAAGCTAAATCCTCTTACTCCGTCCTTACCTTCATGTTTCCTCTATGAGGGCACGTCTTGATTTGATTTGGCATGAAGCTTGAAACCTCCTTTTATATATACACAGAAATACCGATCCTCGTGTATGTGCGTGCGTGCGTGCGGGCGTGCGTGTTTGTGGCAGAAGCCTTTGGAGCGTTTTCCGTTGGTTCAAACTTGTACATTCGGTACGATGCTGGGACGAAAGGATGAACGTTCGAAGGAGAGAGGGTGGACTCTTCTTTGAATGTGAATACATCTCGCGATTCTAGCTGCGATTTGGTGTACCGAAATACATACAAATTTCGGTTACAGTCTTCGCATGTATCTCTCCACACACATTCACGTTAGAGCACCTATAACACGCGAACATACGTACGTATATGGATGAATATATAAAGTGTGATGCGAGCCAACTACCCGGTCATGGCAAAGTGTATAAAAGTGAATGCTTCGTTGAGCATGGCCATCCTGGCGAGCCGCGACCTCTCCTTTTAACCGATCCATCTCATTCTTACTTTTAATGCGAGACCGTATCATGCGTGTGATTCTTTCTTGTCGCCTCTTCTCATTAATTACATATAGACGGAAATTAACTCATTATCGGATGAGCCAGGCCTAGAGAACGAGGATTTGAGGGATGATTCTTGATACGATCGCTGGGCACGATTCTCCTGCAGGCATAATCATTACGGTTCGCTAACTTTTCAGAAAAGCCACAAAGTTGACCTTCAGGGCTTTGGAACTGGGGTCAGGAGGACCAGGACGAAAGGGAATTTTGAAATCGTTCGGTTTTTCGATCATTCGTGCTGAGACCGAAACGAAAATAATTTGCACATGCCAATTCGTTTACGTGTACGCAGAGAGAAAGGCCTTGAATGTGTTTGATATTGTCGAAGAGGATTCGAGGATAGAGAATGTTATGGGAGTGAACGAACGTGACGCTGGTTTTCTCTTCATTAAATCTCGATTGCACAAATTATGCCAAATTTACGATGAAACTCAAGAGCTAATTATAGTTTTATTTTTTCCTTTTCACAAGATCCTCAAGATTATTTAAAACAGTTCTTGTGGATCTTTCGTAACAAGAGCGATTTCCATTGTCAATTGACCACAATGATTCTGCGATGGTCTTTGAAGCCCCGAGATGCGTGTCGTAAAGACGAAAGTCGTAAATCATCATCCCTCCGAGTCCTAAATCGCGTGGGTTACGCCTTTCCGTATGTTAGCAACCGCGAGGCTTACTCGCAAGTTATTTATCTTCGGTTGAGATAGAGTTTTAAATTCAACCGGATAATGAGAGGTACTTTGACGCGAGAGATATGGTGGGAGGCTGACACTGCCGACGATCGCTTGCAGACGAGGCGGAAGACTATGCAATAATAGCGATGATGAACGAGATGAAACTCCGATGCTGGTAAATCTGCGGAACATCATTTTTGGTGTTAATTCGGACCATTTTTCGGTCTTGGTCAAAGTTTTCCCGGTTGAATGAAAAAATATTAACATATCAACGATATTCATGGAAAGTTTTGCGGCGAGTGCAGAATATTTCTGCACTATCGTATATTCGAAATGAAATTCGATATTTTATCGAATTTCGTTTGGAATAAGGTGGAAAGATAGAAATTTGCAATAATATTAATTTCAAGAATTGGATCCCGAACGAGGGATTCAATAACGAGCTCGTTCGTGAGCAATTGGTATACGTAATTCGGTCCTCTTTGATAATGGTAACAAATGTGGCGAGAAACTCAAGATTCGTGACGCTCGTGTATGTTAACATGGATCTGACGGTCTAAGAAGCATGAATGGGCCAAATTTACCGGCTGATTCGAATTCGCACCAAGTCTTGTATATAGTCGAGGTTCATTAGTAAATAGTCGGTACGAAAGAGGGGTTTAGGAGTAAGGAGAATGAGGACCGAAGAGAGTCGGACATTCGCTGGGTTTGCGTAACCTCCAACTGTAACATCGAGAGCAAGGCCATCGCCGCATCTTTGTAACGTAATATGCGTGTCTTTATACACATACATACACGTGACTGTGAATAATCAATAATAATGAAGAACGTCGTTATTATTCTCGATCGCGAGAGGATTCGCGAGACTTTCGATGATTAAGTAGCGGAGCGAGAAGGAGGCAGAGGCTGTAGGAAGAACTCGCGAGCTCGATCATCCCTCGCGCGAGAGCCTTGCCCATTTCTCCTTCCATCAACGCATGCCGATGATCTAGCTCGGTCCTGCAATCCACGATCTTTCTCTTTTTCCGTCTTTATTCTTTTCTGCCATGATGCTTAACGGAACACATTTTATGGCGCCTGCTCCGACGTAGCTCATTTACACGTGTACGCGAGTTTGTGTGCTTCACAATGATTTCATACGTCTCAAGGACTCTCTGACTCGTTACACGAACGCGATTTACGATTTCTCGGGTAATATACAACTTCCTGAACCTCACCAAAATTGCCGAGATTAATCGCGATTAAATTTGCGTCTACATATATTTATATATGTATCAGAATATTAACCAAAAAATAGTATGATTAATTAAATTTTTGAATTAACTAAATGAGTTGTAATTAGGCCATTCATCATTGATCCCAACGCTGGATAAGGCGATGCTTGCAGTCGTTTCGAAAGTTCTCAAAATGCGTTACACACCAGTAAGGAAATACTGTGGCTCCAATTAATAACGATATCAATTTATTAATGTGCTTTATTACAGAATCGCAACAATTCCGCAAAGTCATAATCGCACTCGAGAGCGAAGCGTTTGATATGAAAACTGAAGCATCACGTTCCATGTGATTATTTTCAAGGTTTCATTATCCAATCGAGCCATTAAATGAGTGCGCAAATATCGTTGCTGAATAACAGTACGAAGTGCGTCTGATTTCATGAAAAATAATCTGTCCATCTCGAGAAAATCGCCGACCGATTTCAAAGACCGCACGATCGTAAAGACCCGGACCTGCTGGGCTCCTGGATAAAAGGAATACTACGATGAATTCCCGACGCTCGGATTTAATGAAAAATGAAACATCCTCAAAAGTTTGTATGTCTGTGTGCTTTAAATACACAATACGTGCGTTCGTGTAAATGCAATTATGTATAGACGATGTAACTCGTGCAAGGGAGAAAGGATGAGAGAAAATTAGTATTCGGGCACGTAGAGACAGACTCTCCTATCCTCATTGTGTTTCAAGCGTAATATTTCTCATTAGCATAGATACGTAGGTGAAGATTGCTTTTACTCTTGGCGTCCACGCGATCTTCGCCTCCGTTCTGAAAACGTTGTCGGTAGGTACGTGGATATAGCACCTTAACATCTCTGTGCTTGAGCCCCATTTATATTATATTCTTACGTATACATATACAATGGGAGCGTGAAATGTTCTCTAATAGAGGTAGATCGGGCGAAAGGTTCGCGTGACTTTGAGACCTTAAGGTCTTTGGATCCTCCTGACGATATCCTCCGGGGCTTCGCTCCAAATGATGATCGCCGGATCAATGATATACGACAGATAATACACATCGAGCAGGGAACGACCTGACAAAAGAAAACGTCAGGGTATATCTATGGCCAATACCATCCGTCGGGACTCGTAAAATTGGCCCATAGATAGACGTGGGATCATCGAAGGTCGATATTTTTCTTCTTTTTTTTTCTTCTTTTTCTTTTTGTTTCCTCTCCAAGGCAGAGCGAGAGGAAAAGAAGAAATAAGAGTGCAAATTGACCCTTACGTCGCGTTCCGTAAATGTAAATAATGAACGTTGTGGATTCTGTCTCCTGTTTATAACGACTCGCAAAATTTTGTTCGATTCGAGAAACACACTCGTGAGCCAACTCTTTGTCCTCTAGGCACAGCGGAAATGCATTCGATCAACCGCTTCAACTAAAGCTCTTGTAAATTGAAGATCCATTATAAACCCGAGTGGAATTGTCAACGACTCGATCTATAACGTGTACAATATGCCCGAGCTCTTGAAAACTGGGTGCCGATCACCCACATTGCCATCTTGGAATATATTGTGCATCATAGGTCCTTGCCACCACGAGAATCGACGAGCGAACGTCACTTGTGTGTATACACTTGGCGCATGTTGATCCCCCCCCCGACCGCTTCCCCTAATGCCAATCCAATACGGTCAATCAATGCTTCGTGTTCATCGAAGCTTCGATGAAGGGCCACTGGATGGCTGGATTAACTCTACGGGCCGTTTCATCCCGAAATATTGGCATCACTACGGCTCGGTCCCTTTTTTCCCCCTAATTATTCATTCATTTCTTAATAGGAACTCTGGAACGATGACGAAGAGCCATGCACACCATTTCGTTGCCAAGCCATGCACACCATTTCGTCTGCCAAGTGTTGGAGTTAAAAAAAAAAGATTTTTCGATTACTTAGCGATGGGAAAAATAATTGTAATGCTTAGTTAATTCATTATCTATTTTCCGAGACCGACGAGTGCGAGTTTTTCTTTGTCAACAGAATAATTGATAACGACAGTTCCAATGACCTCTGGATATGGAGCCACGAGAAAAAATCTTTAGACTACAGAATGCCGATCCTTTTGGGAACGAGTCAGACATCCGGAGGAATATACTGCCTTGACAAGGAAAGCCCGAATCCCTATTTATAATAGAGAGCGGGATAAGGGGATGAGTTTGTCGAACAAGAGTGTTCCATAGACCAAGATTGATTAGTCACCGATCATAGGACAAGGATGTGTTTGCTCACGGATCAAATAATAGAACACGATATTCCGCATATTCCCTTGATCCTACATCGAAATTCTCAGACTCTTATAAAATCGAGTATTTACTGAGAGAAGGCATTATTCGAGACTGAAACTCTTTTCGACGATCTTTTTCATTGAATATTCGTAAATTATGAATATTTCAAAATTTTTATCAAAAAATTGTAACTTGGCGTTTTTAAACTTGTTGAATATGGAAACGTATCGTCAGAATGTGTATTTGAGAGGAAATCAATTACAAAAGTTATAAATTACCTCGGGAACTGCTTCAAGTTGTAAAAAAACTATTTCGATGGTGAATATCCCAACGATTATTTCACGATTAACAAAATTTATTGACTTTTGGAAATTACTCACATCACGAAATGTAATCTAATGAGCAATCAATACGCCGATGCATTACAAAATGCATTCTTGCAATTGCTGAATGCTTCGTTGCTCATTCGTATTTTTCCGTAAAGGTGTGAAAAACAAACTCGAAATGGACATTCCGATCGATTAATCAATTGCACTCTTAGTCCGTGACGCAGCAAATAGCACGCAGTGCTGTTTGACGAGTTTGCAAAAACAAGAGAAGTTAACAGCGAATAAAGATTTAGTATCGTTCGTATCACGGTACGATTCGCATCTATCGTTTTATCTCAATAAAACTCGGTGCACCATACACTTGGACGAATGCAGTACCGAGCGCGTGGCGCATTTGGAACGTCACTTTATCGCAGATTGTTCGCGACGCGTCAACTTTCAACGTTACGAGGGATCGCAAAGTGTATCTGTGTGGAGTAATGAGAGACGAAGCGTTGTTTTCAATTTCTGAGTTTCAAAAAACCAGGTAATTAGAAAAATGAGACTTTTATTTTTGTTCAATTGTGTATAAACTTTTTCTTCGATTCTCGCGTAATTAGAAAATTTCAATCCACAAAAATCGAAGTTTCATTCACTGCCTTTTTAATCTGTTTTTATTCCTTACGGATTTTTGCACGATTTTTTTCTGAATTCGATAAATCGCTCTCGCGATTTCGTTGCTTTTCGCCATCAATTCAGACTCGAGGATGACAGTGCATTGTGAAATCGTACGAAAACATTCCACCGAGAATTACAGTAGTTACTCGGCCCGGACGTTATCTAGACTCGCACATGGTCAAGCCAATTGAACGCTTTGGATGCGTCGTGCAGCCTTCAATTAAGTCACATAACCTCATCGTACACGCAGCCTTAATTTTGCCGTGTTAATTTACAATAACAATTGGAAAATACATGTTTTTCTTAATTAGACGGATTCATGATAAAATTTTTCAAAACTCGTTTTTATTTTTCTAATCAGCGGATAGGAAGAATGGCGATCATCTCGAAAATGCAGTCAAAGCGTTTGCTCGAGCAGTTTAGAGATATTGCAAAAAGTGCCAGGAGCAACTCGACCGCAGGGGTCTGCCCGATCGGCGGACAATCGCCCAAAAATTTTAATGCAGTTCGCTCTTTCGAGGAGATTCCAGGACCAAAAGGGCTGCCGATCGTTGGAAATTTATTCAGATTTTTACCTTACATAGGTATTGAGACTTTTACACAGCTTTTTAAACACCGCGTAGCAACGATAAATTGATCATTATGTCAATTAAGCCAGTACCGTCAGTTTTAGAATTTCCGTTTAGAATTTAACAAAATTCGGTACCTCAGTAGATTGTGATTAGAAAACGATCCAGTCCAATTTTCAAAATTTTCAATCGCTACGAAGAACCAGAAAAAAAATATTTACAGTAGTAGTTTCATACATTCAACGTGGAAATTTACGATAAACCTCACTTTTCATTGTACTTTACAATAAATTCTTATCGATTCTTAGGAGAAATCACAATTTTCATTTAAAAATACAATTAAATGTAAAAACTAAATGTTAAATTCATGAAATTGCCAATTTCTTTTTTCTGGTTCTCTGTATCCTCTTGAAAATTTGACCCAATCTTTTGGTACAGACGTAGATTATGATAAATCATAATCTACGTCTGTACCAAATTTTATCAAGATCCGAACGTTGATTCTAAAACCGACAGTACCACCTGAAGCCAGGTCGTTGGAATGCAATATGATTGAGATTCTATGAGCGGCTGTGCAGAAAGTTTTTGTTTTGCGATTCGCAGGTAGATATGGGGGTGAACATATGCAAGCGCAAATGAACTTGTTTCGGAGTGATTTCGGAAATGTAATGAGACTGGAGGGAATTTGGGGTCGCAGACCCTCGATATTTCTCTTCGATGCCGAAGACTGTGAGAAAATGTATCGTCTGGAAGGTCCATGGCCTGCGAGAATTGCGATCGAAACGATGAAACGGCATCGGGAATTAAATCCAAGCGTCTTCAACGGCCAACTTGGACTAGTCGGAAGGTTCACCATTTTTTAGTCAACAATTAATCATATTTTAATGAAGCACTCATTGTTGTTCTTTCTCGGCTCGAAACAACACAGCCAGGGAAAAATGTGGCACGAATTTCGCAGCAACGTTAATCAACACATGATGCAACCCCGTGCAATCAAGCCCCATGTAGCGCAGGTGGATCAAGTTTCCGGACAGTTCATCGAAAAAATGCGCAAACTCCGCCATGCAGAAACTTTCAAATTGCCCCCAACTTTCAACAACGAGATGAATAAATGGGCGCTTGAATGTGAGTATAAACCATGATGGCGAGTTTCCCCCCGAAATCCCATAAGAAATTTCCTTTTTTCAATGAAAATACGATCAGCCAGCACTCGTTCGTTTTCGCTTCGATTCAGTAGAAATTTTCATACGGAAAGTTCGACTCGATTAGATCGAATTATTAGAAAAGCCATAATCATTGTCGTTATTCCACTGCGACGACCTCATCGCATGTGAAAAGTCTGGCAATCGACGAGACACACTTGCTGGGCAAGCTTAACCTCCGGTGACGTTGAGCTTCACTAAATTAAATAAATTAGCGAAAGCCACGTGCGAACGCAATGAAGAGTAAATATCAGTGGAAAGTGTACGACGAAAAGCTAAATAATAAGGAGCGGAATGTGAGATGAGAGAATAAAAGTAGAGAAAAATGTAAACGAGATCAGGCTGCGTCGTGAAATAAGTTGTGACCCATTAGAGAAGGCCGGAGTATAAAGTTTTATGAGTAAACCAGACAAAGAGATGGAGGACTTTAAATCTACATAATATGAGCTTTTTCGTAGCCTTTCCCATTTTCTCCTCGTCTCTCACTTTCTCGCTCCAACGTTTCCGCACAGTATATTTTTCTCGTCTCTCCTTTTCATTAGATAATGAAAAATTTCATGTTTTTAAAAACTTTAGCCTCTCCCATACTTGAATCTCGCAATGCAGAATACAAATTTTCGCATCTCTCGTTCGTTGGCAAGATTTATTCGTTTTTTTTTGTTCGGTTTGTTTGAAGATTTTTTCTTTCTCTTTGTGAACGGAATTGAGTCCGCTGGTATAACTTTGGCATGATTAACTTTTACCTTGCACTCTACTCGCATTCGCCATTCCGGCATTACGAGTAAAGACTTCCGCATTTTAAAAGCAGTACCTCAATGTGTTATGGTGTTGATTCTTTATTAGGGAATATCAGCTGCGCTTTGTACGAGTTCTAGATTCCGTTGCGATTCTTTCATGTTGAGATCTGGTTGGCCTTGCACAACCTCGATTCGTTCGAGTTTGACTGTTCACCATCTCAAGTCTTACGCGTCCGTCTCACTCGTCCAGCACTTTGTCTGGCTTTCCTCTTCTTTTCGCTTTATGATTCATCGCGACTGAGTTCATGGGATTAATGAGATTTCTTTATAGAGAACCTCGCCAGATGGAGATAGAGAGTAATTATGTGATCTTGATTCAGGATCAAGGGAATTTGCATCGTTCCTTATGAAATTTGCTAACAGAAGAAAAAAAAATATATTGAGGAGACAAAGTTCGCACCGAGTGTATCGAGAGTTGCTAATTATTGTGGAATAACTTTGCAGGTCCACGCTTTTCTTTATGGGAGCAGGTTATTTTAGTTTGAATTGAATTTTCCAAATTTTTTAACTACTGAATTCTCTTTGTTTACGTAGTTGAGCAATAATGAGATGAATTTTTGTAGCGATATGCGCGATCGCTCTGGACCATCGCATGGGATGTCTGAACGATGATCTCGGCGCGGATTCCGATCCACAGAAAATGATAAACGCCGTTCACGAGATGTTTGAACTTTTTTTCCTTCTGGAGGTCAGACCATCGTTGTGGAGATTTTACGAAACTCGCAAGCTCAAAAAGCTTTTTGCTGCACTCGACAAAATAACTGGGTACGCTGGATTCCAATTTTTGTTTTTTTTTTTATTTTTTTAATTTTATGCTAAAAATGCTTTCGCGTTGAGCAGTTTCGGGCAAAGCCAATATTTCGATGGGTGACCGTTTTATTACGATGGGCTACCGCTCGGTGGCTTGAGCAGTCACGCAATTTCGTCGGGCCTTTGACTCGACGCGATGCATTTTCATTGAGAAATATTCCAAATCCAAATGCGCAGAAACATCAAAAGGAAATGCACCATTTACATACATATTTTTTCTTCATTCTTGCAGAATTTCCATAAAGTACATCGACGCTGCAAGGGATCGATTTAATGCGCGAAGCGAGCAAGAGAAAAACGACTGTTCGCGGGATAAAAGTATTCTGGAAAGCTTACTCGGTATAGACGAGTCAACGGCGTACATAATGGCACTTGATATGTTAACCGCGGGTATCGACACGGTAAGAAAAAAATGAAAGCGATTTCTTTAGAAATGTTCAATTAAAAATCCAGCCGAATGAGCATTTTTCGAGAAAATATTTTCCCTCGGGTCAAATTGACCCGGAGGCTCCGATTATCTATCTAAAGTAAAGACAATGACAAATTGAAATAAAACGTTACAGACGAGCAACGCAGGTGGTGAACTTTTGTATTACATCGCGACGCATCCACAAATTCAGGACAAATTGAGGGCCGAAGTTTTTCGAGTTTTGCCGGAAAAAAATTCGCCAGTCACATACGAAAGTCTCATGTCTGGAATACCCTATTTAAAAGCGTGCATTAAGGAGACCCTGAGACTTTCACCGATAGCGATTGGAAACCTCAGAACTATGACGAAAGACGTCGTAATCGGTGGTTATAAAATACCAGCCGGCGTAAGTTATTATCAAGTTCAAAAAAGATTAAAATCCCCGCACAAATTCATTCGATAAACAAAATTTTCCATAAATAAATTTAAAAAATGACTTTTCGCTCGTAATTTCTTGCCAATATTCGAGTTTCGACTTCAAAGAGAAGCGGGTCGAGTGGTTTGATTCAGAAAACGCATTTCCCATGCAAAAGCTTGTCATTTTTCGAAAAACCTTTTTTTTTTTTCATTCCCAACAAAATGTTTCTTCGAAAAATTCGAAATACATCGATTAATTTTTGGATTAAAGAAATTTGTCAAGCTTCGCTCTGACCTCGTCGCCACCGCGTAACAAAGTCCTTAAAAGAAAAGAAAAATACTAGTTGACTTGGATTCTTTATGCTGCTACAGACCGACGTCATCGCTTGTCACTCGCTACTGGCTCGCGAATCGTCACATTTTCCAAATCCGGAAGTATTCATACCCGAAAGATGGTTACGAGGGAATACGAGCGTAACTTCAGCGAAGGATGCTCACCCGTTTGCCTACATGCCATTTGGTTTCGGACCACGTACTTGTATAGGCCGAAGATTCGCTGAGCTTGAGATCGAGACTCTGGCACTGAAGGTTAGCAATACTTCCATCAGTCTGAACAATTAAGAACAGAATAGCAAATGTTTTCTTGTCTTCGATGATTTATTGCATCTCGTGTTAATTTATCAACATGCGATATTGTCAAGGCTTTATGCAGATGAAATTCCAGTGGCAGCGACAAAAAAAATCAATATTTCATTTTTTTCATTTTTTTAAAATAACAAATAATTTCTCACTTTTTTTAAATTTACGAATTGCAGGTTTTGCGAAACTTCCAACTAGAATGGACAGGACCACCGCTCGAGATAAAAACTCGCTTCATAAATACGATCGCCTCGCCTCTAGAGTTCAAATTGATCGATATACAAAACTGAAAAAAAGGACAAACGTTCGTTTTTTTAAATTAAATCCTCGGTGCGTTTGAGAAGCGCACCGGCGATTCAAAAAGTTTTTAGACATGCGACTAATTAATTACTATAATCTATTTTTTTATGAGACCTAATTGTAAAAATTATAATCCACGATCCTTCTCAACCGAATTTAACTGTTTGTTGTTAAATATCCTGATGTCTCGTTTCTAAGGGATTCTAATACGATGTGGAAATAGAAATTCACTCAAGTTTTCTGCAAATCTGATTTTTCCTCAAATTTATAAGAAAAAATAGTTGCGAAGAAAATCTGAAATTCCGTCCAACTCAAAAACGTCACGAATCTATAGATTTTGGGTTGGACTTTGTGATGAATCTGGATGTTTTTAAATGAATTGACCCTCCGAGCCATAATGGCATCAGTATCGTCCGACCTATTGTTTTTAAGCAGTTTCATTAATTGTTTTATTTAATTATGTTACTCAGTCCCTGAGAGATTTGTAACTGCCAATTGAAATAAAAAATGTTGAGTCATGGACAATGTTTGTTTATTCTTCAATTACATATCGAAAATTGTGCAAATACTGAAATAATAATAAATATAATGATGGAAATAAGGATTCAGAGAAAATCACAACTTCACTAGTTTTCTGTGGCTGGTCCGTTCTTGTAAATCTTCCAAGCATGTTGAATTCCCCAGATAGCCAGAGGCCTCATATAACCAATGGAACGATAAACCTTGTTCTCTTGCAGTGCCTCGGGAGTTTCGAAGCCAAGACCTATTTTCTCGTACACCGTTCTATAAACACCTTCTGCAGTGCGAAACGCTTCTTCGACCATACCCTGTAAACATTTCCATTCATTGCTGCGGCATGATAAATATTAATGGCGAAATAAATGCAGGGCACGATGAAAACAGGGAAAGAATTGTTTTCTTCAATAATTTTTGAAGCTTTGATTACGTTATGGATCGAGGTAAAAGATGAGATTTCCAACGAAATGTTTTGCAAGTTAATTCATTTTCTCTCGTAACGATTTTTTCTACTGCGAATAATTAGAATTTTTCGAAATATTGAGAAATAGCGAATTGCGTTTTCGTATTGATTCTCTTTCGGGGAAACGTGTAGGAGTTTTCTGATATTTTTATGGATTTATATTTGTACCTCGTGTATCATGAGAGCAGCCAAGCCGTACGTAACGCCGGTCCACATTTCTTCGCTCTGTATCGTTACAGTGTCAATTCCAACTCCCGGAATATAGCCATTAACGGCCCCTTGTTCACCGTCCTTAAACCTAATGACGTTATTGTGAAAAATGGTCCCAAGGGCCGACTTGACACGCTCCTGGGGAAAAATCTATCGAGAAATTGAAAATTTTCTTTCACTCTTTTTCATCGCTCGTTGAATCGTTGTAATATTTATTTAAAACGAAATATTTTGATTGATTTACCTCGTGACCGAAGCCACAGGCTTGGAGGTACCACTGTCCGCAGAGCTGATCGCTCATTATTGCTTTACGATGCTCCGTTTTGCTGCTGTCAAAATTGTAATAACGTCCTGAAAGTGGCCCAATGGAAAATAACATTTTGTCATTACTCGTTGTTTGATCGGTGCTTAGGAAAAAAAATAAAATAAACGCTTCGTTTCGAATTTGCCAAGAGTAAAAAATCGATTATTAATATTTGATCGGACTTGCCATTCCACAGTTTTTCCTGAAAGGCCTTGCTGGCCTTGGCCAACACAGCTTCATATTCTATAGCCGTCTCCTTATGATCGAGAATCTGGGCAATTTTGGTAAAGCACCTGAGGGCACCGAGCCACAGGCTACCGCAATATGAGCTTCGAAAAAAGGGAACAAAGATATTGGAAAAGTGTATCAATCGTATATTGAATTTTCGAGAGGAGAGAGCTCGAAAATATTTGATCAAGATATTCAATGAAGTTTTGCATATTCGCCTGCTACGAGAGTAGGAGTTTTTGTTTTCTTTTATATTATTTTACCTTGGACCTTCGGGCATCCAAGTGTCGTAAGTCTGATCGGGAAAGCCTGAATTTTCGATAAGACCGTCCCCGTCCGTGTCCCAAGCAATGGAACGTTCAATCACCTCTTTCAAGGTCACCCAAAAATCTCGCAATTGCTGTAAATTGCCACTTATCGCGTAGTCCCGATAACATGTCAAAATGAATTTTGGATTCAAGTCTTTCCAGCCAGAAACGTCATGAATCTGATAAGCATTTATCGATGCAAATGGATCATCGCCTGCACGACGAAAACATTATTTCTTCATTGCGCAAATGATGAGGAATAAAATTCACAAAAAATACATTTTAGATAAATTTAACGGTTGTGAAGTATAAAAAAAATAAAAAATAATGGTTAAGTCTTGTTTTACGGTGATTTATCGTACGCTTACTAACAGGGATCGCCAATGTCGTGAGGCACGAACCCTGCGACCTTTCTCGCGGCTTTCGTACCAGCAAAAAGCATTGTTCGCGATTCATCGTCCGTCCTGTGTATACTATCGCAAATCTCGTACTGCAACGAGGCTTGCAAATTCGGCCATAAAATCGCAAGAGCGAAAGACGCGTAAAAATGTACGTCGTAAGTATTGTACATTCTGTATTCGTGACCTTCGAGATATGCGAAACGTCCGTATTTGTGCCTGATTAATAAAATATCGTCATCCCGGAGAATTAAAAGAAAAGGGAATAAAAACTCTGGTAATAAAAAATGGAGAAACATCTTGTGAAATAATTCTCCGATAAATTTATGAGAGCGAGAGACTTTCAAGCATTTTTAATGGAAAGATATGAAAGCCGCAGTGTTTAAATATAATCCCATTGGACAAGATTGGCAAAATGGAAATAAATAAATTCGCAATTACCGAGGATCGCTCGCCGAAAAGTTGTCAGCTTCGCTGGGACACAACCACACAGTCCCACCGTCAGCAACATAATACAATTCATTGAACAATGCACTTTTGTACCAATCCGGCAAAGCTTCGTCGTCCAGTACTTCGCTCTGCCAATTATGAATCTCCTTTTCCCAAGCTGAATAACTGTTCAACGCATAATTCGATATCTCCGGAGCAACTGAT
This sequence comes from Hyposoter didymator, assembly GCA_037952995.1. Classification (NCBI taxonomy): domain Eukaryota; kingdom Metazoa; phylum Arthropoda; class Insecta; order Hymenoptera; family Ichneumonidae; genus Hyposoter; species Hyposoter didymator. The sequence continues at coordinate 10,046,012 of JBAJMU010000004.1, forward strand.
TTCTGCGAGTCGTAGAAATACTTCGTGTAATATCTGCAATTTCCATTCGCAATGTTTATCTACATTTGTTGATCAATTATTTCCTAACAATCGATGCGACGTATAAAAATGCGTAAATAAAAATGCGACGTAAAAAAACACGACGTCTAAAAATTCCTCCCACACTTTTGGCGATTGTCACAAAGTCAGAGACGAAAATAAAACAAAAACTGCGTTTCCAATGCTCCGAGAAATGGAGCTTTGCATTAAAAAGTATAAAATTCATTGTCCTTTTTTGTCTACTACAAAAAATTGCGATAGTGAAATAAAAAATGGGGCTACGAACCTCATGTAATCTCGGCGATTTGCCAAAAAATGAATTTTCGGCATATCCCAAACGAGACTGAATTCGACGTCACCCTTTTGCCCTGCCTTGACCATGTTCGAGGCGCAAACGGCACAAGCTGTATGTTTGGCTGGAGCAATAACCAAACAACAAATTGCCGAATAAATAATGAGATTCCCTACATCACGTTTGAAATAAATTGCCAACACCAATATTCACCATACTTGTTTTTTCGCTATTTTTCTCCACCACCGAGTCAAGTTTTCCCGTCTCATTGAGACATTTCCACAAATCTCCACCGTTACCCATCGGATCGAAATTAACCTTGCGCGATATGACAAGGCCGTTGCGTGACCTTGCAGCCACCGCATATGTGCATGGCATCGAATTTAATTGTTGGTGTATCATTACGCCAATCGTGTCGTCATTGTATTCGAACGATTCGTTCCATTTGTCACCTGTCAACCGTTGCACACCATTATATACTTTTTTCTTTCTCTTTGATCCAAAATCCGGACATCGTGTTAATCGCACAGATGATTCGCAGTGAATTGCATTTTTAAAAAAATGACAGTGTGCATACGATGTTGAAGTTTGCATCGTTGGAATGCAACGGAATTTCGTTTTTTCTTGATCAGATCTCAAGATTATTTTTCAATATTTGATCAGGACGCTAAATCGATATTTTTTGAGCATCCAAATCGAAAATCGATACGAAAATTGTAATGGTTTTTTAAAATTGAATAAACAATTGATGGGAAAGTATTTCTCGTTGGACTCCGAGGTTGCGAACTTCAGCGTCATCGTCTCATTAGATTCCGCACCCACAACATCGATCCACTTGACTCAAAAGAAACGGATTATCCAAAATTAATTTCACAGCTGATCTTACTTGCGATTCGCGATGTCAAAATGTTTTTTTTTCTTCAAATAACCATAAAAATGTTGCAATAAAAATATTTTTTCGGTGTCAACAACAATTAATTAATGTGACGGTACTTTTCGAAGCTTTAGGTGAAAATAAGCATTTGAAGAGACAGTTTGAACTCTTGTAAGAGGACTTATGGGGATAGTTTAAAGTTTGCTCGACACTGAGGAGCGGTAGCAAAGATCGTACCTTTGGAATCGTCGCCCTGTCCACTTTGGAAGGTAAACGTAACGCTGACATCTAAATCCTGATCGGACAAGTTCTCGATTTGCCAAATGAAAACGGCGCAAGGCAACGAGCTGTCTTTGTAATTATTTGGTATAACTGGAGAAACTTGTCGACAGATTAGTCGGATGGAGAATTCGGGAATTTCGTACAGCGTCCACGATCGTGGATAGAGCGCTGTGTACGATGCATCTTTGCCATTGTAATTCCAATCCCAAGAAGATAGATTGTTTCGTTTTCTGCTCCGAGGTCAATAAATAATGTCGATAGTTTAACTTTTCGAGTACAAACTCCTTACGAGTGCATATTGGGTCAATCTGACCCGAGACGATTTTCAAATCGTCGTATCCCCGTAAATATGCATTTTTCGTAATTTTTTTTCTACAGTAACTTTTTGTAGTAAATTGTCCATATTTCATGGCCCTCGATTCGTTGGTTGACGAAAACAAAAATGCCAAAATGTTCGTTGCCATAAAATGCCAAACAATCGTTGACAGAAAAATTTTCGGGTCATATTGACCCAGTGTGTACTCGAAGGGTTCATGGTCCGTTTTGAAACTTGGACTATTTTCTGTAGTCTGTTTTATATCTGTACATAAAATTGATACAGGTCTCTTACCGGCTTGAACCCGGCGACAAAACGCGCTGATAAAGTGTATTCCCATCTGTGCTCCTGATCGTAACGATAAAACGATTCGCATCTACGATGTTATACTGATAAAGTCCTGGTACGAGAGCGTAACGACAAAATTCACCTTTAAAGCCTCGTCCGATCGTCCCTCCTCCCAGCCCACCGATCGGTGCACCTTTATTTTACAATCGTTTTTATATTTTTACTAACAAAACCAGAAAACTGCATGAGCCGACCTGCTGCTTGAACGTTATATTCACTCGAACCGCCTATTTTTCATTACAATCAAAATATTTGGTAAAATGATGTTTTGTGACGATGTCGAAGTTTGCATCGTTGGAATGCAACGAAATTCCGTTTTTTTTTTTAACAAATCTCACAATTCTCATTCAATATTTCATCATGACAATGAAACGATTTTTTTATGGCATCCAAACCGTAAATGGGTACGAAAGTTGTAGTGGTTTTCGAAATTGAACAAACAATAAATAGAAAACGTATTTTTCGGTGGACTCGAACGTTGGAAACTTCAGTGTCATTGTTCAGTGATTTGCTGCGCTTTTCCAAATTATTGTTGAGCTTTTCCAAAGCTCGTGGAGAACCTGAATAGAAATCTGGAAATCGACGCACATAATCTCTTTTACTATTGGGCACCGTTTTACGAAAGGTTCTCAACAAAATAAACAATAGTCGAGGTCAAAGTTAATATTGTTTTTACTACCGCGGGAGCCTCGAGCATGAGCCATGAGTCTGGGTCCTTGACCGAACTAATTGCGAAAAATAATCCTTCTCGCTTAAAATTTTCACGGAAATCGTAAAAATTGTACCATTTCGACGAAAGCTGAGCTTGTGATTTTTTTTAAATGTAAAATTTGAAAAATGTCGATTCGATGGGGTTCTAGGTCGACTACGAACTTGATAATGTGCTGTTTTTATTTATCTTAATCTTTGAGCACTGCTCGTAATGCGTGACAAACCGTAAATTTGCATTCCAGTCCTGGGACTGATAAAATCCATAATGGGCAATCGCCCATTCTGCTTCGTAACTTCCCGATGATAAAACAAGTATCTGAAAGGAATTATCATCTTGTTTCTAACCCATATTCATGTCTTTGTTATCGTTAACTTATCGTACATAAACAAGCTTGGGAATTTGGAATGAAATGAGTGGCGCCATTTAGTGTGCGGGCGACGAATCTTTGAAATAATAAAAAAAATATTTCGCGTGGATACGCTGATCCGTTGTACCGATCGTAGAGGACAGACGACTCTCCTTTTTGTCACGAAAGGAAACACTTGACAGAAAGGAGCGTCGACCGTGTGTTCCATGAAATTGCGGCGCGACAAAGCCGACGTTACCGACGGTCGGTGCCTCACGAACGCTCGCAAGCCTCCCGAGTAGATACGCGATAAACCATCGCCGGCTAATTGTCTTTTTTTTCGTTCAATCGATGCAGCGTGATCAACTCTGTTATATATTTAAAATTTATGGAAATAAGCTTGACTAGTCGATATTTTTTGCATCCGTAATCATTTTGAATAATTACGACAGAGCAATGATGACAATACGAATTTAGGCGAGCCTCAATCATAACTTTTGACGATAGTATCGAATGTAGCGTGTTGAATATTTATTTAGATCATAAATATGACTCTCTAAATGACTCTCGATCTTTATACTTCATGGTGACAGGCGAAATTCGAATCGAAAACAAAAACAGAGACAAATTGGAAAAGTCAGTGAAATTAGGGCGGTTTTTTATATAAAATATACTCGGCGACGATAAAACAATTAACCAGCCTCCATTTTTCTATTTTTTGTCAACGAACAATTAATCACGATCGAGCTTGCATTGATTTTTCACCCTCCGGTGGAAAACCTCGGGAGTGAGGGTGGAGAAGTTGTCGATAGGATTTCGAACGGACGAAATGTCGACATATGGGAAAAGCGACTGTACACAAACGATCGACTAATACACACTAATAGGAAAACATGCGCAGGAGTATCATAGAACAATATAAAATGCACTACTCACCGCCAGCTCACGGGCAAAATATGGGACAAATGGGAAAACCGTGGTCGAAATTTCTGCGACCATTTTTCTGGGAATTCGTGATCGAGACGGATCTTGAAACCGTACTGCGGTATCCCTGTAACGACGTCCTTATTCACTTCTCTCATCGTTCCTCCAATTTCCTCCATTGTGTACAATTGTCAGTAGAATTCACGTTATTGTTTGTTTCTCTCTTTCGATTTTGAACACACGCCACGACGTCGAGCTGTTCGCACTGTGGTGTTTTCAACGAAATTCAGAAGGCTGCCCTAATGTGCCACAATCTACGATCGCACGAAGTTTCGCTCAAAAACACCAGCAGTGCCGACTTGTCACTCGTATCATTGTAACCTATTGTATAGTCCAGGGAGACTAGAAGTCTCCCTGATATAGTCGACGCTTTTATCAGCTGTATAAACAAAGCGTTCGAGGCGACATTAAGTTAAAATGAATCTAATTACGTCGACCGTGCTACCAACTGCATAAAAACAGCGAAATGCCCTTTTTATTGACGTATCAAAAAACAGAATTCTTTCATGCCGACATTCCATGTTGTTTTTTTTTCTCTTTTCATCTTCGATGGATTCTGAGTGGTACAGAACATAACAGCTTCGTGAATTACTTATTTGTGTCAACGAATGTTCAAAACTCTTTCGTAGCGTGCAGGTTATGGAAATAGAGAAGTGCAGTTTGTAGTTTTTCACTATTCTCCCCTACTACGCGATCGACGCTACTGGGGTACACGAGTCACGACAACGAACTCAACAAAAGGCGGAGTCAGTCGAAGCTTGACTGCTCGAGCCCTCGAGAGCCTCCTCAAGCGTCCCACTCCCAGAAATAACGAGAACGAGGACAACGACGAGGCTTTTCCTGAAAATTAGATAAACCTAACCTAATTCCACAACACTGTCGCTTTGCTTGTTCGCGTTCACGGAATAATTAGAACTGATTTCCTCAATTCGTCAACATGGATTACTTCGTTACGAACAATTCGTTGGCACCAGCACCGATGGGTATACAAAGTACGGCTGGAGCCGTTCCGGTAAAGAATGACAAAGGTACGTTTATCCCAACGAACGGAAACCTTTCGAAACACTTTATGATACTCCTCATGAGATGATTCCCAACAGCTATGTAGCACTTGTCAAAAATAATCAAGCAGACCTGCTCTAATCCCATTATCCCGTGATTGGTTATGGACAAAAATATTTCCGACACCATTACCAGAACCTTGCAAATGAAAAAAACGTTCAATTAGCGATTGTTGAAGTAAAAAAAAAAATTTTTTAATAGAAAACAAGAAACTGGTCCCGAGTTATTTATTCTCGTTCTCCGCGAAAAAATATGTCCGTGTTTCTCAAAGAATCAATAAATAAAAAAGCAAGTGACACTGGAGTTCGCAATGTTGGAGTCCAACGAACTTTATGTATTGTTTATTCAATTGAAAAGACCATCGAAATTTTCGTACCGATTTTTGGTTTGGATCCCATAAAAAAATCGGTTCATCGTCCTGATCGAATATTGAATAAAAATCTTGAGATCTGCTCAAGAAAAAATGGATTTCGTTGCATTCCAACGATGCGTGAGTTTTCTATAATGTCCATAACCTCCCTTTTAGTTTTTTGATGACAGCGATCGTATACAACAAGCCCGCATGTAACTTCTATGGTTTTACGAACGTTGTAATTTCATCAACAGGTGAACTTTCCATGAAAAAGGTCAAGGTCCACCGATATGTGTCCGGAAAGCGTCCAGATTATGCTCCAGCTGCGAGTTCCGAAGAAGAATCGGAAGAGGATGATTTCATTGACAAATATGCGCATCACAAATCCTACGAAGAAGGTGAAAGCGGCTCCGCTCAGGCGGCGCCTTCACATACCACCCCGAAAGAGCGTGACGAGGACGATCCTCGTCTGAGACGATTAACAAGGCTGGAGAGACAGCGAGAGGCTGAATCTGAGGCTTCGCCGGAGCGTCATCGACAGATACACGAGCCAGAAATCTTGGAAACTGAGCCGGAGAGAGCGAGAGAGAGAATAAAGCTCGATAGCTCTGATTCGTCGGAGGACGAAGAACTATCGGACACGGAAATTGAGAGACGGCGTGTTGCCTTGAAGCAGCGCGTACTTTCCAATAAGGAAATCGACGAAGAACTCGCTCAGGGCATCGACGAGGACAAATCTGGCGAGAGCTCTGACGAGAGCTCCGAGTACGAGGAATACACGGATTCCGAGGAGGAAACTGGCCCACGTCTCAAACCTGTTTTCGTCAGGAAGAAAGATCGAATTACGGTGATGGAAAAAGAGAAAGAGGCTGTTAAGCAGAAACAGGCTGAGATCGAAGCGAAAAAATTGTCGGACGATAGAAAGCGACAAACGTTGAGAGTAAGTTTAATCAAAAACTTAGCTTCAGATTTATGTTTCACGAAAAACGTTAAAAATGTTTATCAATTTTCAAGGCTGAGCGATTTTTTCTTGCGCGAAATAATTCGACGACTGCCTCATTACGAAAATCGTTTTTACTCTCAATTTTTTTTCAGATGGTGGAAGAAGTGATTCGTAAAGAGACTCAGGTGCCGAAGAGCACGGATCAGGAGTGTAAGCTGGACGACGTTTGCACCGACGACGAGAACGACGAAGTGGAGTACGAGGCCTGGAAACTGCGGGAACTGAAGCGAATCAAGCGGGACAGAGAAGAGAGAGAAACGTTGGTTTTCAATTTATTGCATCATTTTTTCCTTCTCCATAGAATTCCCGCTAATAATTCACTCGTTGAAACTTTCTCGCTTCAGGATCGAGAAAGAGAGACTGGAGATCGAAAGGATAAGAAACATGACGGAGGAGGAGCGGCGACAAGAGGCGCGTCTGAATCCAAAGACGATTACGAACAAAGCTGCAAAAGGAAAATACAAGTTTTTGCAGAAATATTATCATCGTGGTGCGTTCTACCTGGATCGTGACGATACCATCTTCAAGCGTGACTTTTCGGGGGCTACGCTCGAAGATCACTTCGACAAGACTGTACTACCGAAGGTAATGCAAGTGAAGAACTTTGGACGAAGCGGCCGCACCAAGTACACTCATCTCGTCGATCAAGACACCACGCAATTCGATTCTCCTTGGATTTCCGAGACCGCCCAAAATCTCAAGTTTCATAACAATCAAGCTGCAGGCATGAAGCAATATTTCGACCGACCATCCCTTAAAAAACTCAAGACCACCAATTGAACACCAAAATACATTGACTACTCTTTCCGAACTCTGTTCAATCATTTGTAAATAACAATTACATTTATTTATATAAATACATACTTTTGAAAACACGTCGCAAATCTTTTATCAATCACAACTTTCTCATTATTAACGTACGTTGCTATCCGGACAACTAATTCATACATTTTTGGGACGAGGAATGGGTTGGAAATCCTCGAGATTCACACCCTTCAGCCCAAGCACATGAAAGTGGAAAATTTCTTAAAAAAAACTGAAGACTCGTACAAATAAAAAATAAAGAAATTGCAGTCACTGGATTTCACGCGTTGCTCCTGATGCACTTGAGTGCTTGCTTCGCTGCGGCACATTTGGCTTGTTTCTTGTTCGTTCCAAAGCCGTGGAAGGTTTTGATTTTCCCGGCGATTGTTACTTCGAGCGTTACCATCACAGTTTGCGTTCCGTCGACGGTCGACGAATTTCTGAAACATCGTGTGACGAGAAAAACGAATTATAGAGAAAACAGGAAAAATTCTTTTCCGCGGTGATTATTTGTTGTACTCACAAGAACTTTGGATTTGCTCCTGGCGTTTCGTGGATCACTCGGATCGGCTGTTTCGGCACTTGTTTGCTAAATGTAGCTGAAAAATAAAGAACGCGAAATCTCGTTACAAGAGCTGAAGCATTTATTAGAAGCAATCTTAGGATTCCACTCACTTATTTCTTTCTGCATCATACTATAAACTATTTCCCACACTTTGGACAAATTCTTTCCCGAATCGAGGTAAATAGCTCCGACCACAGATTCGAATAGGTCGCCCAAAATTTTTGGCACGTCCACAAATTCTGCCATTTTACAATCGTCTTCCTCGAGCAGTATCCACAGTAGCTGGACGAAAAAAAAAAATTAGCGATTAATATCAGCATGTAAAACTGCCTGGGGGTCGATTTATCCTTTCAAGGTCGACACCAGGAAGTTTCGAGAGGAAGAAGGACGATAGCTAGAGGACAGTCGATTTTTAATGTGAAATAAAACGCGTAGTTACCTCGTCGTCAACGACGAAATCGCGATCTGCTTGGAATTTGACGAAACGTTCGATTATGTCCTGAAGTTTAGGCGCGTAGGCCATGAGGGCGGTGTGAAAACCGTATTTTACAGCCAAACAAGCGAAGGTGATGTTGTTCACAAGGGCTGACCTCAAATCCGTCAGAGCACCGGGACTCAAGTAATCGCAAGACTCATAAATGTGAACGGTTATGAGAAAATCTGTGGAAAAAAAATGAATTTCAGACAAAAATCTTGTTAAATGAATTGCGAGTAAGATATCGATCTCAAGGGGGCATCGCAGTCGTACGAATTCATCTTGACGCAATGAAAACTAAAAACGTGGCAAGGAAAATTAGTTTTCCGAAATCATTACCGAGTACGGCGTCTCCGAGAAATTCCAATCTCTCGTACGCTGGTGTAATGTTGTTGGGAGAATAAGATGGATGTGTGAATGCCTGAAACCAAAATAGTCGACGATTACGAAAAAAGATTAATCGTGAAAATTAGACAGACGCGAAAGTTGAAAATTCACCTGCAAGAGATACGCTCGGTCGTTGAATTCATAGCCAATCTGCATCTCGATGTAATGGGCTTGTGTCATGTGATCGTCTGGATTCCCAGTTCCAATTCTCGGACTCCTGGGAACCCGCCTGAGCATCTCGACGACTTGCAATTGGCGCGGAAGGATTTCAAACCACGTGAGGATTTTGAAAGCTCCGACAAGGCCCATGGTCTGCGAATTGCACACGCAAAATTAAAAAAATAATTTTGTAGATAATTTTTCTATCGACAGAGAAAAAAACTCACATTCAGATAAACACCGATGAGCGCTTCGACGCAATCCGAAACCGATTTGTCCGGCACGCTTTGCACATCCAAAAATGGCTCCATTCCAGTGTGAGCATTTTGCTCGTTCCAGGACGACACGATTTCTTCCATCTTAACGAGAGTGGCTTCCGTAGGAGCTCCGGTCAATTGTTCGCTCGCCGGAATCGTCAATTCAAACAAAACATTGGGTGAAGTCTGTCGAAAATTGAATAGACACAACGTAAGAATAGTGATTGAGAAAGCGTTTGCAATGATTTTTTAAAAACTTTCACTTGAGATGAAAAGAAAAGAGTACCTCGGTGGTCAGCAACAATTCTTGAAGGGGACGCATAACAGTGAAAGCGGGTGAAATGAAATTGCTCGTTGGTTCGAACCTCTCGACTTTCATGCGTCCCGGTATTTCTTTATTTTGACCGCAATAAAATAAATTGCGATTTCCGACCATTTTTCCCTTCAAAACAGTCAACTGGCCTTCGTTGTATTCCGGATAAGTCTCGTACAAAAAGAGAGAAACGCCGAACTTGAGCAGAGAATCACCGAGTGTTTCGAGCCTCTCGAGATCGAAAATGTCGTGGGAGAATTTCGATGTAAGAGCTTGCATGATGATTGCAGGGCTTGGACCAACGTCGGCTTTCTTGTTGAGGATTCTCAGTGGCGGAGCATCTATCGGTGGCCTTGTCGCGAACGGACGAGATCGATTCTTTTTTTTCTAAAAAATACACCCGCAAAATTCCTTCAGATAGTAAAAAGCGGTAAATAAATTCTTTTTTTTTTCTTTCATTCTTCGAATAAACGAGCTCGCGATTTACCATCATGTCGTTCTCGTCGCTACTCAATGGCATTGTCATAAACTGGTGGTAATATTCAACGTCGATAAGTTGAATTTTTTCAATGTCACCGTACAGGTTCGTCGGTTCTGCTCCTTTCTTCCATGGATAGAGGTTCGATTCCAGAGCTGTAACAATCCGTTCATATCGTTCAACAGTTCTGTTCCAAATTCACGTTCTTTCTGTTTAACCCTAAAACTGCAAACCCGTTTTTTTTTCATCTTTGAACTACAAACCGGGGTAAATATTCACTCCACGGGTTTCTTGTTCGTAAAATCGTTCCGGAAGCAGTAATCTGACTTATAAGTATATGAATCTTTGCGTTTTTTCATGCCAAAGAGAATGGTGGAGAGAAAATTCGATTTCATCGAGGCTAAGTTGGTGAAAAATCGATTTGAATCCTTAAAAGTGCTGAAAAATGAATTTAGGAAGACAATTCGGAACTCGCCTGGGGTAGATATGTGACCCGGTTTGTAGTTCTCGGGTTAAAAAAATTGACGAAGAAAAAATATGAAAATGTAATCGTTTTCCCACACTGCAATTTAAGGAGAATTTTTCCCGGTCTCTTTTCAAATAATCTTAAGAATCACAATGGATTTACTATCAATTTCTGGTCCGGGAATATCGAGCGGTGCTGCCGAGGGTTCGACGAATGAGTCTTCGGCAATGGACACATCGAGTAAAACTTCAGGCTGGTCTTCGATATCCTTGGGTTCAATTGCAACCGGCGGCCACACCGTACCTGGTCCGAGTTGCGGCACACCGAGACCGGCTTCCCGTGCAATTTGTGCACGAAGATCCTCGGCTACTAGCAACTGGGAAACTCTGTGCAACACGGACGGCAAATAACTCGCTTTTAGCCAGTAAAGTGCGGAGAAAATGGTCCTGTTGCACAATTCGCCGACAAAATGCTCCTCGAAGTCTTCGAGCATGTCCGCACACTTTCTCTTGCTCAGACCAGCTTTGATTCCTCTGAAAAGAAAATAACAAAAAACCATTGAGCTAAAACTTTTCTTCCGATCGACGTGTCAACAATTTATTTTTCCACTTGATCGAAAAATCCCAACGGAAAACATTCAATCACCTCGGTCTTATGCAGTTTATTTTCCTCGAGATTACTTTTACCTCCAGCATCGGTTGTTTAGGGTCGCGAATTATCAGACCGTGTCGGTCTTTGTAGTAGTGCATGTAGCTGTGATAATCGCCATTTGGAAAAGGCGATTCAGCCATAATGTCGTCACAGATTTGCGTAACGACGTAAACACTGGACGATGATCTGTAGTTCGGCTTTATCAGAGCTTGATCGTACTCGAAAACGTTCAATGGCTCGGACGGTGGCGTCTCTTCGATGATTTTGTACTTTTGAATCGTCGACCAGCACAAATTTCCGTTTTTGTCAGCTGAAAGTTGGAATCGTTATTTACCGTGTTAGAAATTTAAATCGCAAGGAAATTAGCATTGTTGCTTGACAGAGTTTTGGCTGAAAGTTATCGAAAGTTGTTTCGCTTGCAAAGAACGCAGAGCGATGAATACTCGTAGACAAAAATTCCAATTTTATTTCAACAATTAATCACAGATGCAAACTCCAATTTCGCGCTTTTTTTTCATTTCCGTTTCCACAGATTTTCTCATACTCACTCGGTACGACTAAGAAGCTGTTGCTCAAGTTCGCCGTATCAAAAACCATGAAACTTTTGATGATGTTTAGAACTTTGTGAAAAATGAGCCAGTGGAATAGTCGAACTTCGGCGATTTCTCTTGCCGACAATTTAAAAATTGAGTGATTCACCTTCAGATGGACTTTCAATTCGCCGACGTTCATGTAAATCGGAAAATCTGGAATCTACAAAGAATCGATAAACAAATAGTAAACAAAGAAAGGCTAAGAGAGGCGATTTGTTGACTTACCACTGCGATCGGTTTGGTCGTGAGCAACGCAAAGCCAGCGTCGTCGTTCAAAAAGTCGTAAAAGACCAATTGACGATTCTCATAAGGTTTTGGATAACTTGGCTTCGCTTGAATCAGGTGAAGATAAAGCGTTTGCTCGGGTACCGGAAAAGCTGCGTAAAGAGACTCGGGATGCTACTCGAAAGAGAAAAAAATGCGATTTTTTAATGTCTGTCGGTGAAAAATTGTGAAGGAGAATAATAAAAAGAAAAAATTCGATCAATATTAACTTTGATCGGGTGGATGCGTTTCTTGGCTGCAGTTCCGGGGATTCCGGTCTCTACGGTGAATGTCTCGTCGACCCAATGCGAGAACAGGTGCGTTGTAGTGCTAAGCACAGCCGTCGGTTCAACGGGCAACAAGTTGTCAGTCAATTCTCCGATTTTGTGGAGTTCCACGCAGGTTTTCAATGCGACAGATTTTTTCGCGTCCTGTATGCTGTCCCTAACTTCGCTTTCGATTTCGCGACGTAGTGGCGAGATCGATGGCAAGGTCAGCGTCACCTGTAAATCCCAAAACATGAAAAAAAAACGTTCAATTTCAATAATTTTTCATTTTCGGGATAATGAAAAGAAAAAGTCTGAATGACCTTGTAACTCAACTCCGACGCTTTTTTATTTTGCAATTTATGCAAAATCCACGTAGGAGTGAGCTTGATAAATTTTGATTTCATCAAATTCGAGCAATAACGATTTATCAAACTGATCGAGGAAATGTCAGTAACCGTTGCCTTATTGCCATCCTTGTCATAGACGACGTATGGCGGTGACTCAGTTTTGTACAAGCTCTCATCGATTTCCTCGGCGGAGACTTCCTCACGATCGTCGGTATGTCCGATTAATGCCTTTAAAGTAACAGTAAACCCATTGTTCCGTTTCTCGATTTTATACTTTTCTGAGATTCAATAAACCCTCGTGCACAAAATTTAAGGACCATTTTAATTTCCGCAAATTCGAGGTCCATTTCCAGTGGCCGAGTGGATAAAAAAGCTCATCGAGAAACTATGATTCCCGATTGTTTCTAAACATGTAACTGAGGGCATCGTAGCTCATCAATAAATACTGGAAATTTATTGAATTTAACCATTTGAGCCAAATTTCACGATTTTTGTTTACTAAACAATTTTTCTTTCGTTTTATTTTTCCATTTTTGTTCGTTAAAAAAGATTTGAAGCCCGAGATTACGTCTAAATAGTTGCAGAATCTTTGAGCAACGGAAAACTCAACACCAACGTGTTTTTTTTTATTCAGATATTTGAGTCCTGCTGTAAGTTTGTGCACTAGAGTATTTGGGCTATCCGTCGAGTCTATGAGAAAATCTGAGCCAATTGTATGACGAACAATGAAACTATTTTGGTTATTTTTTTGGAACTTACCAACTTCATGTGTGCTTCGACCGTTTGAAAATTCTTGTGTTTCGATATGAAACTCTTGTCGTCGTTGCACACGAGCATCACGTAACGACTGTATTTGTGACGTGCTCGTCCTTTGCTTTGGACATAACTTCGGAAATCGTTCGGAAGATCGTAACGGATTATCAGCGTACAACTTGGCACGTCAACTCCCTCGTCGACAACGTCGGTCGCCACAAGACAATTCGTGTGTCCGCTTCGGAATCTTTGGAAAAATCAGCCCATTTTTATTTCCCGAATTTTTAATTTTTTAATTTATCATTTAGTCTTTTCGCGATTGCCATTGAAAAAAAAACATAAGAATTGTTCGTACCTCTGGAAAGCTTCCTTATTCCACTTGGACACGCACAGAGCCTCCCTGGGATTTTTGAACGGGTTGTTCGCGAATCCGATGATATAGTCCGTACGCAAAAAGCTGTATTGTTCCTTCAGTTGTTGCAGGCTCTACGTACCAAGTAAATAAATATGGAAAATTAAAAAATAATTTTCAAACGTTTGTCATTCGTAAAAGTCCATTTTTTTACAAGGCAAACTCTAAGAGTAAACTTTCAAAACGAATGCGAAATGCCTGGCTAGAGCATCAAGTTGCTACAAAAATAGGAAATTTCCTTTGCAGAAAATGTATCTAACAAAATTTTGCATAGATTGAAATATTACCTTCAAAACGTTGAACAATACGTGTGCCGTGGCTCGTCGCTGTACGAAAACGATACAGCAAAATTTCTGCCCAGCCTCTTTCGTATTTTGAAAGTGTTTCAAAGCTTCGATCGTTTTCAAAACTTGATCCGAGGAAAATCTGTCCAACAATGCAAACGAGTAGATTGATTAATTCGCTCTAATCCATTCGAAATGTGATTCAGTCACATGTTTCGAATTATCGATCTGAAATACGCACTCGTACAATCTTTCAAGTTCCGTAAGTCCGTTCATCTTGTCGTCGATAATTTTCCTCATTTTGGTCATTTGAGTGACGAGGAATTCGAGTATCGCCATTGTTTGCTGAAATATAACAGTTTCCCGTTTCCGCAAGTTTCGAGTACAATAAGTGCATCTTGGGTCGATCTGACCCAAGGCGGTTTCCAAATCGTAGTATTTCGGAAAATATGCATTTTGTTTTTGTTTTTTTTTTGTGGGGACGTTTTTTTAGTGAATAATCCATATTGCATGGCCTTAAATTGATTTTTCGACAAAAACGAAAATGAAATGCCGAAACATTCGTTGCCATTAAATGCCAAACAATCGGTGACCGAAAATTTTTGGGGTCAAAACGTCAACCCCGTATGTACTTGAACGATTGAAAGAATTCGACAGGAGAAAATGTGTATTTCTTTCTCTCCGGATACTCACGCGATCTTCGGTCGCTTTTTTCATACTTTCCAGTTGAATTATGTGCAGGAGAAGACATTTGGTGCCACCGTACAATCCTGAAATTTCCGTGGTGTTAAAAAACGAAAATGGATATTTCCAAGAAGAATTTATTGGCAGACAATCCGTTGGAAAAATCGTATAGAGAATTGTAAAATTATTACCCATCGTGTGGATATGCTCGCGTGCGCTTTCGACCATATTTTTGAGCCGGACATTCTTCGGCTTAGGAGTTAATTCCTTGCTCGACAAATCGCAGTCGAAACTACCCTTCAAGGTAACCGCGGTTAAAATGACAATCATGTGCTCAAAAAGTGCATCGAGTTGAGCCTTGACATCAGAAGCCGTGGGAGGGTCGTATCGAACGAATTTTTCATCAATTTTTCCATACTCGTTGAACGTGCTGAACGAGCGAGTGGTGGAGACGCGAGACTGTAAAGTTATCTCGAGATCCTGAAAGTAAAGTGATGGAATAAAATGTTTGTCGTTTTTTATTTCTCTGCGAGTTTCCCGCTGAGGAATTTGTATTTTTCTGCTTCTTGACAAGCAACAAACCCGAATCGTTGCAGCCAGTTTTTCCACTTTGACGTTGCAATTGAGGAGCGTCGCTGTCAAGCCCAATATCCGAGGATGTTCAATGTCGGGAAACCTTTCAAAACACTTCATGATACTCCTCATGGGATGATTTCCAACGGCTTTGTGGCACTCGTCAAAAATGATCAAGCAGACCTGGCCTAATCCCATTATCCCGTGATTTATTATGGACAAAAATATTTCTGACACCATTACCAGAACCTTGCAAATGAAAAAACGTTCAATTAGCGTTTTTTGAAGTCAACAAACATTTTTTAAATAGAAAGCAGAAAAAGCTGATCCTGAGTTATTTATTCTCGTTCTCCGCGAAAAAATATGTTCGTGTTTCTCAAAGAATCAATAAATAAAAAAGCAAGTGACACTGAAGTTCGCAATGTTGGTGTCCAACGAAAAATAGTTTTTCTATGTATTGTTTGTTTAATTGTAAAAACCTTTACAATTTCCGCACCAATTTTTGGTTTGGATTCCATTAAAAAATCGGTTTATTGTCCCGATCGCATGTTGAAAAAGAATCTTGAGATCTGTTTAAGAAAAAACGGAGTTTCGTTACATCCCAACGATGCAAACTTCAACAAAGTAAAAGCGAATCTTTCGTATAGAAATTTTAACAGATTTGAATTTTTATTCCCGCAACTCTCAACTCATAATTACTTGAGAAATTTGCTGCGAGGTATACAAAGATATCCCCATACCTGATTCTCTTCAATCTCCTTCAACCATTCCGCTTTCGACCAATAATCGACACCCATGTCGCCTGAGAATCCCTTGCATTTTAGGCCCGTGTGTCGAGCGATATACTCGCTCTGTTGCGACACGAGAGCAACTGTATTTACCGCAAAGACAATTCGTTTGCCACCTTCACTCACAGGCCTGAAAGTAATTAAGTTTGGCTTAATTAGCATGGAAACATTGCAACGAAAATAAATTGTTTACGTAGACATTAGGACGAAAATCGTAATGAAATTTGATGGCGAAGGAATGCAAAAGTTTTAGTGAAGTGACAAACAAAATACGTACAACTGCACTCGATCGCTGTACTTTTTTATGAGCATCACCGCTATGTAAGTTTTCCCTGATCCTGTCGGCAGGTAAATTATTGTGTTTTGCGCAACGGCTTTTTCGTAAAGATCTATTTGATAGGCCCTCGGCGTAAAATCCTCCATCGTGACTGAACCCATCGATGAAATGTGTTATAACAAGTTTATATTGCATGAAATCCCGGCGTTCAAACGACACAAATGACTTTTTCGTAAAACCTAACCTACAAATTTTGGGTCGTCGTTCAGAGCTCAACAGCCCGGCGAGTCTGGCAACCGGCAACGACTGAACGACTAACGAGTAATCTGAATCCTGAATAAAATCTCCAAAAAAACACAAAACACAATCGCGGCTGAGCCAGTCCGCTACCACCGCTACTCAGGCTCCCTTACATTCGTTGCATCAGGTGAGCAACGATGACGAGTTGAGTGTTCGAGCTCGAGCGAGACGTGCGCGTTGCAAAAGTAAAGTACCGGAATTCGTATCGGGTGTAAAATCGGGGAATACCCGTTCAAGACTACTTTTCTACAAAAATCACGTGCTCAAAACGCGGGGAGTACCCGTTTATTCCAGAAGGCTAAATTTCCGCGCTACGTGTAGTTCAAAACCCGACAATCATTGAATTGATAAACAGTTCGTCAATTTGAGGTTATCAAAATTTGAGGAAACGAAATAATCAATTGTGAGTTCGAAATTACCTCCAACTGCCAAAACTTGCTGGTAAGGAAAAAAAATACATGGCTTTGTGAGGTTATTTCTGAAAAGTTCAAAAGCTGGATGAATCGCGAAGGATGATGGTTGGGGGGGGAAACTTGATGAAAGCATAAACACATTTTTGTAAAATTTCTTTATTAATTTATTGAAGACTAGTCGCTGTCAGACAAACAACCGTTCCGCGCTGGTGAAAATTGATGCTCGTGTTTCGTTTTCTCCTCGTCAGGTGATAACAATTTGTTGTAATCGTAATGGCCGTTCTGGTTATTTCGTGTCTTAATAGTCCTTGATATGCAGAGATAAATAATAGTAACAAGAACCAAAGTGAGGTTAAGTCCGAAAAGTATCGACATGTAATAAAACCATTTGGTCGATTGACTCTTCCATTCCAATGACTTCAGTATACACTGGGAATCACCGTTGTACGTTGATATTAAAAGTGCATCGCTGTGACAAGATTTACACTCGTTGTTCGATCCTCCCGTGCAGCTCTCGCAACTGTAGTGACAAATCGAACAAACGCTCTTTTGTTCATCGTCTACTGCATACGTATTTTTCGGACAGTGTAGCAAGCACAGTCCCTCGTGCAGATGTCTGCCTTGATGACATTCTGAAATATTAATTCGCACGTTTTTAAAATTCTTTTTTTACTGCTGCAACAAAATCTCATGAAAATATTCATTTCATGCTTCGGTACAAGGTGCACGATAACCCATCGCACAAGACGTAACCTGAAGCACGAGTCTTCCGAGAGCGAGTAAAACCGAAATCGCTACAAATCTGGCCCTTGTGCAGAATCGTTATAAACCGGGTATTTGTTTTACTCGCTCTCAGGACCGAAGTACCGAAGATAAAGAAATGCAAGTAGGAGCTTTTTATAGGAAATTGGATGCGCTACAACATTGGTCCTATGGACTTTCTTTCCATCTCTAACCGTTTCGGCGCTGTGGGTGATCAAAGAAAATCTATCCTTTCAACTTGAGTTTACGTCTTGTGCCACTGGTTGCGGGTCATCGTGTACCTATGATTCGTAAACTTTTCACTGAATCGACCAAATAATGGAAACGTGTCAGACATCTTGGAAAAAAACGATAGGGATGACGAGGTTTATTCAGCAATCGTAATTAGAAATCTCATTTGATGCATCGATGTCTTAATTAAAATTTTGATATATTTCAATTTGGATGAAACGAGAAAAGAAAATTCGATAAAAAATAAAACTCGAGTAACGGGGCCGTTATAGCTCGTCGTAAAAGAGAGTAATGAGAATTCGGGACTGGCTCGTGTGGTGTTTTCCACAACTTCGTTACTCTTAATGAAGCAATCTGCAATTTTCTCGAATCGTTTTCCGTGGGATGTTCCCCTCAGCGGAGCCGACCAGAAATGAACTATTAAAACTATTTTATCGCAAAATAGCCTCGCCATAAACGTAAAACTCAGTTTTTACGATGACATGTCCCAGCCAGAGTGCAATTAAAATTTTCCCAATGTTTTACGTCGCGAGGGTGAATGAAACACTCGTTTATCGTTTTTACAACGTTTGTCAATAAAAAAAAATGGGCAAACTTTATGAAAAGCTAAAAAAAAAAAATTCTGAAAAAAACCAAAATTTTTACATGGCAAAAAAATCATTGAAAAATATCTACGTTCCCATTATTCAAATTTGCCAATTTCGTGCAAAATTTACGACGAAATTGATCGATTGTTTTATGGCTCGATGATGAGAATGGCATTACGAAACAAATATCGGAAAAACATGCAATTGAATGCAAAAATGATAACGGTCGCAATATCTTACAAGAAATTTCGACTGGTCGAATGACGCTATTCGCAAGGACCGTCGATTAACAATAATAACATCGGTCATAAGGCGAGCTTTAGTAACAACGAGAGCAACGATTTCACAACCTTATAAATCGATATTAAAACAAGTAAATTTAAAAAATCATCAAACGTCCGCAGTGTTTTAATGATTCAAAAATAATCTAATCCATCGCATTGAATTTTTTTCCCACTGCCTGGGCGAACAAACGATCAAACATATATATTTGACTATTCTTTCAAGTTATTTGTCGAGAAAATTGAATAAACAGCTTTCAGTAGTCGTGCAGCGTGCAGGAAGGAAACCAGCGCGATGCTAATAAATAACTATAAAAATTGATGTGAAATTTTCCACCAAAATTCAATTAAAAATTTTTTCTCGTTTTCCGAAATTAATATCAATATGTACGTGTATATATGTCTATACATATGCACATGTTCATATAGTATGGCGCGATAATAAATTAACCATAAAAGTTGATGTTAAATTTTCCACCAAAATTGAATTACAAAATTTCTCTCGTTTTTCAAAATTAATATCAATATGTACGTGTATATATATCTATACATATGCACATGTATGTATATTGCTTAGACTATTCAAGCATATTGGATTTTTTCATTACAACGACGTCGCAAATATAATAATGTCGTCATTTGTGACGAAGGGAAGTTTTCCTCACTCTCCTCTCTCTCTCTCTCTCTCGCTCTATTTCTCTCACACTCTCTCAGGCTCTCGTACACGACGCGAAAGACTGCATGCAGGTTGAAAAAAAAGCTTGAATAAAATTCCCATAAAAAAGTAAACAAACGTATTTACTCGGTGAAAGCATAGATGTACACAGATATAGAGATTGAGAACCAGAAGGTTTAAGCCACAATGGATTTATGCAGAGCGAAGGTTTTCGATGAATAATTCAAGCAGAAGAAAAACAACCAGACGAGAGTAATGGCGAAAAAAAAACAAACAAAAACACACGCGTCCGCGAGCCCGCACACACAGCCACGCACCCAACTCACTAACACAAACTATTTCATATATACAAAAGTGTTTGAGTAGCAAGATTTTTTGCAGACTACAGAAAAGCACATGGATTCGATACAGACTATAGATTTGAGAAAAACTAAGACTCACCGTTTCGGTGAAAAACGAGATCGTGGGAACGGGTTTATTGGTCGTATGTGTTTCGAGTGGCTGTACGTTTTCTTTTTCAATACGTGGCTCAAGAGAAATCCATACATCTTCTCGATTCGCATCCTTGGTCAAAGATCTCTTATACTTTTTTCCCGATCCACCAAAAGGGTCAATGACCAATCGCATTATTTCCTCAACGAGGAAAAAACATTCTCAACTTGAGTAAAATCTTTGAATTTATTTAAAAATTAAGACAAATATTAGTGGAATTGCAAATCCCGCTTTTGCTTCATGGAGAGAAACGAGTAATGAATCGTCAATTTTCATTATATTATTCAGATTACGCCCATTTAGTTTTTTCCTCCATCCCATATGACGAAAAGCAGAAAAGCCAATACTACCTCGAAAAAAGCGCAACAGGTTTTATTTCACGTGTAGTTTACGTACCCTCCGGGAAAGAAACTGTTATGCAAAGCTTCTTGACGATACGCTGCAAACACGCTTCGTGAACTTGATGTAGTTTTTCATCCTTAAGAACGTGGGAATAAAAACTTGTAAAAAAAAAACAAAACAACCCAAACAATAAAGCAAAGCCCTTCAAATTCACCATCAAAGACACACTAGTGCGAGTGAATGAATGAAACCCCGAAATGAGATTTTTCTTAACGTTTTAAAACCCGCGTCTGAAAGATACGAGCGATTTTTTTCTCGTTCGGTCTATGACGAATGAAAGGCAAGCAACTGAAGAGATTACAATGGAACTTTGACAAACGAACAAGATTCGCAGATTAAATGAGTGCGAATAGACAATTGCGTTAAAAATTCGATTGTTGAAAAAAAAAAAAACCAATTGAAAAAAAATCACGTTTCAACAAAATGATTGGGGGTATGCGTGAACGGTCCTCGAGGAGAAAGAAAAACACTGCAGAACGAGAAGAAACCCATGTTGCTGAATAATACCGAAGGACGAAAATTGGTGAGCGGCATTAAAAAAAGAAATGGAGAAGAAAATAAAGTGATTGAGTATAGAAAGACATGGTGACAAGCCGAATAATGTGATTTTGTTATTTTTTTAATGTAAAGATAAAACAAAACAGAGCGTGCGTCTCGTTATTCAGGATCCTCGTCTCTCTTTAATTCATCCATGATATACAAATTGTTCTTTCGCATTTAAGATTCGTAGTATTTTCAGTTACTTATGTGCGTATGTGTATACCTATATATATACGTATACACATGCGTATATATATATGCATATACATGGTTTTTGTTCATTAATTTTGTAACGCGTATATGCGGTATGTATATTTCGCGGTTATTCGCTCTTTTTTTTTCGTTCGTCCGTCACTGCCGTTTGCGTTGTTCCACCAAATTCTAATCAATTATTTGGCTATTATTATTATCGTTATTGTTATTATTAATAATCATTAGTATTATTATCGTTAAATTTATTACTTGATTAGTGTTATAATTATTATCATCAATATTGTTATTTCCTCGTTGAATATTTAATAAATCGTTTTGAGAGCCGCATTTGGTAGAATCGAAAAAGGCAGAGACGAATAACGACATGACGTACGTACGAATCGAGTTTTAATATCGCTCTTCTTTCTTCGTAACTCTCAATGTGAATTCTATAACTTAGGATATGTCGACCGTTCGTGATTTCTTTTTTTCCTTTTTCCTTCCTTTTTTTATCGATTTCTTTTTTTTTTAAAGCAAAGATACATTTTACATTATACATATACAAACATTTACAATAGATACATCGATGATGCGGGCTGCACGAACGGGATGAAAAATATTAGATGCCATTTGAAGAAGAAAATAAAACCGGCCAGCTTCGCTTTGGTACGACGATCTTTCGTGTTTTGTGGTACACGACATATGCACCTAACGCCGCATTAACATTCATTTTTCGGACTGTTTACGCGAATGACGTGTGCGCCATGCTAATCGTGAAAAATCCTGTTTTCAAGTTTGTTTCCTTATTTTGCGGATTTTTTTTTTACCGAGTCCCCCAACGTGCCACGCCTCAGTGACGCTCCCACTGTTTTGTTCCGGTGGATCGTTGAAAAAACACGCTTTTTTATATCGTCCTCGACGCTGCTTATGCGTACGTTGACTAACACTTGGTGGCTGTCATACGCACGCGTGCATATTCATGCACACACACACACCATCCACGTTTACCGCGTGTCGCAAACCAGCCGAAAAAAATAAATACAATCGATCCAGATATCGCTCTATATTTTTCAACCCTTTCGTCCTGTGACCGCAATATATATATTGTACAATTGGAAAATACGTCGTATTCGATTACGAAATACAGCCCAAAATCTTCATCTTCCCAGCTACAGCGATTCGTTATAATAAATTACGTTACATTTATGTTTACAGTTATATACAGATGATACGCATATACATATTCATATTCATTCGTATATATATAGATATATATATATGTATACATCTGCTTATTATCAGAGAGTTTGGATTTCTCCTTTTTTTCACCTCGCTCACCATTACGTCGAGCTAACTTTTTATTCGTTTTTTCGCGTTTTGTTTTCTTTTTTATTCTTTTGTTTTTTTTTTCTTCGGAAACGTATTCATCGCTTCGAGTTAATAATTGACGATTAAAGATCGAATGTGACTTTCAACCCGGTTTACTTTCGTTTGAAATTTATCTTTTTCAATATTTTTTGAGCAGATGACCTACGGAGGAAAGTCCTGCGCGAAGCTTTCGTGATCCGGGAACGGCGTCGGTAGATTTTTGTGTGTGTTGTTACTTTTTTTTCTTCTTCTTTTCTTTTGCTTTTATTAACCTCCAACTTGGTACTTTCACATCGGGACTGTTGGTTACTTTTTATCCTCGCACACACACTCAACATCACATACATGTTTAACTTCTTGTTTCTTTGTTGTTTTCAACAATTAGAACCGGTTAGTTAAGCGCTATTTTTTTAAATTAATATTCATGTTTCTCATCGTGCTTCGTGTATCGAGTTTTCATTCTTTTATTTTGTGTTTCACTCGACGAGCAACATTCTGGCACCATAGATTCGGTATTTATATATTTTAATACAATGAAAAAGAAAAAAAACATTGCCTCGTAAAGTTCGGAGCACTTTCAGTCGAATCGACAACTTCTTTTCCACGCTTTTTGCATATTTTGTGCGAAACCATCGTAACAAATTAATTTCTCCCGAGTGACGAATGTGCAACGAGCGACACGTATTTCCTCGCTCAATTATTTTATTCGTTCAGGAATCAACGAGCTTCTTTTTACCCTCCCCTCCTCCCACCCCTTCTCTTTCCCTCGACACGAGCAGGAACACGTCGAGGATTTACGATATTTGGTAGCCTCTAGCGAAAACATTATAATTATCGTTATGTTGTTATTATTGTTATTATTATGACCGTTATAAGTAGAGACTTGTTATCCCATTAAAAAATAAACAAAAAAGAGTTGATCAACGGGCAATTGGTCGCTTCTAATCGCTGAATCATAATTATCTGTACAATTAAGCTAAAATTCGTCTAAGTAATCACAAATGAAAATTAACGAGATTAAATAATTCGTTGATAAGACGAACTATGGAGAGAACAAAAACCAACATGTTATAGCAATTTTTCCAAGTTTCATTGCTTTTTTGTTTTTCTGCAACCGCGACAATGTCAATTGACGATCGTGATTTTGCACAGATCCTAAGTTTGCGATAAAAACGTCAAGTAAGGTTAGTATTGCACGAGATTTAGTCGCTCGATCGAAAAAAACTAAAATAAATGACAATGCCTTGGAAATTAACATGGCTGATATGAAATAATTTCCTAGCAATCGAATTGTCTTAATAATAAATCTATGGCTTCTATGTATTGTAAATAAATGATTAACAAGTGTGCCATGATTTCTTTCGACGATTCCTTGTACACGTCTTGCTTTATCACGCTTCTTCGATCTTCCCTGATTCGCTCCTCCAACGACAGTGAAAAATTACTGTCAGCTTTTGTTACAGGAGACAAAATTCTATTGAAACCGACGTTATAGAGAGAAAATTATCACGTTCGATATTTATCGACATCTTGAAAGCAACAAACGTAACAATGCAGCGCTTTCTCGACGCTATACATATATATTTATCAACAAATGCTCGACAGATATGTATCTTCAGTTATGTACGTGCTAATGATGAAAAAAGAAGATAAATAAACGAATCAATCCATCCGACGTGTTGTTTTGTGTTCGATTCTGTGATCGTGTACGTATCGTGAAAACTAATCAATATATATGTTAATCCAACATACTGTGCGAAGACACGGAGTGCTATGAACCGCCTGCCACATCATCCCACTTTACTGTGAGAACTTTGCAAAAGTCCATCACGAATGCTATGCGAGACACGATGAAGGACGGTGTGTGAATCGAGCTTTTAATTCGATGGGATGTTCGCCATCATTCGCTGAGCCAGTAAACGTAGACTTTTTTTTTATTGTACACGCGTTGAACGATTGTTAAAAAAAAAACGCACGGTGGTTTCGTTTATTTTCTCGCTATCACCGGAAATACCTAGGCGGTAGTATCAAATTTTACAACTGAATTGTGCAAGGAAGACGTTTGTCCGGTGGAAGTAAGTTTTAAGCTTAATTCGTGTGTTTTCATACGTATGCTTTTTTGGGTGAATATTTACAAAAGATTCATTTGCGAAAAATGGTCGGAAATTTGTTCGTTTTTCCCTTTTTTTCCTGCTTCCTTCCATAAATTCATCGTGATGTGATTTTTCATGGACAATAATGTTTTTAAAAAATTTCAGACCATTTTTTGCGAAAAGACTTTTTGTGAAGAATTTCGGTCGCGAGGAATTAGAAACAAAAATCTGCAGAAATTCAGCTGCGCTACATTCTGCAAACATTAGTTCCAGAAAATATTGAATTTACATTACGATTTTTGCTACAGGTTCAAACAAAATCGACGCATGCTCAAATTTTTTTCCTCCTTTTGGAAAAGTCTTTCTTTTAATCTTCTAAAAAATTAATGAAAAATCAGCGATTTAGTCCGTTTAAAAATAAAATCACCTCGGTATTATGTTCAAATATCCCAGACCGTATTTTTTAGTTTGAATAAAATATTTCACAATTATTTGATGATTGGACATTATAGCTCGCAACCACTTCAAGTTCATTATGGCATAGAAATGTACGAGCTTCAGCCCCAACGAACGTTTTGAACAGGAAAGCATTGATGATGAGCATTTCCCGGTGTCGAAATGATTGAATAAATCTTGAGAAATAGTCGATTCACCGACGAAACAATTCTTGGCCATTAAAACGATTCAAAAACGCTCTGTTTACTCAAGTTTCTTCAACACTTTCAAGAGTGTATAATCGTCGAAAAACGCACACGTATTTACAGGAGTTGTTGAAAATTGGGTGAACTCTTCTTAAACGATTCGTATTGAAAAAAAAAAACAAGATTCGCGATGTCTAATATGCGTGGATTTTATAATACTGATTAATATGTTGTTCTTCGAATTATGGAGTTGTGAAGCATTTATCTTCATCCTCCTTTGCTACGTCTCGTTTATTCTCACGTTTATCTATTCGTCTTTTTTTTACAAGTCGGTATATAGTTCGTAGAGTCTCCTAACTTACTTATATTTGGCAACGCTATTGGGGTAGGGGGGGGGGGAGTTATTCCAGAGTGAAGAATTATAATAAGGGTTTAATTGCACTTGTTCTCGTGTATGCGGAGATTACGAAAGAGAAAAAAATTAGGAAGGAAAAAGATAAACGAAGTGACAGTTTAAAAAATTGTGGTCGAGTTGACGTTCGAGGAATATATGTATGGCCAATCGTTCGTTCGGTCTTCCATAATTTAGTGAAATTCCTACGCGTCTTTTTCGTTCCTTTGAGATTTTCGCCATGGTTCTGAGGTTCCTTAAAATTTGTGCATATCGCATCTCGCGTCCCAGTCGATAAATTCGCTATTATTTTCCGGAGGGCTCTCGTGAATGACGAATAATTAAGACGTTACGAGGATTAAGAAAAGTTGAATAACATCGCGGTTTTTTCTTTTTATGCCCAGTATTTTTGAAACATTCGGCAATAATGTCTTGAGCAAGTGTCACACGTATGTGGTAGAAGCCGAACGAAAAGTTTTTTCGAGACCAATTGTGTAGTTTCTATTTTTATATATTTTTGTTGTTGATTTCCACGTGCTCGCTCTTCGTTTCGAGAACTTTTGTTTATTGTCAGAGATAACGACATGCACCTATTGGACGACAGCCTCGTAACGACTACCGTTGTTTTTTTATCTTTATTTCAAATCGTCACTCCGCTTTTTTTCGTCGATTCGAATTGTTGGGTGTTTTCGTCGTTTTTTGTTCATCCATTTGTTTCTTTCATTCGTTCTCTCGCCTTCGACGGTTTTCTTGTTCTATTCTTATCGTGTTCGTGATTTATTCGTCGAGAATTATACGCAACGACTACATAAACGGACGCCTAGTTTTTAATGGTATATGGACAGCGTTTTCGTATAAAAGTTTTGTAAAACACGTCAAATATTTACGCGGAACGTTTTACTTCATCACTCCTTATTCTCTTGACCCTCTCTCTCTCTCTCTCTCTCTCTTTCTCTCATGTATAGTCCTTCATTCGAAAACATACTAATTCCGTTAACTAATAAATCCTGGCTAGCTTAACCCTTCGTTGACACACTGGGTCACATTGACCAAGATTGGACATTTTTCCGAAGACTACCAGCACATTTTTACGGGAATGGACGATGTTCTTTCCTTGAAAATGAACCGTGTTCGCTTGATTCTAATAAGTACCTTCTTACCGAAGTCTTGGGAGAGTATTTTTTTATTTGCAAAAATATTATTTTCCTATCAGTACGCTGTTCGATCGTTGATCTCGAAAATATCAAAATTTGTAAAAGAAATGATTTTCATAATGAAATGTTTTCTTTTACAGAAGTTTTCAATAATTTTTTGGAACGATTGAATGTTACAGGTGCGTTCGGAATTTTCAAATGAACACACATCCAGGAATGTTTCGAAAGTACGCCTGATTTGTTTTCACGCCGAACTGCGCTCCAGATTGAATTGAAGTGTACCCTAAGGTGCTGGTGATATGCCAAGAAGAAAGCAACGCAGGAATTGGCCGGGGGAAGAAACCGAACAACGAATGTCCGACAGTTGCGGAATGAATTTTGGTAGAATAGCGGCACGGCTTGCAGTACCGATGCTCGCGGTTGCAGTACCGCTTCCCGTAGCTACCCGAGGCGTTGGATTTTCCGCGGTGAATGAATATTCCACAATCTGCGCCATGTGGAGTTTGGAAGATATAAGCGAGATCGGCACGATTTTTCAATACTATCGTGTCGCTTTACATCTCGTGTACTACAAATTGTCTCTCGCCCGCAACGAACAGTTCGAATCGGTCTCCTTCTATAGTGACCCGCATGGCTTTCTAATTCACGAAGAGATGCGTCAGATCTTGGGTTTCGTTCGACAGGTTCCAATTTCGACTTACAATATCATTTGCTCAATTGGGAAGATCGAATCGTCAGTCATATGGCACTCGGTCCCTTTCCAGGGACCGCCTGAGAACGGAGTACAAGCTGCGCTGTATTTGTATCCAAGCAACATCCGTGAAACGCTGATGCTTCTGGCGGATCCAAATTCAGATCGGAATTATCGACAACAGTTTCACGCTCATAATCCACTGCCTGGTGCTCGATGGGAAGAGCAAGCCAACAACGGATGGATTTTGCTGAATGCTGATCAAATATGGCCGGCAAATTATGACGCTAGTGCTTTGAGGGCAGACTTGCACTGTTACCAAAATGTTCTTAATCGCGTTGCCTTACGTGGACCTGTCGGTTTCTTGAAAAACTTCACTTGGAATGGCAAAGCATGCAAATCCGGTACTGTGAGCCTGGACCCAGCTCCACTTTGATTAAGAGCAACTTTTGTCTGCGGTCGTCCGGTCGCTGGACAACAGCAAGCGGACCCAGACCCAGAAACAGCCTATCAAGGCGATAAAATTCAAGGATGTACGTCCGTTTTAATATGGAGCCCAGATAGTGATACAACCTCCAGTGAGATGATTGCCGGTGCAGCTTCTCTTGTGGGAGAGCACGAGGGCCAGCCTACGAGGCTTCAGATTCAGAGCCGACAGCAAGCACACGTTTCACCAACAGCGATTTTGTGCGCTCTATAGAACGGAAGCATCCTTCTATCCGCCTAAGAAATCTGAGGTGATGGGGACACAGCTCACTTATTGTGGTTTGCAATAAGGAGCATCTTCCGGTGTATCGATGCGGCGGAAAAATCGAAATGTGTCAACGAAGGGTAAAGAAAAATGAATTCCGGAACTATCAGCCACATACGGAGCATTGAGCATTTGAGAAAATAATTTATAAAATTCATAATCACTCGATTCTGAATGTCACTTTTTTTTTCCTTTTCGAATCGCTGCTCAAATGTCGTCGCCACATTTTCACAACTAATCACGTTTTTTCGTTAATGATATTTCCTAATCTTTGATTGATCGAAAAATAAATTCAATCATATTAAATGACCGAGTTTCGAACAATTCCGAAGCTCGCCATCCTGACGATGCCGAGTTTGCTAAAATAATCCGAAATTTAGATATGCAAATATATGTGTGTTTATATACAGCACGTGTGAGCGTAAAAAAAATGAAAAACTAATGAACATGATCGTTGGAAATTAAAATTCGAAATCCCTGAATGTCCTTCGGACTAATTTCGGCAAGGAAAATTTTTCAGCTCGTTTAACTCATTTAAAAATGTTCATCTTATCACGAAGAAAAAAATGGCAAAGCGAAGTGCAAGACTCATAAAAAACACAGACTACTTTGTAGAGTTTGAAATTTCATGAAATTATCAATTGTATCAGTTAAAACGATCGTGCTTGAAAAGAATAAAATTAATTCGAAAGCATCGACGTGCGATCGATGGAATTGAATGATGGGTCAAATAATTTATGTTAAAACTTTAATGCACTGTTAAAAATGTTAATATTTGTAGAAAATTTTCAAAATTTACGAAGCATTCCATTTTTTCACAGCCTTCAAGACTTCGCATGAAATTTTTTTCTCCACGAGACGAAGCTCTATGAGCAGCGAAATTTTAAGATTAATAAGAACGTCATACAGTCGATTTACGCGAAAAATGTACACACACACACTTGTTTTCTCACTGTGATGAATTCTAAAATCTCAATGTCCGACGTATTACTATTAAACGTTATTTTTCCGCTGGTATTATTTCGTGTTTATCTTTCGCGTTGTGTTGTTTGTTCCCCCCTAAAATCGCAAAT
This sequence comes from Hyposoter didymator, assembly GCA_037952995.1. Lineage (NCBI taxonomy): Eukaryota > Metazoa > Arthropoda > Insecta > Hymenoptera > Ichneumonidae > Hyposoter > Hyposoter didymator. Next base: position 10,075,459 of record JBAJMU010000004.1, read on the forward strand.
CTACAGAGTCAAAATGATCATGAAGATCGAATGCTTGGAGCACTGTCTAAGTTGAGAGAGCTCGTGATACTTTGGCAATGGTCTCGACAAACTCGTCTCTCGACGTATTTGTTATTAATGCACGATGAAAACGACGACGTTGACGATGAATTAAACGAAGACAACGACGAATTAACAGCACGGTTAGAAACACTATTGAAATTATCGTTTTTTCTCGTTCTTCGTACGACGAGGATGCGTTCTTTCCAGCTGTCAATTTCATTGTTTAGGGACAGTAGGAGAATTATGAGGATGAGGCACCCACCTAGGCAGCCACGAGCATCGTAACGAATGCAACCGGCGCCACTCGTTTGATTCTCCGTTGTTGGTTTTTGCACTTCCGGATGTGAGATTTGATCGACTTTTTGACTTCCCGGCCAAGGAAGTTCGTCCGAGTCTACAACGTTCGGCCGGATTCCATAAGAGTCCGTATTTTCATTAACAACTTCCGGCACTTCCGGTGGTATCAATATCGGCTTATCCTTGTCGAGTCCTTCGTCGATATCCAACGGTTTCTCCGTCCCATAAAACACCATGTTCCATTCCTCGAGAGTGTCTAACAGACAGAAAAATATTCGTTTATATCGAGCAAATAAAAGAGAAAAAAAAACAATTAAAAAAAAAATCCTACAATACAAAAAATTCGTAATAATTAAAATGATCAAAAAATGAAGTACATCAGAAATTTCTACGATGTAAAAAATAATAAACACTAATAACTAGCTCGTACGTTAAGAGGATTGGCAAGGAAAACATTTTTCAAAACTTGGGTCTAGATTAATACGTTTTGTCTCCAAGCACACGAAAAGTCAATATCCAAGGGTAAACAAGAACAACGTCACACTTGTACAAGCTACAGAATCTCAAGCTACTGTGAATTGCGATTTGTAACGACGAGATGCTGCAAAAGTTGCGATTCCTTTTCCTTACCATACTGAAAAAAAAAAATCAGAATGACATTTAGCACTTTTCGTTACGATCGACGTGAAAATATGAATAGACGAACATTAACATGCGTATCATATTTTTCAAAGCATGCTCGTAGAAGCTTGTGCAGCGTGAATGAATTAATCAATCAGTAACGAACTTGTCTCGGCCTCAAAATTCGAGGTCACCGGTGCTGCGATAGTTGAACAAGTCGAGTTATACGTAGGGTCATGATGAAAATTAATGCGATGAAATTGATGAGCCCGCTCATACGCCAACAAACTGACACGAATTTTGTTTTATTTCCAAGCGTCTCTTTTTTTTCGTTCCTTTGAAATGTTGCACCAAAAAAAAAAAAAAAAACTTGCGTTCTGTGGCGGGGCATTCTTTTGGCAAATTTGACGAAGCTACGTACGATTTCTGGCAAAGTGAATGATTGGAGGTTCGTTTTTGAAGATTAATTCGTTTGTTGTTCGAGTTTGAAAATAGTGCAACCGGATTTTCCGTCAACGATCGCGATTTGGCTAGGGTCACATTGACCCCGAGTAAGAATCTGGTGTTTGAAGATAATCCTCCAAAATAGAACGCGAATATTGTGCTGGGAAAATTAAACGAGACGAGAATTGTTTCATAAATTCTGTTGGAGCGATACGCGAAACATTAAATTCGCTCAAATTTCTCGTTGAGCATCGAGTCACCCGAGACTCTCGCATAGTTTTGGATACAATGAGGTTCATTAAAGTTACCGAGTCTACATTATCTAACGATGAAAGGGGAGAGGCGAGTGGGGGGGGACAGAGAATGGAGATGAGCATGTGGAATGCCTCGGTTGCTTTGCCTTTGCCACTGACGTTGACACTGTAATACGTAGTAAATATATTTGCTCGGCGAGCGCTCCTGGCAACGGCGAAAATTAAGCTTATCAAAACGAAGAAAACACGTCCACGAACCGGTTCGGAAATGAAATGCTCTGACTACGAGGCCAAACGTTGAAATTGGAAAAAAAAAAAAAACTACGAAATAACGAGATATGATAATTTTTTTCGTCTACGAAATTACATGCACGTCGCATGACTTCCCTCGAGTTCAACACTTTCCGATTCACGTTGGGACTCAACGCTGCGAAGGATCGAACCACACAAGTTTTATATGAAAATAAAAAAAAAAAAGATCGTTCATGCGTTGTTCGCGAGGCCCCGTACGGAACGTTTTCAGAAAATGTTGAATCCCAAGATCGAACGAACAGAAACTCCATCATTAATGACAGAGCTCATTTACTCGTGATTTCCAAAAGATTCGAGCGCAGAGATTCTTCAGCTTCCTACGTTTTTGTCGTAAATACCCAACGAAGAATTGAAGTGGAAAACTACGAGCAACGATCTACAATAAAAACGTTTTTTTTTCCAATACGCGTGCACGTACTGGAAGTTTTTGTTTTGCTGCTTCTACGGAAAAGTAGTGCTGAAGTTAATTGAATAACGAGCAAGAGGAACTTTACGGGATTCTCTTGTTTTGTAAATGTGCAAATACACGAAGCAACGAACGTTAGTCGATGCCTTCCAACCGTTAGAATTCAAAGGTTATCCATTTTCTGTAATTAATAAAGTGAATGAAAACCGGTAATTGAGAATATCGTGAATTCCATTTTCGGAAAAACGCTTGCTGGCTTGGCAAAGCTTTGGACTCAAAATAACAGTCGAATATGTGCATCGACTACGAAAATCTAATACGAATATGTTTCAACACACTAAAGGATCAACAGTGAAAAAAATGCATATCGGAAGGTGAATAATAAAAAAAGGGGAAAGGGAGCGTTCAACAGATTTACAGTTTTGCAGGGAAATACCCTTGTCCGGAAGATGAAGATTTCTCGTGTCAAATTGTTGATCCTGAAGCAAGTCAAGACCTTTTAGTCTGGAGGGGTGTTCGGGTCCAGCACCTCGTGCGCCGGCGTAAACCGGATACAACGGATATAATTGTTGAATCTTTGGATATTGTTGAAAAACGATGGGAACGCGGTTGGTGGATGATTTGGGTGGCGCTGGTTCCATGAGAATAAGTCCGCGTTGTAGCGACGAGACTGTTGGATTTAGTGGGACTCTCAGTTTCGCTGGATTGGTCAACAAATCACTGCTTTTCAAGGTCGTTGTAAAAATAGTTCGGGGTTTATTGGTGGTTTGTTGGAGCGGAACGAGGGTGCTTTTTCCACGGGGTTTCGTAGTCCCGACAACTGTGGCTCGATTGCCTGCCCCGAAATTGAGAACGCTGCCTCCGCGATTGGCCGATAATCCGCGCAACGTTTGTACCGTCGGCCTTGAGCTTCCACGATTCGCAGATTTGCCATTTTTGTGCTGACCACGAGCTTTGCTCTTCTTCGGGGAAGCATTCCCTGAGGACGTCATCGTGTAACCTTGGCTCGTTCCCGCCACACTGCCGTTCGCGTTAACCTTCGTCATCTTGCTGTTGTTGTTGTTGTTGTTGTTGTTGTGTTGATTTTGCTTTATTTTACCAGCGTAACCGTTCAACAAAGCGTTTTTCGATACGATCGATTCGCGTGTTTTGACGAACGGCTTTCGCGGTGGGTTCATCCGAGTCGCACTGTACATACCGAATTCCGTTCGATCGGGCAAAGTCGACGTTCCGTAGAATATCAGAGCCCACTCGTGCAAAGTAGCTCGGCCTGTTCACAACATCCCGTAAATGCCGCAATAATAAAACAACAAAATTTTGTTAACGCTCAATTATCAACTCCTACCAATTTTAAAATTCAATTCGGTCAGAAATACCTGCAAAAAACTTGAAACACACAAAAGTACGCATTTTACAATCAAATATTCCTAGCGTCGTACTCTGGCTCAATAGTGCATCCGGATGTCGAGGCTTGCTCTCGAAATCCGTTAGTAAACATTGCTCATCGCGTTCGTACGATGGCAAAATTTTTTTCTAAGCTAAGCAAGTTACGAAATCGAGAACAACAATGTGAAAAACTATTAAAGAGACAGCATGGTTTTTAGATTTTACAAAACAGTATTTTTGTGAAGGAAGTGGATCGATTCGTAACGGGAATGAAAAACCTCGCGTGAGAAATTTTTTCGGAGCTGTGGAAGGAGCCCGCGAGTCACGTTTTCCCGATTTTCATCGTATACCTATATGCGGTGCACGTTCCTGTCTCCTCTCTCCGAAGAAGAAGGTGTAACTTTTCTTTTCCGGAACATCAACATCGTCCAGGAAAAACGTGGATTTGTATTTTTTTTCCCTCACACTGACGCAAATATAAAAGAGATCGCCTCGGAGCAGAAATCTCGGAAAAAGTCTCAATACGACCACTGACGGGTTAAACGGTTGTAGCATAAAAAATAATATACATCTTCGGGCTGGGCAGTTAAAAGGATAATTAGACGGTTAATGACGATTATCGGAAATCTTAACACGATTTTTTGCCGTCAGAGACTATTTTCCTTCCAATATCGTCGAACACTCTTTCTTTCTCTCTCAATCTCGTTCCTTGGGTCCGCGTTAGCTCTCTCTCTGATCAAGCCAATCCGGGAATAGAAAGGAGGTTTCTATTAGGTGGCTGTAGTGTGTCCCATCGAGAGACAAGGATACCGCGTGTATCGGAGTATATGTAATAAGTGACTAAGAGGGAGAGAGTGAGTCTCGCCAGGAGGAAACCGCCTCAATCAGCCGCAACCACCCTGGCCGATCAATTAGTAGTCTCGACGGGGGATCCTTGTCAATGGTTTCTCGAATCTGTCAGAGCTGAGATAGACGGAGCTTTGATTAGGCAAAATGCGAGAGTTCGAGTTTCTCTCTCTCTCTCCCTCTCAATCGACGATTTTACAAATTGATGATATCAAAGGAATCGATCGCAACGAGTTCCCGGTCATCAAGGGCTCGATCCATTATTAACATCAAACTAATCATCAGAATATTAATTAATAAAAACTGACCAATTACTCGATTTCGTTCAGAGATCCAAGGAAAATTTTTATTTCTAAAAACTCAGTGGAGTTTACCATTTTACTTTTGAGTGTCTCTTGACGGAATTGAAATTGCGTTCGAATTGTAAAGAGACTCCGGAGAGCCCTTGGACGAGTACGTTGGACGCTGTGTTCCAAGCACTCGCCGGGTATATTTTCTCTGAATATATTCTCTCTCTCTCTCTCCCTCTCAAGTGACCCCATAACGTGCCCATACATTTCTGCCTCGGTGTTGGCCTGTCGTTAATGAAAAGTTTACATTTATTTGCTCAAGAAAATCGATATTCTTTGCATTTCAGAAATGTTTTTCCTTGATTTTGTTTTTTTTTCAATTTACACTTCAATATTTTTCTTTACATTTTACACGCTTCGGTGCATTTGATTTCCCCCCCCAGTGGCGGACAAGGTATTCATGGCATTGACAAAGAGAACGAACGGCTTGAAAATAAAAATGTTCCGTTTTGTCGAACGTTGTAAAATTCTTTTTAAATGCAAGTGAATATTAAATTCTCAAGGATTCAATAGAGCCAAGATTTTCGTTTACGTCGTTATAACGGATTTTCATGCGCGCTCGACAATGTGAAATCTCTGGCATCGATTGAATTTCATGCCACGATCAATTTTCCTGGAAGAAGACGTTCCATTTTGCTTCTTGAGCTCCAGGCGTGTTATGATTATCGTTATATTAGCCAAGCTAACCGCCCGCGTCGCAAAAGGGCCGTAACGATCTCTCACAGGTTAGAATTTGCCCTCCGAGTACAATGGAGTTTTGCTGGTATGGGAGTTATCATGGGACTAGTGTTTGCTCCATTCTCCCTTGTCCTACTCCCCGAATTCTCTCTCTCTCACGCTTCGCTCGATTTACATCGGGATTCCCACATCGAAAACACCCCAAATCTACCCTTAATCGTTGCTAATCTGGTTCCTTAGTTTTTTTTTCGTTTCGCCAATTCGCAATCGACGGAACGACCCTCGATGCCCATGTGGACGTCGCATGGACCGTTACGTGCATAATTACAACGAACGAGAGTGAAAGAGAGAGAAAGAGGGAGAGACGGAGGGAGATTGGTAAGTTAGCAAGGAATGATCGATAATTCCAAGTATGGAAGGAGCAACTTACCGAGGTATCGGCCTTCGTTATGAATCTCCAACTTCCATACACCACGAGGCGTTTCACCCCACGTATGTACAGACATGAATGGCCATTGATTGAAGCCGGCCTTTGAAACGTCGTGAGGCCTCTTTGCTAGCAAGGTACTCTTGGTACCCTGAGGGGAAGTCAGCTGTATCTGAAGATCGCCTCTTCTCGATGCCATCAACGATACCTTCGCCTGTGCACAACATTTTTTCCCTTCGTTTTATCCTCTCGTTTCGTTTTATACTTTCTCATTTTAAATCCGATCGTCACGTATCACACGACTTATTTTTACTCTATTTTTTCGAGTTGCTTGCCCCAACTTCTGCGATCCAACACTAGGCGAACGAGTGCTCAATTTTCACGATTATTTTCACTCGAGTTTCACCCAGTGTCGATGAATTTCCATTACAGCGTTTCTCATTAACGTAGAAAAATATTGCGAACTGATAAATGCAAATTTACACGATGACAAATTTTTATAAATAATTTTTCAAAGACCCATTCGCATTTTTCAGCGGATTCTGATCCACCGCGTCTCGGTCTGTTAGCTGGAAAATTTTCTACGAATTCACCAGGAAGAATTTTTGTATGTTCACCTTTTTTGAAAGCTGAAGCTTTTTTTTGCTGATTGAAAAATTGAGTGGGATGGTGAATTTTCGGAAAATCTTTCGAGGAACAAAATGACATGACGTGCTGCATTGCAATTGTTTAAAAATTGTGTGTGTGTTTTTTTTTTTCAAGTTCTGAACGAAAATAGCTATTGTGGAAATTTACATTTGCCGGGTTATCGTTTTACATGTTTATTCATATTTACGTTTTTCCAGGTTAAGTGGACCCGCTGTAGTGCAAATCGAGCCTGAGTATGTTCAATTAGCGCACTGAGCTGTGCATGAAACCTCCGCGTGAGAATCGAGCTCTCGTTCGATCAGTTTTCGATCGGAGCATTACCTTAAGACTAATAAATTTTTCCAATATCGTAAAGCTTCGACAAACCTGAACGTGCTCGAGGAAATTCACCCCGGTGCATTCTCTGACATCCAACTCGAGGATCAATTGACTTCTCGCTGGAATTTGCCTGGAGAGCCAAAAAAAAAACGTTCGTTTAGGTTGTAAACGGTTTACGTGTCGATAATATCGAAAATGGAGAATTATGATGTTTCGAAGATTTTCTCTGTACACTCCTGCGAATCGGCACCTGCCGTTCGACGTTTTTCGCAATTCATCGTCAAATATATTTTCCATTTTTGCCATTCACAGTGCCCACGATCACTCGTCGCCACTTGCATAATTGACAGTAATTTGGAAACATTTTAACGTTTCGAAAATCAACCGTGGTTGAACTTCGCTAAACGACAGATGCGAATTCGCACCGGTGTGCATGCCAAGGCAGCAGAGAATCATTCAACAGCCAAAGGACCAAATCGATTTTTTTGTCATTTCATTATTAACGAACCTTCCTGAATGAGGGGCTGACACTTCACATTTTTTTTGCTCCGGTACAGTTTTCCACTTTCTCGCCAAACGAACCATTGCTGCAGCGTCCATCAGACCGTACCCGAAACTGTGACTGACTGCGAATACCCAATACGACCAATTTCGCAAATTATTCATCAAGGCATCATCAAAAATTTAGCATAATTACTCAAAATGGTCAAAGATCGTCAGTTTTTAATTGGAACATCACAAAAACTAATGTCGTTTAATTGTTTTACATGAATTATTGCGTCGTGCAAATAAAATTTGATCGAGCATTCGATCATCGACTCCAATTCCACGTTCAATTTCTGTCAGAATTTTTGGCTCTTATTCGCTGGAATTCGTTTACAGTTAATTCTCTGTTTATCAGTTCCAAAGGGAATCAATTTCCCTTCTCAATAACGTGCTCCATTTTTCGCTCGGCGGCTGCCCAAATGAAGGCTCGATTTATATGGAAAAAAAAGTGACATTCTCTTACCATTTCTACCAACGCCATTAGTGACCCAATCGCGCGCCATCAGGTTCGCAGGTCTAGCAGTTCTGACTACAATGTGTTGCATATCGCGCCAAGTTAGATTGGGATTAGCCTCGAGAGCGAGAGCACAGATTCCAGCCGCAAGGGGTGCCGATGCCGAGGTTCCCGTGTGACTGCTCGTACACTGATGATGCAAATCCGTAGTTACGACCTGTTTCTCCCCCGTAGAACCTGAACTGTACGTCGTAGCAAGGGTTGACGAACACGCCTCGCTGTACCACGGAACAAGGCCCTTTTCCGTCGCGCTGCTTATCGACAACGTCCATATGCTGTTCGTGTAACCGTCGCAATTGCAGTTGTCATAATCACGACCACCGTTTCCTGACGCCCAAATAAATATCGAACCCTTTCCCTTACGACCCTACACAAAATTTTTATCACGTTAATAATAATAATAATCGTCCAAAGATCCGATTGCGTGGAGGTCGGGGTCAATTTCTTTCGAAAAAAGTGCAGCATTTGCTTGGGTCTGTTCTGTGGAACGAGGAAAAAAAAATCGAAGCGACATTTTCATCAATTTCGATCTTCATTCGATTGAGTTTCGAAGAATCGAAAACTGCATTTCGAATGATAAATGTATCAATCAAAAATACTATTTTGTTGATAGATTATTTTTACGAAAGGTTTACGAAAGTTTCCTCAACGTTAATCGACCGAATTGAGTTCTCGAGGGGTTAAATGAAATTGAACAAGCTGCGAAAAGTGGAATTCACGACGATGGAAAACCGAGAACATTTCGCATATTAATAACATCTGTCTCCCTATTTGTTTGTTCGTTTTTTGCTGATTTCTCTTCTAATTTCGGTTCCATCCTCTTCCGAGAGCCCCGGTAATGTATGAAGGTCCATTGACCCACGGTAATAACTACTATACGTATAAACTTCGGAGTGACAAAAGTTGGACTTTATTGGGGCAACTTTAGTGGACTCTCTCACAGGTACTTCGAGTTACCGCGAAATATTTGCATGTAATTTTAAGGTTGCGGAGGCGTTATGTGGGAAGCTGATGCTTTTTCGAGACCAACTTCATCAGGCTGCACAACCGAGAGCACAGAGTTTACCAGCCAAACTAATTTTAAAATGCTAATAATGTCTCGGATGCCGCGATGGTCCCTCCTCAACGAAATGGATTCGTCGAGTTTCACCAGAGGTACTTAATAGCAGCCAATTAGGAAACTTTGAAGGTTTTCCTACGGGGGACTGGCTCGAGTGCTATCCCGTAATAGCTCAAGTGAATTAATATGACGACGGAGCAAAGAAAAAAATGTGTATGCGATGATGGTGAGTCCCGTTGATGCTTTAAACACATTATCATCTTGAAAGTGTGCCCTCAATGTTTGTTTCGATACCGAGAATCAATTTCCTCTCCCCATGTTCTTCGATTTTCCAACATTGTTTTTCCTCCCGTCGTTTCTCCTTCACGCGCTCATGGGAAACATCGAAAAAGCCATTAGCAATGCAGTATCCCACTTATTTCAAGAACTCCCATGTGGAAAAATGGATCGAGTACGCTTCACCTCGAAACTCGTTTTGTGAACCCTTGCGAATGTTTTTTTTTTTTTTTTTTAGTTCGAGAGCAAAATAAAATTTTACTGCAGCAATTTCCACTCTGAAAATCGATGAAAAATTAACTGGATTTCAATTTTTTCACGTAAACGCGACAGTTTTTCATTCAATTTCGTGCACGAAGTGAAATAATTCAGTGAATTTTATTTTTTCTCATAAAATAATTCCCAACATTTCTATAAAGTGCAGAGCAATTTAGTTAAAAGTGCAACGAGAGCACGTTGAAAGAGAATGAATATCGTAATGAAAGTAACGATTCGACTAGTCTCGGGTGACAAGAAATTTTCGCAAAGCTTAATCATGTTTTTCATGAGATTGAAAAGCTTTTCTTAAATTTCACGATATTTAAAATGTTCCTTTAGCTCTCGAGGTAGCAACCGGAGCGTTAATGTGCACAAAAGAAATTGGAGGAAAGGTAAGCAGCAATTTTCCATCAACGTCAAAGCGCTGATCGATCTTTTGTTGAGAGTTATGGAGTGAATTTGGTGAGTCAAAAGGCACGTATAATTTTTTCCTCAAGATCGAAGGCTCAATGGGAAAGTTTGGACAAATGGTAGCCGAGATAACTTCTTTTTTTTACAAAAACAAATGTGTTTCCGGCACGAAGACGATCGTCAAGTTTTCCAATCTTGACTTTAAGATTAAAGAAAAATAAAAAAGAAGTCTGAGCAAGGGAATCGCTCGACACAATGGGTTCGGTTTTGTGTCGACGATCCCCTCGAAGTCGATGGCTGTTTTCTCCCCCTCGCCCCGCAGATGTCTTTCTCTCTTGAGGTCTTCTCTACATTGTTCGCGGCGTTTTCTTTTGTCGTTGGCAAAGTACACAAGAAAACGTTTCGAAAGCGTAAAACAGATAGAAACGCCAAATTTTCGGTATCGACATTCGTCCATTTGCCGATAACGTCTCATCCAGTGGAAATCGCAATGTTCGATCTTAAAGTTTCGATCTTTCACGATACAAATGCCCAAGAAACGACAGCACGGAGCAAAAGATTTCTCCGCTATTTAAGACAATCGGCAAACTTTCGACTTTGCTCATTGTCGAGAGTTTTATCTCGAATCGATTATGGGGAATAAATACAAATGGGATCGCAGGTGCAAAGAATAGCACACTTTCGATGTTTGAGCATGAGATTATTATTGGAAGAATATTCTGAGGTTTTCCATTGTATTTTTCAAACTTTCGCATTTTCCCCCTCGAGGAAATTCCATGGAAATTCGTATTTTATCTCACGAAAGATTATTATAGAGAAAATAAACGTGAAGATCGATGAGAGACTTACCTTGGTAATGCCTTCGTTGAAAGCCCGTGTGGCGAGTTCGCCAGGACCGTCGACGGTTTTACCATCGTCGTCAGGGCCCCAAGAAGCGCTGTAGATATCAATATGTTGAGGATAGAGACTGAGGGATTTGGCCTCCACAGCATCGGTCACGTCACCATCGAGCATTCGAACGCCTGAACCGAAAGAATAAATAAAAATAATAGATTTTCAAAACTTTACGAAAAACGCAAGGATGCGTGAGTTTTTTTTTACAAAAACTCAATTGCACGCTTTTGATTATTTTTGAAACGATGTATTGCCAGGGAACGGGGAAAAGCAGAACGGAAGGAGGAAAAACTTGAAGAAATTCAACGCGATGAGCAGGACAAAAAAGTTGGAAAAAGTTTAATTAACAAAAAAAAAAGAAAAAAAAACGAAAACTTGCCACCGACAGAAGAGCCGTATGCAACGCCCACCGAACAAATCGAATTATTCGGAGTTGCTGCAACTTCACCGGCGCATCTTGTACCGTGCCGATTACTGTCAATCATGTCGTATCTCGGCATTGGATCGTCGTCGTGGCTGTTTACGTCATAACTCGCCTGCGGATCCTGAAACGGCGAAACAAATTTTCGTCATTTCGAATTTTTCCTAAAATCAACGTCTTCGCGCCTTGCTCACGTATAGTTGCTCCATTTAGAAACATTTCTACTCACGTAATTGTCAAAAAGATCAGGATGGTCTTTTTCAAGTCCATCGTCGAGAATCGTGACAACTATTCCCCTTCCCGTGATGCCTTCGGCCCACGCTTCTTGGACATTCATGTCGAGGCCGTTCCCTCGATTCTTCAATAAAATGACAATAAACAATCGTAAATTATTTAGCACTGCCAAGAATGATGCCGAGTTTTTAAATTCTCGAACGCGAGAGGAAGCCCAGTCAATAAATCAAAATCGCACTGAATGAACGTCATTAGTTTTACGTTAAAAATGAAAAAATTTCACAAATTTTGTCGATAAAAATCTGCATCACTTAGACGGTGACAAAAAAAAACGTCAATTTTACTTTAATTTTTTAACTTGGTCCATTTACAGGTCCAGGAGTTTTCAATTTTATCAGCCAGCAGCTTGACAATCGATTGTAATTATAACCGCAGGATATCGTCTCTTTTGGCCTCGGAGAGTTGGAAAAAGTGAAAATAATGGAAAAAATTGTTTTATCATTCGATTTATTAAAATCCTCGGGCTTCGTTATCCGTCCGATCACTGGTCGCTTTGAGTTATATAGAAATTGCATTTTTAGCTCCCAACTTCCGACACTATCGTAAAGGGATGAAAGTTGCTCGTTTTTTTTTTCAGGTTACCCGGAATTTGGTATTAAAATACTTGGTTATACATACAAAGGATTCCTCCATCAAGAAAAGCGGAATAAACATGAGATATATATGCGAGCGAACGTTTATTTACCAAGTACCACATTTCGGGCCATCCCTTGTCGTTGAACATGATTTGCATACTCGGCGGACGTTTGACAACGAGATCCCTCTTCGATCGAGATTTCGCTCGCTGCTGTTCGGCTCTCCGAACTCTCGGGTCTCTAGTCAGTCGTCGATGCACATCTAAATGCGGCTCGGATGACCTCTTCTTCACAGATCGATGCACCAAATGGTGCCAATCTCCTAGAATCTGGAAAAATAGAAAGGTCAAATTCTCTCCGATGTCCACTTGATTCCCTGCCCCCCTCGGCCCCTTTCCGTTCTTTCAAAAATGCTTTCCGAACGAAATCCCATCAATTTATGCATCGAAATTGCATTTTTGTCTAAAATTCCGAAATAAGATTTTTTCCCGTGACTGAAGCGATGAAAATTGGTCAATTTTTTACTGATCAACATCGACGAATAAATGTCAAAAAAATACTGGATACGAGAACAAGAAATTGGAATAAAAACTCAATGAGAATTTGTTCAATTTTTATTTGAATAAATTTCATGAAAATCGGCATCTCGTGCGGGGCGAACACGATTTTACCAACAATTGCGATTACATATTATTTTTCGACGGGGTTTCTTCAACGTGAGCTTTTGCCTTGACTCCTGCATCTTCATCGCGTAAGTTTTGGAGCAAAGATTCTTTTTCGGTGCCCCGGTGCATCGACGTAGCTCTGCATTGACCTTGGTAATGAATTGTATAGATTTGGTGGATGGGAAGTATAGTTGAGAGTGTTGGATGGATGGTGGGCAGGGATCCAGGTCGACACCGCAATCGGATTGGTTTGCACGTTTCATACACTTGTAAATACGTTCTCGCAAGTTATAACTTTGCTGCCGCCATTTGCCCGTCTCGGTGTAACCGCGAGCCCCTAATTTTCGGAAATACTTATGAGAAATCCATTTGGATGGGCTGGTGGGAGCGCGTTTCCTCACTCTGGCTAATGGATCGGGCGGCAGGGCAGCGTCGTGTTTTCCACAATTTAGCCAAATCTCGTGTAAATTTTCAGGACACTTGCTAAGTCGGTACTTGAACGATTCCATGTTGGGATTCCGATTGCCGAGATCGAGCAAACTCACTTTATTCGGTGAATAAGTTTTGTCAAAGCAACAATCACCGGAAGTGGTCAATTTGGGCGAGTAACAGCTCGATGTATCGCCCGAGGATCTTATCGGTTTCGGTAGAGTCAAGTTCTTCATTGACTCTTTCGTGATAAGCTCCAAACCGCACTCAATTCTTTCTTTCGAAGGGTTTTCTTCACGAGTGAGAGAGATCGGTTTCGATGATTTGGAGACATCGGGTTCGGAAGAAAAATCGATTTTGCAGCGATTGTCGGGAAGCCTCTGCTTCGAATCTTTTGTAGAGCTCTCGAATCTTCGGCCAGAAAACGACTGTCTCATATTTTCATCGTAAGAAATTCGCTTGCCTGGATCTGCAGATTTTGTGGCTACCGATAGTTCGGAATGTTGGGAAGGCTCTCGATTTAATGCCTCGATATCCGACCGGTCATTCGAATGGGAATAAGGAATCGCTGTTGCCTTTGATTGACTCTCACGCCCGGCCATTCGTGTTGGCGATAATAGCGTCGATGGATACTGCTGTGGAGCGATCGAACTGTCAGGACGGTGAATCGCGGAAAAACAAGAGGAAGAAGCAGCAGAAAGGTATTGAACACTTTTCGTTTGGCACGTGTATTTCTCAGGTTTCTGAAGGTTCGAAATCGCGGTAGTTTCGGTGGTACGACAAACATGACTTATTTCCGATACGCAAGGCTCTCTTGAGAGTCTCTCTTTTTCTTCGCGAGCTTTGTTCTCTGTTCGCAAAGTCCTCTCTGTTCCTCGGAATGCAGGACGATCCTTTGCTTGGCCTGTTTTCGTTATTTCTTCTCTATGCCGATTGTCGTTCGGTCGGTCATTATCTGCTCGTGAACAGCCGGAATCGAATCGTTTACCTCGGTCGTAAAAGATTCGATCGAATAGTTTTTTCTCGCTGTCGCGATGATTGGAAAAACTGGAGAACGTTCGGGATGGAAATGAGATTGAAGTTGAATCGCATTCGTGGCTTTGTACGTTCAACGAGGCTTTTAGAATCGGATCAAACGGGAACGAGAGCTGCTTTTTATTGAAGTGTGGTTTGTATCCCGCGGTCTTTCCTTCTGGGGGAGTGGATAACATCGAGAATCCTATTACCTCGGGAAATTCATTCATCGATCGAATGTCGTGCTGTTCCTCCAATAAACACTTTTTCTGACCATTCGATGTTGAATCGCGAAGCCTCGATCTTGAATTTATTATGCTCTCCGGTGATAATCTCCACCGCGTTGATGAGCAACCATTCAGAATTCTTATCACCTGCTTTCATCAACGAAATTACGTGTCAATTTTCTCCTCATTTCATTATCGCCCAACTATTCCAAAACATTATCGACAAATTTTCATTTTTTTCACTTTTTCATCATATCGAGCTTTTTATTTTCTCTCAATCAAATCTTCGTCCAAAGAATTTTATTTTTTTTCCGCGGTATCCGAGCCTTTGCAGAAAAAATCTCAACGCGTAATTCGAACCGGTAATCGTCGTTTCGAAGTTTGGATGACACGAGAAAAAAAAACTCGATACATTTCACTCATGAAAATGTGAAAATCATACGAAACTCAAGGATAATATTTTTATTTTTTTTCATGAGCGACTTATATTGCATGTACCAAGGGAAGAATGAGCATTATTATGCTCGGCATGTCCATTGGCCTTATAAGACCTCAAACTACAATGGAATAAATAGAGGATGGAAAACGACCCTTGAGTCTTTTTCGCACTCGTTGCTCTCACAAGTTTACTATAGAAAAGAGGCAAAACTCTGTGAGGCGACGCACACGCGAGGGCATACGTGAGAAATACAAAGTGCAGTGAAGCTTTCAACAGCGGGAATTCAGGGCAACGTCATACCATGCATTTTCGAATCAGGCTATATTGCTTTTATCCCCTTTGTTCGCTGTGCTTTGCTTTCTCTTTTTCGCAACTCTTTCGCTCATATTCTTTTTATGAATTTTTTTTCTGATTCTTATCGTCGATTCTCCCGGATCTACAGAAAAATACCTTTTCCACTGAAAACTTGGACACGCTCATGGCGAGCATTGTTCCTTCTTAACCGCGTTGATTCGCTTCTGTACTTAACGTTTCGTCTTATACTCCGCGATTTGCATCATTCGTTCGAAAGTTATGAAATTCCGGAGCAGCCGACCGAGCTCAAAGATTCTGATCGTTTCGGCATCGCATGTTTTTTTCCTTCGTGATTTTTGTTTATTTTATTTTTAGTGACCAACTGCCAAAAGATGAAAAAACTTTTGAGGTGACGGCGATGTGACGGTTGACAAAAAAAAGCAGCGTAGTGCCTGAAGGGCGCAGCGTTTCAATGCTTTCAATATCGATACGTCACGTCGTCGTTGACGGATAATAAGAATTTAACACTTTACCGGGGCGGCGAGTGGAGCGTGAAATTCTTTAGACTTGAAAACTGCACAATCTTATAAATCTTGATGTAAATAGCGGAGGCAAAAGATGATAAAACCTCGAACGAGAGAGAAAATTGAACTAGAAATCTTTTCGTTCCACGGCTTATACGCTCCCTCGGTTTTCCCGCAGCTATGGATTTCTCCTGCAGAGATTTTCTCGAGCGGTAGCCACATTGACTGCGAGGACACTTGCCCGAGCGTTATATATCGGTCGCTGCTCGATTTTTCACGATTAAAAGAAAATGATGAAAATATAAATCGAATGAAAGAACGGAAATGGCCCAGGCGATAGAAAAGTATGAAATCTAATGAAGCGTGCTCTCTCGATAGGACACGAAGTACTCCTAAAGAACGTTCCAGCGATTCGCGATATTGTATATAAAAAAAAAAACCGTATTATTCTCCCTCCTGAAAGAAATGAAATTCCCTTTAGTTTTGCTCCATTAAGCATGAGAGGCTTTGTATATGTTTTCCTTGTTCAAAACGGCCACTCGGTGTGATCAAAAGTAAATAATAAACGTGGAAACAGAGAGATCGATCATTATTTACTCAACCTGTGAACTGAAGATAAAAAGAAAACTGTTTCTAAAAATGTTTGAGAAAGAAGAGCGGAGAAAGAGCAGAAAGCCTAATGGAGCAGTTGGAGAAAAGTGATGAGGATTTTTTAAGAGCCTCATATTGCGCAATTTAGTGATATTTTCTTTATGTCAATGAGTCTGAATGGAGTCGTAATGGAGAAAGAAAAAAGAAGAGATTCGCTTTTCTGGAAAGAAAAGCGAAACGATTTTCCGGAAGGCTGAGGCTCCTATTTCAAGAGGCGGAGTCGCTTGCAATTGGCAGCTCTTCCGCAATAATTCTTCCGTTTTATTTACCGAAGGGTTAGTCCGCGCACAGTACAAAAAAGCTCGGAAAATCAACGTGGAATAAATAGCGGCGACTGAAAATCTCGGACGTGGTTTAAAAAATAGAAAAAATAAAAATAAAAAATTGTTCATACGCGCCCCCGAAGGCATTCAATCATGGAGATTGAGTACGTGCACGTGAAAACACGCTCGCAATTTGGCAAGCAATGCGTTTTCGACGACGAGGGGCCGATGATCGACGAGAACATTCTTCCGGATCGTCAACTCATGGACGATTACATATATCGAAGTCCCTGCCACACTGGAGTCCAAAATACAAAGCAACTTGCAATGCATGAGGTCAAACTTATTAAGCCTTCGGCTACACGCGGGTGGGAATCTGCGCTGACAATTTTGCATTTTTTTCGATTTTGTGTAAAGCGCGCGATATTTAATTTCCTCATTAACGATAAACAAATTCTTCGAATGATTCTCGACCGCGAGCTCGTTCTTTTGCCAACTTTCGAGCTTTCGATCTCTCATTCGACTCATTAAATCTTAATGAAAGAAAAACATTTACTTTGCATCGAAGGTAAACGGGGGTGAATGAATTTTCGACTCGAAACGACAGGTTCAGACAACAAGTGCCTTAACAAAAGAGAGTGGCATGGTACACATCGAGGGTGGTTGGCCGAAGGAATTGAATCCCAAGGATGCGGAAGCGACAGCACGATTTCGTCGTAGGGTCGAAAAAGACGATATTTGGCCGATAAAAATGAAAAAATTGATGGAAGTACGTGAGCGCTTATTACGTCGATGTAAAAAATAGTTCAGCAGTGCTTGATCGAGAGAAGTAACAAAAACTCGCAATCCGGAGAAAAATTGATAATTAATTTTTAAAAAATGCTGTCATTTCAGTCGATGGAGCGTTGCGTGCTCCAGAACAATGCTGTCAACATTTATGAGAACTTTTTCGACGATATGGTCATGACTGACTTGGTATTGCCCCTGGATGTGAGGTGAGCTTTTTAGAAACATCAACCACCAATGAATCTACGGAAGAGCAATCTGGACCGTCTAATCTATTGACATGTGCCAAACGCGACTTTTCTTAGGGTCGTTAACGTTTATGAAGATCCGCAGACATTGGTCAGACCCATAACGCACCTTTCGTGGTCACCTGATCGTGGAAAACGACTCGCGGTCTCGTACTGCTCGAGAGAATTTGAACGAGAACCGATCGATCGCAATCCATGGTCGTATATCTGGGAAATCGGTGATAAATACTTTCTCTTGCCATTCGTTATAATCGTTTTTAATCCTGAAACTACAAACCCATTTTTTTACCTTCAAACTACAAACCGGGGTATATATTTACCACGCGGGCTTCTTGTTCGTGAAATCGTTCTAAACGCAGTAATTTGACTTATTAGCACGTGAATCTTTTCGTTTTTTTATGCCGAAGAAAATGGTGAACAGTAAATTCAATTTTTTCGAGGTTTAGTTGCCGAAAAATCGATTAAAATGCCTAAAAGTGCTGGAAAATTGACTTAGCAACGTAATTCGAAGCTCGCCTGGAGTACATATCTACCCCGGTTTGTAGTTATAGGATTAAAAAGTATTCAAATATATTTGGCATTTATCGTTGACTTTAATACAAAAATTATTCGAGCTGTCCGTTTGATGTAAAAAATTTCTCGAATCGTGTAACTTGACGTATTTACGTGATGGAATGTTTTGTTCGATTAATTAACAGAAAATCCCAACAAGCCTTTGATGGCTCTGAAAGCATTTTGTCCGTCAGTAACAGTGGAATTTAATCCACGTGACCCATCGATGCTCATCAGCGGACTAATGTCGGGACAAGTTTGCAATTGGGACATCCGCCAGGGTGACAAGCCTGCGCAAATCTCCCACCTTCAATTTAGTCACAGGTATATTAATTAATAATACAATGAAGAACTGCGTTTGAGCTTTCGATAAGCGCTTAATGAGAAGGCATAAAATTAACTGGGATAAATAAATTTTCTTGAATGTAAAAAAACGAGAAATCCAGCGAATTTGGCGCTCTGGATAAATTCGAAAACAAATACGGAATTTTTTTCTGCCTCAACCGGTGGAGCGATAAAATGGTGGGATTTAAGAAAATTGCGTGAACCAACGGAAACATTGGTGATGGACCTGGAGAATCCATCGAGAGGCGATTACGTGCGTGCGATCGGTGTCTCCTCGTTACAGTACGAACCAACGATGGGCACCAAATTTATGGCTGGTATGGAAAATGGAACGGTTGTCAGTGGCACGCGGAAGGGTAAAAACGCTCAAGAGAAATTAGCTCTTCGTTTCACGTGTCACGCGGGTCCGGTTATTACGATAGATCGCAATCCGTTCAGTACAAAAAATTTTTTGACTATCGGTGGTTGGGTAACGAGAATATGGGCAGAGGACACGAGAGAAGGAAATCTCATCTCAATCAAGTACAAACCTTAGTCGTAATTAACCAAAATGATCAAACGATTAAAATAATTAATTATTATTTCAAACGAAATTCCGAAGTAGATGAAATTAGGAAATTGTATTATGGCAGACGTGACAAAACAGCGTACACCGGTGGTTGCTGGAGCACGTCCAGATACTCCGTATTTTACCTGATCGATGAGAGCGGAGTGATGAAAATTTATGACCTATTGGTCGGAATGAAATCACCGGTAAAGACAATACGACTTTGTGAGAACGGATTGCGAGCTATAACAGCCCACGAAGAGGGAAATCTCGTTGCCGTTGGCAGTGACATGGGTAACGTTTATCTTGTCGAGTCCTCGGAAGCATTAACAACGAATATGCGAAACGACAAGAGCCTCATGACTACGGTAAGACCATTTCATCACAAGACGGGCAATAATGGGATACGCCTGACAATTGAGCCTGTCAAAACGTCCTTACGTTGTGATTAATTGCCGGAAATCCTAGTACCTGGATCGATGCAGTCGTTATGTGAAAGCGGTTGACAATCGCCTGAAGGAGATTCGTCTAGTACAAAGACTGAGTGTCATTGAACCGACCGAAGATCCAATTTCCCCGAGCAAAGGTACATCGATAGTCTTTACGCACTAAATCAACTCATTTCGAAATATAATCAAAACACTGTAGACTCAATAGATTAATTGTCTTCGGTATTTCCGTTTAAAATAAAACTGTTAAAAATCCAACAATCTCTTTGGTAGAAAAGCAAAAAACAAGTGAATCATACAAGGTCGTTAAGAAAGTTGATCTCTTGCCAAAATTTCTTCCACTTCCCGTAGATTGCCTGGCACTCGATTCGAAACACAATACTTTATTCTCCCTCCCAGCTTCTCCAGTTTATTCCATGATTTTTTTTCGTACACTCAATTCGTGTAACGCTGGAAAAGCTATTCGAAATCTTTTTTTTTTCACTCCCTGTCTTGTCGGCGAGAAATTCCCAAAACTACAAATTCCACGATGATACAGAATAATTTTCACCCTTGAAATCTGCCGAGTCTCCAGGTTATCTTGAAAAGTTTGAAACCAACGAATTTTCATAAAAATTCCAACCGATTCGTAAGTATAATTGGTTGCAATTTTTTTTTTCAACCCATTTTTTTTTCTTTCGAAGATTAAATGACACGCTCTCGTTTCAATTTTGACAATTGCCGATAATGTGCAAACATTCCGAGTTCTCGATGTCGGATTAAAATTGATCGATTCTCCAGCAGAAAGGGGAAAAAAATGAGAAAACGGTAGAGTCAGCAACGAACCCAGAGAGATCGCGTCGAAGCCACACACAGCGACCAAACACCACTGACGTTTCATTTGCAATATTCATTTTCGTTTTTTTCTCACCCTCCAATATTTGCAATAGGGAAGCAGTTGTAAAATCAAGCATCGGGTGGTGAATGAAAACAGGAAAAAAAAAAGTTGATCAAATTCGGGAGATTTAGGACCAGAGACGACGTTCCATTTGGCACAGATCGCTTTGTGTGTATACGTATAGACTTTAATACAGTGTGCGGTATATATGGGATACGATATTATTGTACATGAAGTAAAACGCAAAGCCTGGCTCTATAATGCTCGGATGTGTCTCGTACGGATCGAGAACTGCCGTAAAATGGATTTATGTCAGAGACAACCCCTATTCTCGAACCGAGAGAGCGCTTGGAAAACGTGTACATTCACACATAGTAGTTCAGTGCGTGGAAACTCCGCTAGTAAATTATACGTACAATATAACGTGCACAGTGACGTACAAAACGAGCGGAACTCGATGATCTTTCTCCGACAGTTAAATTTCATCGACGAGACAAAATTACGACATTTTTCAAATTTCATAATTTTCATTCATGAACCTGAGAGAATTAGCGACGAACTGCTGGTTTAGATTTTCAAAATTGATCCTATTTTTCGAAACTTTCGAATGAGAGCGTTTCGGTCTTTGTATTTTGTACCTCGCTGTATCCACATCGTTGTTTACGTCCTGTACATCGGGTTTATCGAGTGCCAGCCATTTCAACACGACTCTAGCATCTCCCTTCAACCGAATTATAAAAACTACAAAATTCTATCGAACTCGTTGGTTCACACGTTTTTGTTTTTTCTTTTTTACGACCAATTTTTTGTCGGCAAATTTATATTCTGCCAACGTTAACGGCGTTATGAAAAATCGTGGGGTATTTATTGACCGTTACCTTCAGGAAAGTCGAAAGCGTTTGCCAACGATTTTCGCGTCAGAGACACGAATGATAAAAAAGTCGAAGGTACCAAAGAAGAAGCCGCGGAGGATAAGGACAGGAAGAGTAAAGCTAAAGTGAAAAAAGCCAGAGATAGCATTCAACCGGGGTTCGGAGATCCTGAGCTCGAAGAGGCTGAAGCTCGTTATTTCGAAATGATTAATAAAGTGAGAATCATTCCGATGATCGTTAGTTCAGTGATTAGGGCTTTCTACAGCTTTTCTTTTTGTTCGTTTTTCAAGGAAGTCGAAAAATATGCAGAGATCGCGGCCCTGGAGGATGCGGCGGACGAAGCTGCCTCAGGAAGGCTCTCGTCATCGCCTCGTAAGGACTCAAAACGCAGAAAGCACGAAGATTCCAAAGCTGGACCGGAGAAAAGGTCCGACTCCCTCAAAATGAAAGGACGAAAGAGTCGAGTTGGAAGGCTCACTAAAGCAGAAAATAAAATTGAGGAAATCGTGATAGTGCGAAAACCTAAAGAAGATCGAAAAGAAGAGGAAAAGGAAGAAGAAAAAAGTATATCCCCGAAGATAAACGAGCAGAAAGACGAGCTCGATGGGATAACCGACGAGTATGAGGATGAGACAGGCGTGACTGAGGAAAAAGAAGAATCGAAGGAGCCAGCGATAAGAGATAAGACCCGCGCCAAGCCCCGTAAAAAGTCGAAAAAACCAAAGGTTCAGGACATCACCGTGAAAATGAAGAAACCATGCGACGATTATGTCTGTCAACCCGACGTTTGCTGCATCGATGAAATTGGTAAGACAATTCTTTCCTTTGAGCTCGCACATCATTTATTCCAACATATCAATCCCCATATCGAATCCCTTCTGTCATTTACGAATACGAAACGTCAAAATTTATCGAGGAAACAAAATGAAAAAGTAAGAAAAACCATGCAAAATGCTCTCGACAATTATTCGTCGCAGATCAAGTTTTTAAAGCCAAAATCCATGCAGCCAAATAATCGAAAAGAACTGCTGACATATAACAATAATAAATTCTACAGTTTTGAATTCCAAAAGTTCGTTCCGCACGAAAAAATGACAAAAAAATTTTCTTACGTTTTAATGATCAATATTTCTATCGAGAAAATGCTCATTAAGTTCGGAGATTGAGATGAAATTCTATCCGAAGAGAATGAATACCTTTTGCAACTGAGATTCATGAAATTTCTTGGTGAATCTGTGAATTTGTGTAGCACCGAAATCTCTCTACATCCAACATCGAAATCTTGACATTCGAGAGATAAGATTTAACTATGATAATTAGTGTAGTGGATTTCACGAACTTGACAAGTGTTTTGGAACAAGTGTCAGTAACAGAGAAATAGTATATATGTCTGGATGTAATAACGTGACTTGGGAGACTTAAATGTGACGACAACTCGCTTCTCTGCTGGTTTCACTGTCAAATATATACGTAACTGCGAAACTCGAGGCATCAATTAATCGTCGAATAGCTCAGTGCTATTCCAATAGTTCAGGCCAGTCTAACTCTTGAAGGTTCAAACTTCTCCCCGGTCCTTATGTACGCAGCTTATGTACGTACATATGTAATTACAGCGGATGTACCTAGAGACGAGACGATATTTAATTACACCGTGTTGAAACTATCCAATGAAATGGCTCTATCGATACATCATCGATTAACTAATAGCATTCGCCTTATCAGCCACCCTAAAATGTCCTCCTTCAACGGAACATTCGAGTAAAACACGCCAAGCTGGAAAGGCGAGAGGAGCATGTTATCGAAAAACACTTAAAGCGGAAACACTTTTCAGCAGCTTCGGAAAAGCCAATTTTTCAGAACTAAAGTCCGAGGCTCTCAGATGTTCTTGTGGTTGACCGTCCAAAGTGTTTGGGCCAAGGCTTCCACATGCTCAAACTTGCAAACTTTTCACTTGTTTCTTCAACTCAACATTTTTAACCGATTTTCACGAAATTTGCCACGTGGCTTAGTTTTATTAACAGCTTTTCGATGGATTACAAAATTTTTCAAAACTCGTATGCGAATACGAAGTTCTTGTTTCGCAATTTTAACAATTCTTCGTGAATTTTTTTGTTTTTATTGTTGTTTGATCTTTCGAGAAGATTGAGCGGTACATTCGGTTGTTGAATGAAATTAATAAATCATTGAAAGAAGTATAAATGTTGAGCGAAAAATGGAAATAAATTGCGTCAATGAAAAGTATTGAAAATGAAATTTTGTCTATTTCTTAGCGGCAGAAAAAGCTCGAAAAAAAGAGGCAGAGGCAGCAATACCAATCGAGACATTGGCCGAAGATCCCGAAACGCAAATAATGATTGATAAAATGTTGGCAAATTTGCCGAAAGTAACATCGCCCGAAGAGCTCGGTCACTTGCTGGAACCGATCGAGGCGGAGGAAGACCCGATGGCGAATGAGAAATCGATTTTATTAAAGAAAGATGCACGCCCGAGCCTTTTGGACGAGCGCGTTAAAATAGCAAACCGCGAGTATCTGGAATGGAAAGCGGCGATAAGAAACCACGAATTGATGAAATCATTGAAAGCGAAACGTTCCGAAGAAGAAAAGAATCAAGAAGCGGAGATTCGTGAAATATTCGAGGAGATCGTCGAGCCTCATGTTCATCAAGAAGCTTCGCAACCGATGGAAGAAACAAAAACGAGCTTTGAGAAAACTCCCAGCATCGACGATGACATCGACGACGATGAGGACGACGAAGACGAGGATGAATTCACAAAAGACCAAGATGATTATACGAGAATCAAGGAAAAGCGAGTGAAAGGCGAAAAAGTTAAAATCCCGACTGATTGCGAGCCTCTATCCGAGAAATTCGGTGAAAAAGAGATAAAGCGAATTATCGGAATTCCCGATGCTGCACCGAAACCCTCGAACGAGCCACCACGTCTGAAGCAACCAAAGAATAAAATTTCAAGGACCAAAGGAGTTTATCCTCGAATTTCCGCAGCTGCGATACCCAAATTAGAGAAAAAGGATAGCGCCTCATCAAAGTAAGAATATTTTTCAACGACATATAGTCACGAAACCTAAAGAAACCTAAAGACAAACGAAATAATGTCTACTCGATCGATACATTTTTTCATAAAAACCGTAAACCAAGAATAAGCAAATTCACTACGAAAGCAAATTTATGACAAAATCCTCAAATGTAACGACGTTGAAATTTGCTAATGACTCCTGCGTGGCTAACGAGAGACGGTGCAAATTTCTTCTCTCCGCACATCGCGTTTGGCTCTTCGCAAAGCGGACATTTGTGTTAAAAAAAAATAAAATAAAAAGAAATACTCACATATATATACACGTGAAAAAAAAACTTTGTCCTGTACGGTTGCGAATCGCGTCACGCTCTCGTATCAAGACCGTAAAAGCCGTCGTGTTTATCGTGTACTTTCGTTTCGCGTGTACGTTTAGAACGACGATAAGTTGCCTTTTCCACCTTCGAAGGGCTTTGCTTCCACCCTTTTCCCTTCCCGAGACTATTTGCCTAGCGTGACTTTATGCGGCATGTTTTTCTCGAATGGTTTTTGACGTTAGAAACCGTTATAACGAGGGAAAGAGTACCTTAAATCAAGAAGCATTTTGTATTTGTTTTGTAGCTGTTTGATCCGAAACATCAGTAGATTTTAAACTGACCAGAAATTCTGCGGGTTAATGAATCAGTAACATGTTTCTCGATATACTTAACGAGTGAAGTTTAACTTGTTTGTTTTCCATCCGCCGTTATTGCGATTCTGTAGCAAAGGAGCAATACAGAGAAGAAAAATGTAATGAGAAAACTAAGCGAGCGAATAAATGAAGGAAAACGTGGGAAGAATTCGGAGGAAACTGGTTCAAGGTGGCGAGAATTTGGAATTATCTTGATATTCTTTCTTAAAGTTTAAACGAATAAAAGTTAGCCGCACGCTGTTTCAACGGCTTGGGGAACGCGAGGAGGCAAGCAGAGGGATGAGGGACAAAAACGTCTTTCGTAAAAAGCTTTGGTTTGGTGGAACGCAATGTCGGTTGAGACTTTTCATAGAAAGAAAAAGAATGTCGTGTGTATATATATCGATCGGAAAGTTTAACATTCTTACCGAGAGCAGAGTCTTCGACGACGAAAAAATTTCAAAGTCTGCTTTTGCAAACTCTTTGCTGGGCTTTGACACTTCCGTCCACGACGTTTTCTCTTTTAAACCATCACACACGTGTTTGTGTGCATTCATGACACAGGATGTTAGGTTGCCAAGAAGTTCGAGAGCTTTTACGAAGCTTATCGACGCTCTTTCAACATTACGTTTTGTCTCCCTTTCCCACCCTTCATATTCCCTTTTTGTGCCTCTCTTTCTCCCTCCATCTACGTCTCCCCCGAGACGTTCGATCCTTATCACAAAATTCAATGCTCTCTTCTCCCTCTGCACTTTTCCCTTGTACCCTTGACGTTTCGGTTGGGTATTTCTTCGTTGGAAGGCTCTCATGCACAAAAGAATCTTAGCCCCATAAAGCTTTCACTCTGCTTTCGAAACTGCTCTTCGCGTAACCGTCTTCCCTCATGAGGGAAACGGAGACGAGGTTCTTCTGGCGTCACTGCCACTTAGCAATGCAGCCGCAGAACGGAATTTCACAGTTGTCAGAGCAACGGCATGGGCGAGACGGAAATAATGCGAAAGGACGTGTAAAACTGTTCAAAACCTTGTGCGAACTAAAAACAGGTAATCAAAAATGAAAAAGGAATGACTGGGCGGCTCTGGACGAGTAGCTGCTTGGTCCAAGCTCCACGAATCATTCTCCTCAACATTAAGAATTTAATAGCTCGTCGAAAAATGCAAAACTCGAGCATAAAATATACGAAAATAGAACAAAAACGAAAGCATATCGCAATAATGGGCAATTTCTTGAAAAGTTTCTGCGTAACAGTCGTACAAATGCCGAGAGGTTATTAAGCTTTTCCGGAGCATTGTAAGACTGAAATATCTCACCGAGTTCGTAATGCTGATATTTAAGTCGGAAATACCGTGTATTCTGACGTAAACGACATAACCAGCACCTTTTATTCTTGAACGAAGCAGGAAAAAGATTAAGAAGCCATTAGTTGGCCAATGAATTTGTAGGGTCGGTTAGAAGAAGAAAACCTTTTCCTTCCAAGGGTAGTAATGATAATTCCAATATTTGGTTACAAGAAGCGCAAGGGAAAAGGAACCGTGTCGAGGCTGATGAACAGACGAAGGAGCCCTGCTGTTCATGACTCCGTTGATGCTTCCTGACACAAGTCCGGAAGGTAAAAAGCATCGAGTTTCCGAATGAAAATATAAAGAGAATAATCAGCAACCGGATGAAATGTCGGACCGAGCAAATTTCGCGTCTCGACACGATGATAAGGCTTTGGAACTGCAGGAGGAAGGGGGCGGCGGGGGTTGAAGAGGATAGAACGAAATTCGCAGATGAATTTCTTCGTTTCTCGAACCCGCGAAAAAAGGAAAAAAACTGTAATCGGGATAAAAAAGCATAAATGTTAATTCACGACGGACCAGGGAACGGCGGTGCTCAACGAGAAGAAAATTAAGTAGTTACGGTCGGTGAATAGTCAGATAGTCCGTCGATTTAACTTTTCAACGAAAAGTGAATATTCTGACGACGGGAATCAATTCCCTTGAGAGTAACAACTGTGAGCGAAATGTGTGCTGAATTTTCAGCATCTTTTCATGCTCAGTTTAATGCTGGAATTAAACGTACTGGAGGAGGGTTATTTCCTTCGCAGCGCGTCGCATTAACCTACAGAAATAAAGAGATCACGATATATTTTCCAAACCATTCACTGAGCAATACAAATTCCCATAATGAAACCATTTTTTCACCGTTTTCCAAGAAAATTGACATTTTTTGATTTCGCGATGTAAAAAAAAAAAATACATGGTACTTTACAGTCGGTGAGAAATTTCGAAAAGTTGCTTCGGAAACGTGCAGCGATAGAAATTTGCATTCATCGTGTGATCGTTTGAAAATTATGTAATTATTATAAATTTACTAGGCAAGACAGAAATATAAAAATTGAGCTTTCGTTTGACCAGCAACGACTGCAGCCCAGTGACCTTACACGATCGACGGTCCTACAGATAATTTTTCCAATCGGATGACGTCATTGAAAACGTCGTTGGTAACAGACAAGAATATCTCGCCCATTTGCCAATAATTTTTGTCGCGTAAGGACCGAGTTACGAGTGCGCCGCGAGGTCAGCTGCGAATCTCTGAAGTGGAAATTCGAAAGAGCTGTAGATTTCAAAATCGAATAATGCCGAAAACAATAAAGTGAAGGGGATCGTATTCCATGCATTTCAATTATTCCGGCAAAAAGTTTTGTCGAAGTGGATTTTCAGGATTCAGCACGAACGTTTGAGACAGGGACAAAACCCTCGTCACTTGCCTCGGAGAGAGAGAGAAAGAGAGCGAGAGAGAGAACTGTCAAAATTCAAGAAAATAAGAGAAAAAACTGTATTTCGAAATGTGTGCTCGCTGTGGTGTAAAACTCAATATGAAGCGGGCGCGTTAAAGAGGCAAGAACCGGAAATGAGAAGAATTCGTTCGAGAAAAAGTTTCCGGTTCAACGAGATGACGCGAGAAAATGTTGGAAAATGTGAAGAGATTCACTGGGCCTGGCGGGCAGACGTGTTGGAAGATGAAGGGAACGGAACAAAATGTGTAGCTCGGTGTGACACACAGATTCGAAACAAATTTCCGGTTGTATGGAAGAGAACGTTCGCGCTTCTCTTCGGAGCTTTGGACGGCCAAGACGAGAGCCATGGCATGAGAGGGTGAGTCAGGGTGTCGGCCACGTTTCCGGTTGCCGGACATTGTCGCCGGCGACCGGTAAGAACTCAACTTCCGTCAGCGAGTTCTCTCTGCTCGCGTCGAGAATGCCTCGCACACATGACACACTCTTGTGGTCTGTCCTATGATAAAATTACTGTATCCCATCCACGTACATACTCTCCATTCACAAAGATGAGTATATGTGTGTCTGACAGTATCGCGTTACCATAATGCCTTCTCCGCGTGCAACACAATTCATTTAACCTGGGAAAATTTATTTCTATCAAATCAAAAGTTACTTCATTAACTTTCTGGCTGCAACGATGGAAAGAGAACGATGCAAACTTGTGCAAAATTATTATATTCTTCGCCTGAAAAGCGACCGCGTGTCGACCGAGAAATATTTTGTTTTTCAAATATTTACAGCATGGTATTCCATAAAAATTTTAAATGTCGATTCCCCATGGTTCTCCACTTGACCTAATCCTACGGCTTGCCGAGAGCCTTCCTTCCCTTCGTAGGATTTGACAAGGGCGAAGAAAGCCTAAAGAATACTTAGCCGATACGTTAAATTGATAACGATTTCCATCTGAACCCCGAGGAATGCGCGAGCAATTTTGCATCAAGACTCGGCAACGCGAGGCGGACGTGGGCGAACCGCAAGAGAGAAAAGTTGCTCTTCCAACGTCAACACACAACTATAAAATTTTCTACAGAGAAAAGGAGAAAAGACAAGAATGAGAATCTGCTCACGCGACGGAAGCGCTGGCTTTACTCAGCAAGTTCAAACTTCGTCTCGAGATCGCTCCGGCGTAGCTGTGGTGTGAAAACGTTGGAATGCATTTTTAGGTATAGATGTTTCTATTCCTTGTAAGTCGCGTCGAATAAGCTCGTACTGCTCTGGATTCCGATAGCCTTTGCGATGCGGCAATACATCCACAATGTCTGTGTTTTCGCGAGGTTTTCATACGACTTTTCCAATTCAAGTCTCTGATACAAAAATACTTTGGTACATATATAATCTATTTACACATTCGAGATACCAGAGCAAGCACGAATAAACTGCAATGATAGGGAAGAAGGACAACTTTATTTCGTATACGGAAAGAAAAACGCAAACGTCGCGAACAAGTTTGTCTTCGAAACGTACAAATTTTAATAATCAATACTGACATTTTTCTCTGTTGCTCCTATAAAACTTACGCGAAGCACTCGGAGCCACAATGGCTCCTGCGATTCCTCAGGATACTTCCTTTGCTCGTGTTTTTAAACAAACTTTCGTACTGCAATAGTTTACATTTTTTTTATTCATTCGTTAGTCCGAAAAATTGGAACGCCATAGAAATTAGAGCAAAAGATCGGACGCGACTGGGAGTTTGTCCAGTTTTGATTTATGCAGCGACAGAAAAAAAGCTTAAGATTCCGCGTTCAGTCACGTCTGAATGGGGAATAGAGTTGCAAGGTTTGTTATTCCGGTCTTGAACAGGATTTCCGTAAACATCGCCCCGCGATATTTAAATGCAGACCAACCAAGTTTTTCCTGCATTCGCAGTTTCCTTTGCTTTCGTTTGAATTTTTGTTGCAAGAAAGCTCAGGCGAGGCTGAAGGCGCAGCTGGTAAATATTTCGGTATGACATATACAAATATATCCGCGAGGAGGTATGGCGATGTGAATAGAAGCTTGAATGGTTTCTATAGCCACGAAGGACTAGGCTACGTTTACTTTGTAGTGAATCGAAGGTCTGTTTGCAGATGTATTATTTGGTATGTACGCCTTACGTACGTTGGCATTGTACGTATGTAAAGTGATGCGGTTTCAAATGCAAGTTGTGCGAGACTCGGTCACTCATCCAATCGCTGCTAGGTAAATGTAGAAACAGGAGAAAGAGCGAGAGAGCGAGCGAAAGAGAGAGAGAGGCAAAGATAGGGAAGGAATTCTCTCGTGCGATGTCTTGTGGTTCTGACTCAACTATTACGCCAACTTGGGACACGTGGGAGTGGGAAAGGGAGTTAAGAATCCAAGAACCCCATCTGTCTGTGGGTGTTCAAATACCGTATGCATACTCCTTCCAAGGCGCTCGTGGCACTGCAGTTCTCTCCTCCGGTGAATTCGCTAACAGAGATTCTCCAATGAGTTCGTGTCTGATACGTACAAGGGATTTCTACTTGCATGCCATTGAGCTTGCGACAACGTAACCCCTTGCTTCAAAAACTTTTAGACTGCCTGTAGAATGGATTTCACCAACTTTTCCCCGTCAAACACAAAGTACGACTAGGATTCAGTGATCTGTCATGTGGCAATGGTGCTTAAAATTTTCAATGGAATTGTAACTCGTCAGCCGTGTTATTTGCATTTTTTATTGCGACGAATAAAAATGAAGATACTGCGGCGTCTGTGGATGCAAATATCTCACAAGTTTCACCAAAAAACTTTGAAAAACGTTATTAATTTTTTGGTGCGCAGCAGTTAACAAGATTAGTGGATCGGAAGAAGCATCGCGATGGAAGGAAATTTCGTTGCTTCTCTTGGATATTAAAAAAAATAACAAAAAAAATGTAGACGCTACAATATCGCCGCCAGCTTTTGTATCTGCTCGTGAAACTTATAAAACCTCAGATGGCGCACGTGTGCGATGAGAGCGAGTCGAGTAATGGTGGAAAACCTCTCTTCTCAAGGGTTTCTACGCTGATGGATATTAGAGGGAAGCTTTTAGCTTCGAGAGCTTCATTCGACACTATAGAATGCACCGCGGTTCTCCCTCTCCTTCTCTCTTTTCGTTTGACTTTTGCTCCTTTCTTGTTTTCGAGTTGAACGAAGTCTACGATATTCGATGATATCGCAGACAAGTTATATATGACGCACGTATTCACATGCCTCCACGACAGATGTACCGAGAATCATAATTCTATACACCAAACGTACGAAAGGTCAAAGCGAAATGCGAATCTGTTCTCATAGAGCAAGCAGGTTTTTAGTAGTCAAACGAGAATTTAATCAATGCAATGAAAAACTGTCTGTGAATGCCTCCGTCGTGTATACTTATTTGAGGGATATTCAAAAATGTTGTAAAAAATTTTATTCCGGAAAAAGGACACAGCAGAGCTCTGCGACTGATATCATATTCCTCGAGCAACGTTTGATCGACGAATGAAACGACAAAGTGTAGCGTTCTCCGTAGAGAATTTTGCAAAAAGCTGCAAAAAAAAAAATTCTGCTATGATCATTTTCCCACGTGATTTTTCTACTCCAAAAAAAACACTCTCGTTCGACTTATAGTTAACCATCCGAGAAGCTGCATTCAGTCAATGTTCTTGAAAATGCAATTTTTTCCAAGTGTAGTTTAAAAAAAAATGAAAATTGTCATGATTTTCGAAACTCAATAAACAATGAATGGAAAATATGTTTTTCGTTGAGATCTCAGGGTTGCAAACTTCAGAATAATTAATTAAACAACAACTTTAATCCATATATATGTTTTCGATTTTTGAAAAGATCGTCTGAAAATACAGCAGCCTAAAACGAATGGTTTTGGGGCTCAGAGAATTTCACTTATTTTCGATTCGAGGAGCTCTGAATTCGCAGTAGTAGAGATACGTTTTTGTGGAGACACTTCAGGTACCCGATGATACATCGCTTCTGCTGGTAGGGCTGCCCACACAGTCTGGGCTGGAGATTATCCGAGCATACACCTGTGCGTTCTTCGTAAATATATATATGTAGCAATGTGTATCGAGCTTTACCTCAAAAATAAATAGCCGCTCCCTGTAATATCAAACGCTGTGTATTCCCTTGTCTATATCTATATCCACAATTTTTATACATTTATATTTCATCTCGGAGCGGCTCTATACATCTTCCGAGAAGACATAAGAGAAATTCGAAAAAGCTTTTTCTATGGTAGACTAGCTATAAACCATGCCGTAACGGTGCCTCCATGGAACAACAGCAAGATATTACGAGAAGAATAGAAGGTATAGAATAATTCATTGCTGCCCATCAAACTAAAGTGCTCCAGTCGAAAAATCCACAGACTTCGTTTAAATTATTGATTAATCCTTTAAATTGAAAACGATGAAAGGATGCGAGTGTTTTTCCTTCGACTGCTGCTCGTAATTGAACCTCCGTAATGTTTTGTTCCGCATTATTCGTGACGACGTTTGAGGAAATTATAATTAATGGCATCGAGCGAGAACATGCGCACACAATTAATTCGTGCTCATTAATAAATTAATGGTCTTATTGATGATTGTATAATCGCTAATTCTTCAGTCGAGTAAATGAGGCCACGATGTCAAGATTGAGTCTCGAGGAATGAGACTGCTTTGAATTTTCTTTATAGAATTAACAAGTCTTTTGTTACGTTGCACAAGAATATTCCGTGAAATTTGATTACCTTATAAATGGGAAAATACAGTCGAAAATATGGAAAAGATGGGAAAGAGGAGAAGAGAGAAAAAAGAGAGAGCAAAGAGAATAGAAAGAGATGCATAGCGTCTGTTTATAAAGCAAAGTCAAATATAGAAGTTCATTTCGTCGAGAATGTTGACACAGACCAAATCGACGGTAGACTCGCGTTCACTCTCTCCCTTTCTCTCCCTCTCTCGCTCTTTCTCCTCTGCTTCCTGTCTACCACCTTCGGTACAGTGCGAGACTAAAATTGCAGAATTGCACACATGCGGCTGGATGCTCACATATACATCTCAACAAATGCAGAAACGCTCGGCGTACGTCCTGACTATCTTTCCATAAGACAAGTCCAACGTACACACGAATGCACAATACATTCAAAGAACAGTTCTGCTTCATAACGTCCCTCCCTCTCTCTCTCTCTCTCTCTCTTCCTTTCTGTCTGCTTCCTCTCTGGCTCCATCTCCATCGCTTCAAAGGGAGAGAGGGAGGGAGGGAAAGAGATAAAAGGCGGAGTTGCGAGAGTGCAATCAATGTCTGAAGAGCAAAAGCAACTTTCTGGGACTCAGAGTTGAGGTATGTGTTCTCGAGAATAAGAAGCGGAGCTTTGTAGTGAGAAGAGTTTCCCCACCGCAATGATGGCAAAACGTCAAGGCACTGAGAGCTCAACTATACCGGACACTTCAGACCTCTCGGTAAGTAAGTTACAAATCTCCCAAGTCAATTTTTCTACATCGTTATCTTCCGTTGCGGACAGAAGCAGGTCCATATAGAGGACTAAGAAGTTTTGGAGAAACTGGAGAGAAAATTAAATGTGAAGGAAAACAAAGGGGATTGCCGCATCAATATAAAACAAAGTCAAGTTGCTTGAAAATTTTATCAGTTTCGAGTTGATTTCGAGCGAGATAGTTCAGAGATCAGGCTCTTGGAAAATCGCCATTTATCCAAATGGATTTGATAGAAAAAAACAAGAGCTCCCGAGAGCACAAAACGATGCTCTCACGCTCTGTGTGTAAGGGCTCAAGAAAAGTAACTTTCTTTCCTCTTGCCAGTATTTTCCTCACGATCTCGCAGCAGGACAACCGCTATCGAGATTTTACTAAAATACAAGCTAGCTTTCGACCACACTCGAGTAACGGAGATGAAAAAGAGATTGTGCAAGTCTTCAGAAGGATTTCCCAGTTCTTTCCTCCCTCTCTCTCTCTCAGTCGTTTCCTTTTTCCCTGTTGCCCTCTCTCATTCTTGCACTCTGCGCTCTTCAAGTTCTCAAGCTCTTCGAACTGTCCGTAGATCCACGAGGGCTTACAGTCCATGGAATAAAAAATAAAAATAAAAAAACGCGGAGAAAGGAAAGAAAGGACAAACGACGCGAGCGAGGGTACAGCAGCATAAAAGAGAGATGAAACTCGAATAGCAAAGTTATACCGACACTCGCAGTCTCTTGCCGAGGGTGAAGAACCGACACTACAAGTGTGCTACTTTACTTTTCGTGTTGAACACGTCGAGTTTAACAAAACTGTTTATCCCCCGCGATCCCATCAATTTCATCACCTCGAGTAGTACACACGTTTTAAACGGCCTTCGGAATTCGTATCGGCTCGTGCATTCAATCCACGGAATTATTTATGGCTAGTCTCGATAATAATTCATTCATCGCACTTCTTTACCTCGCGACACTCGAAAACGCTGAGGATCTTTGTACGAGTATCTTGGCAGTAAAAATGTTGCGTCTACTCAGGGATTAAACTAGTTCGCGATGTTTTCATGAATAATTTGGAATTTGAAAAGAAAATACGAGAAAATTAACTGATTGTGGCGGAATGCACAAATCTTGTTGGTTCGACAGTAGAAATTCGAAAAATGCAGATCGTATCCAGCCGCCAGCAAGGAAAGTATTTCGCTAAGCTTTGCACAATTTTAAAGTTAAACGTGTGCGTGTTTCAGTGGAAAGCGTGAACGCTCGTCAACTCAATTTCAAAGTTTTCATTTTTAATTTCGTCTCCTCGAGTGTGCATTACTTTCGCTTAAGCGAAATACTTACGCGGGCATGAAAGACGTTTTTTTTTTTTCAGGGAAATAACCTGAGACGGAGAACTCAGTTTTTTATACTAGCCTGCAGCCATACGAGCAAAAAGAAACTTTAAATACGTGAGAAGATTCGAGACTCGCGTCACGTAGGCAAATTGCCTCGATATCGTAAAACCATCTGTCCAAATAACGCGTTCAAGTGCGAATGATAGAAAGCCTTTGTCGCGTCTGCTTTGGCCTATTATTCCGTAGGTGCAAAATGACTACGTGGAGCTTAAAATTTGTACAGCTGCTAAAAAGTGCGTCAACCGGATCGTTCGATCACTCTGATCGAAGTTGAATGATTCCGAGCAATACGGAAAACTGGCCATCATAGGAAAATCAGGAAAAAACACGTATTCCTGGATTTTTTATTTCCTACAATCCTAACATACGTTCAGATACCGAACAAGTTACAAAATATTATTTTTTTCGTGCAGTAACGATTGATCAAACGCGAAGCAGCAAAAATGGGATTTCTCACGGTAATTCGAGTTTCCGAGCAACTACGAATTTTATGTAAACATCCGCGAGAAAAAATCATTCGTCTTCCCAGCATTCGCATCCCTCGCCACGGCAACGAATTATTTTCATGACGTTATTATAACGGACTGCGACGGGACGTGAACGAGCAAACGATGCCGAATGAGTAGGCGTCAAAGACACGAACTGAACCTTAAAAAGCTCTTTTCGTCCTCGCTGTGTGAAGCTTTACAACTTTAACGAAAGACCACGAAGTCCCTTAACGTTAAATGGCAAGCCTCTCCACTTGGACAATTGACCATTTTTCATCGCCGCACTATTCCGAATATTTCATCATACGTGATAAAAATTTACATGTGACAATTCCAGGTAAAAACTTACTGCTTATCTCTCTCATTTACGTCACGTCATCATCGAACTGTAAACTCACCTGGAACAGAAAAAAAGAAACAATATTAGTAAATAATGAATTCTAATCTGTAGATTGAGAGCAAACAGCCATAAAGTCCATGACGACTACGACCATGTGGTGATTGAATTAGTTACCATGAGATTCAATTATAAAAACGTTCCATTAAAGGTTTTTATTTGACATCAAATATTTACGTATGCGCCTTCGCACCCACGCACGTACACACGCATATATAAATATATACATATCCATTCATTACATATGTATACAAAGTGTTGTGAGAATATGTCGTCAGCTCGTTCGAGCAATTTGCAACCCTCGAGCGAATATTCCACTAGAATACTATATATCATTTCCTCTCCGTGTGGTCTATTGAACGTTCATATAGGTGTCACATATGTTTGGCAAGCGAGGCACACGGAACTGATGGGAGGAGAAGAGCAAAGTATAAGCAAGATTTTTATATGTGCACAGAGTGGATAGAGTATGTAGAGGGCGTCCCAGTCTCAATGTTTGATGCTGCGAGTGCGAACTTGAATGAATAATGGACTTTGCCCACCAGCAGAGTCCGATATTGTTTTTACTCCGCGTTGCCACTGACAGGAAAAATTTAACTCAATGACGATGATTTTTTTTTGGTTCTGTACATCGGGAGAAAATCAAGTCCCGAAAATCACGATGTTCAAAATCTCCGGAGGTTATATCCCCGGTCATTATTTTCATGGGGCTTGTATATAGGAGGGATGAACTCGGTTCAAAGCAAATTATTGGGTAAGCCCGAGTTTCTCGTACGTAATACGATCAACGATCAAACATCCACCACTGCTTTTCTGCAACGTTTGGTCGCTGATCGGATTACGTGGACTAAGGCTTGCCCCATAATTCCATATTAAAGCTAAACGAAAGGCCGACCAAACCAGTATTAGGGCAAAACGGAAATACATTTACGTTTATAACTTTCACCCTCAATAATAAACATTCAGGGGCAAATAAAACAAAAAGCTGCACTTTTACTTTGCCTTCAATATGAACAGCAGCAGAGTGGCTGGCTGGTCACTTGAAACGCCTCGAGTTACATGGTTTTCTCTTTTTCCTACTGGTCAGAAGAGTAAATCCTCTCAAATGTTTCGTGAGACACATTTTTTCCGGTTCAGCGTAATTTTGACGAAACTTTTGATAATCGAAGAGTCTTACAAGCCAGAACCAAATTTGAAAATAATATAAGCGAGTTTGTTGATATGATGAGAGACATTTCTGGAATCGTGTATTTGACATTGAATGTCTTGTATACTCGTGAGTGAGTGAGTGAGTATATGTGTGTATATACGAAGAGAGAGAGAGAGAGAGAGAGAGAGAGAGAGAGAGAGAGATAGAGTGTAATTTGGTAAGGTTCGGTCCTCTCTGGCTAGCAGCCCCAGAATCCCCCGAACGTGTTCTCGCTGTAATGGTCCAGACGCTATTAGGAGCCTAATATTCGTAGCTGCTCCCTTCCCCAGTCAGTAGCCGCAGTAGCAACAACGGGCTCAACGGTCCACCCCACTATTATACATAATTTTGCTCTGTACGTATTATACACGTGCCGCCAAACAATATAAACCTGCTCCATGCACTATGCTATTAAGTATGGGGTGTCCTTATGTGGCGCTACACACAACACAGAGCAACGCGCAATATACCGATCTTTTGCCTGCAACAGTACTTTCCATCCTTCCTTCTCTTTTCTTTCTCTTTAGCTTTTAAACTACCACCCTTGGTGAGTTCGCGGCAACCCTCGCACCATTTTCACGGTCGTATAACGACGCTTAACTGCGCCTCGGCTAAAACCATGCAGCCCTACTCTCTCCTTCACAAATTCTATTGTTCGCCAGAGCGTCATTCCTTATACTCGCGATCACAATCGGAATTACATTTTACGAATTCTCCACACGTTCCGCGAGCCAACGGACCAAAAATTTCGCAACCTTCCCATACGAACGAGAATCACTACCAGCATTCTTTTTTTATTATTATATCTTTGTTCAATTCTCTTTGCGACCGATGAGAATCGATGGCAGCGACCATGAGCGAAATCAAGTTTTTATTTTCGTCAGGTATTTTTTATCTCGTCGTTAAATCATTTAATTAGCTTGACGCGCAACTCCCTCATCGATTTCCGCTTTCCACGAAAATCCGTAAAATTTCCATCCCGCCACGAATCTAGTGTGAAAAAATCATGCAATCGAAATGGGCTCCATCAACGAAGACTCAACGGACAAGAAGATTATCGCATGGAGCCAAAGCTACATATATGTGAATGAAATTCCAAGCGCGACCAATTAAATTAATCGCTCCGGTTTCATGGCTCCGACAATAATTCCAAACAACAGCTTCGAGTGGAAACGACACTGGCTTTTATTGTAACGTGCATTAGTCGGTGATAAAAGCAAATAGTCGACGCCACGGTCAACTTCATGCGCGCTACTTTTATTCATATTTTTCTTCATCTCGAATAACGATCTGGCGGTCGAGACATTTCTCGCAAGTTTTGTAAAAAAATAAGTGTAGCTCGCTAGAAGAAAAGAATTTGGTGAAGAATTGCGAGGGGAGCCAAGCTCCCGGATGGAATTACAGAGGTGAACAGGGGGCTTGAAATTTCATAACGCTGTAGCTACGAGAGCGGAGTACGTGCTACGAAAGGGGCAGGCGGGGTGTAGAACCAACTCGTTTCGCGTAATGATACCTGGGGTGCGTTAATGTCTCGGCTGGGGTGTTATATGTACGTCGAGTGTGGACCATCGAGCTTGGAATTTATACGTCCATGTTCACAAATGTAAATAAATCCATGGCCTGGGCTATAATGTTCCGCAGCCTTGCGACTATTAATTTTCCATGGCTAAATCGTAAATAGCGTAGATCTTGCGATTTTTCAAAATTAATTTACGAGCCTGACTAATTCTCAATGATGAAAATCCTTGGAGCAAAGTCTCACATAAAGGCAAACGAAGCGACGTAATATTCTCTGGCGATAAACATGATTTGCCGACTGTTTAAACAATTTTTTTCTCAATATTTTAAAATTCTGATCAAAACTCTTTCACGTTTCCTGCTCCCGAGTAATTTCTCTTCCCTTATCGTAAGAAACATTGTCAACAAACGTACTTATTTGCTAGGCAGGAGTGTCTCTGGTGATTCACCTGAAAATGTCTCGTATATATTATTTTCATATATCCTCTGGAGTTTCGTAGAGGATGATTCGGAGTAGACGTTGCTTACGTCGTGAAATACGTGGTTGTTACTTTGGTACAGCCGTAAAAGCTCATATACATGCATAAGAATATGTGTCCATTTGCGTGTTTGATGCGAAGCAAGGGAGTGAAAGGGAGCGACGAGGGACTCGTGCATTCCCTTTCAAAGAGTGAAGAAAGTGAAAAGTAGCAGATGCGAAAGGGAGGAGAGTGTCGTATGAAAACTGCGCAGGGTTGGCATGTCTTTTCCTTTTCCCCTTCATCCGAGAAGGGTAAAGCGTTTGTCTCTCGTCAACCAGAAACAAATATGCTCAAACTTTGTGACTACTGCTTTCAGTGCAATTCGTCTGACAAGAATGAAGAATTTTTCACAAGGACATGCGTTTCACAAACAAACAAAAAAGTATAATCCCTCGATAAATCGCGTTCGAAATACGGACCAACTTTTTGCAAGTCGAGAGCTTCGAATTTTTCATGTCCATCAATATTTATTTCAGTGTAACGAAAACGTTGAAACAATTTCAAAAAAATTGAAACTAAAAAATAATTCAGCGTCAAAATGACCCAGTGTATAAACAGCAAGTTGTGACACCGATTTTTGTAGAAAACACAGCAAGTTTCGCGTTTTCTTTGAACAAGGTAATGCGAAATCCTGTTGAACCGAAAACAATTATCATAAACATTATTCTATCGCTTTTGCTTTCGGTGCACGCACACGTTTCCATAGATTAGCTGGACTAACGCAATTGAGTAGTTAACATATTAATTACTTAACGAGGCACACCTAATGCGAATGGAGTATTTAACTCGTAAATTTATATCATAAATAAATGTATATTTGTGGAACGCGATAATGTATAACGTGTATACGTAAATACTATTGGCGAAGTAAAGCAGCAATAAGTCCGGGTTATCGTCACGTTGCACCGTAGGGAGTTACAAACTTCTAAATTACGTCATAGCCCCACATTTTCAGTGTCCAAAGTCATCTTTTCCTTCCTGAATCTAGTTATTACTCCTGCACTCAAAAGAAAACCGCGAGAGTCACAAGGATATTAAAAAAAAAAAGGAAAAAAAAGGAGAGGAAAACTATTATGCACGACCACAATTTCGACCAAGGGGAAGTACTCTAGAAATGACGTGCAACGAATCCGCATATAATTCATCTTTTATTCCTTCTCGTTCTCCCGTTTTTTCCGCTTCACTCACACGCGGTGCGCGTGGATGAAAAAAATTCCATTAAAAAATCCTAGGGCTCGGCTGACGTCCTCGAAATAATGCGGCTGACATATACGGGAGAGTGCATGGACATGAGTTTTAAGCAGGCAAAAAAGGGATTCCAATTGTCGTTGTGCGTGAAATCCGATTAAAAAATCAACAGCTATAAAATCCGATAAAACGGTTTACGAATAACGTGCATAAAATTTCTCATCCCCGCGGCATTTTCGAGAAAATAAAAACGCGAGAGAGAACCCGGCATCGACATTCCTGGCTTGACCCCTTTCGCTATCCCAGAAGGGCGTGTCACGATTGCAGAAGTGAAAAATCATATACAAATATAAAGTTTCCAACAGTTTTTCATACTTCGTTTCATTTCGAAAGTCATTACGGACTTTTTTAATAGAGAATAACCCAGGCAGTCTCCTTCGAGTTTTATGGGGTCGAGGAAATTACAGATTATCAAAAAAAAAAAAAAAAAACTCATTTGTCAGCTCGCCATTGATATTTTTTTATCCATTCATCATCATCGTCGTTTGCTCGTTCCGAAATATTTCGAGCTTCCCGAAAACTGGTACCGATGGTAATTAATTAACCAATCAATAAATTAATCTGAGTCACTGTTCAAATAAAAGAATGCGTGTTTGGTGAATATCAAATTCGTTCGAACTAGAAAAATGACGTTTTTCTCGTGGAGATATCGTCGAAAGAGACGTTCACTCAAATTTATAGTAAACGTAAGAATTCCCACGTATCTGGAGCTATTTGTAAATGACGCAAGCTGTGCAACGTGCATGAGATTCGAGGATTCCGGCGCGCCGAGACCGGATCGTACGTGGATGATAAGAGGACGTTTGCATTTAGAAAATGAAACGAAAAAAAACTCGTACGAGAGACCACGACAGCCATGAGACCAATATTAATCGCTCGAAGCGCGTCCACGTATTTTCATTTACCCCTATCCGAGTTATTTATGGCAAATATGTTTCGTCGTTTGGGTTTAGCAAATATTATGCAGATACACGAAACCCAATGATTTATCACAAAAAGCATTATCGACTGTTGTCAGTGTTACTGGTTTCAATTTCGACATCTCCTGTGCATCACGACAATGTTGCATAATATATCGACGACTTATCGGTTGACAAGAAAAATGAAACCTCGAAATAATCCGAGGTCGAAAACAGCAGCGATTGACGCGTCAACAATGATTCGCGAATTTGTCGTATTTTATTTCCATTCCGAACGATCGAGCTATTCCGAGTTAACCTTCTACGCATTATTTCATGAACTTTTCCATTCGAATAAAGTTGATTGATCGTTGGAAGTAAAATGCATAGAAGAAATAAGATCGAAATGTATGCGAAAGAGCGGAAAAAACATGGGGCAAAGTAAGGAAAAGTTGAAAACTGAAAAGAGCAGTTTATGGGGTCGGCAACTATTTACCAGTGTCATTCGAATCTGAGAATCGTCTTGGCGACGTCTCCCTATTTATCTCTTTCTGCCTGTTAGTCTTGGCAGGATATTTGCCGAGTCGAGACCGTAGAAAGCTCGAAAACGTTCATTAGAAATAAGTTTAAATCTCAGCCGAGTCATGAGAGACAGCGAGAAAGAGAGAGAGAGAGAGAGAGAAAGAGAGAATTCGTAAGATTGCAGAGGTGAAGAGGAAGGACGAGAAGGAGTGTCGGGGAAAATTACACAGCTTAGTTGCAATTTCAGGAGGCAATTACTGCTGGGTCTTGCGGACTTTCCACAATAACCTGTAGAGTGAGAAAATGGTGTGTGCGTTCCACACGCTTTTGCGCCTACGCATTACGTATGTTTGGCTAAAGTCAAAAAGCCTTAATCTCCATTAGACTTGGTGGACTGGATTCGCAATCGTGCGCCCTTTTGTTTTTATACCAAATCCGCGGTACTGCACGTGAAAACTGCATGCCCTACGAGCAGTACTTTGCACATGGGAGGAGAAATGAAGAGAGAGTTTAACAAGGACCGCAGTGTGCTATGTCCGTTATAAATAACGCTGCTGCACTGTAGATCTATGTTGCGGACGAAAAGTTTAATTACCAGCAAAAGCTCGTTCCACGTGCAGAGAATCGGAAGGGAGATGAACATGAATGAGTGAAAAAAAAAAAAAAATTTCGTGGACAAAACATACCAACGTCGTATTTGTTGTAACGAGCTGTTCAAATGTTTGCTAAACATTTATTTCCGTCCCCCATAACGGAGAGAATAATCCACGTTGAAAAATAGCGATTTAATAGTGCGTGAGGTTTTTCTCGCTAACATGGGAAATGTAAACATTGTTAGAGAGGACCGATCGCGCTCGATGTGTAAAAATATTTTTTGCTTCTCATAATACTGACAATTATCTATGTAACGTTAAAAATAGGTCGAGCAATATAATGGCATTCCAACTGGAATGAAACAAAGATTTTCATTCAATCGTAATAATAGAAGAATTACGAAAATTTCAAATATTGTCTCGAAACGGAATTCCCAACTCGACGGATTATCGCGGTATTTCCCAGAGGTCACGTCACCCGTGGACGATAATCTCGAGAACTCTTGCAAATTGCACGAGTGCCTGATGCAACTTCATAACGAGTAACAAGATATGAAAATGGATTCTCGAAGCCCGCATCAACCGAGTCTTTATTCGTCTACATCAGGAAATTCCACGTAAAATGTGAGACGACAGAATATCGTGATGGAAACTGCTCGTGGTAATTGTTTGTTGATGAATAAATCGAGTCAAATTGTCGTTTCACAACAGAATAGAGGATCGAATCATCAGTTAAGGCATAAACGATCGCTCACGATCCACCCTGACGTTCCAATTAAATTGATCTCTGATTTTTTTACTCGTTCCATCAGGAACATTAGTTTTTTCCCATGGTCTCAGCCTTTTTCTCAATAAAACACAAAGCACGTGGGAAGTACTGAAAAATAGTCACTGCTCGTAACAATTCTCGAGCCCCGAAAAAACCCGGTGCTTTAAAAATAAGCGATCCATAAAATATTCGGAGTAATTAAGATAATCACTCGCTGCATGTTTCGTACGATATCGTATGACTGAAATAATCCAGCAAGAGATCTGGACCTGCGTTTCGACCAAAATCTGCAAAATTACGAAATTAAGTGTGGAGATTTGCAACGGTGTAGAGCCAAAGGATTACATTGACCTCATTCCACAGGCTGTGTGTACGGAATTTGAAAAGCCACAGATTCGTAAATATTTAGCAGTTCGTCGGTTTGGAAACTCACAATCACTCACTTTTACAGCAAAATGAGCAGAATCATTCGAGTATAATTCTCTCATTGAAATATGATTTACGATTTCATTTTCTATCCGAAGTTCGAGCATGAAAGATAAAAGTAAATGAGTATACTTCGGAAATAAATTTTTCCCTGATATCCGCACAGTCGGGTGTGGAAAACAAATGATAATAGAGGGAGGCGCGGTTCATTGGGCGAAACAATGTGTATATGCCAAAATGGTGATTTATTTGGCGCGTTCAATTGACGCACGGATTGAAAAAAAAAAATCGCAGCTGTGTCATTGCTGCGTTCGCAAAAGCGAGAAGAATTTTTTGGCAAGCGATTAATCTCACGGTTTGCATTGAAAACAAGAAATTCGAGTATAAAAAATATAAATTTTTGTTATTGGAATGAATAACAAACCAAAGTTGGGGTGATGAATGGGGCAAACGGAAAAACATTTGCCCTCATTAACGAGCAACAATTTAATTGGAGAAATTTTTATTTTCATTATCTCACACGAATTTTTGAATGAAAATGAATGAATTTAGTGAATTCCTTGTGGGACACGTTCTGCATAAAGGAGAATGTAATAACTTGGAAATTCTCGTATAGTAGCACACACGAAACCGTCTTATTTTTCTCCATTTTTTTATCTCCCTCTCCGGTGTGTCTCTCCGGATCCGGAAATTGTATATGCATGGAGGATGTAGAAAAAAAAAATGTTAAAAAAGAAGTGAGAAGCTTCAGAGTGTCTCACACGATGGCAAGAAGCTTCACCATCTAGCATGCATGCATCTCGTGTGCTGTCAGAAGATTGGTTCG
This sequence comes from Hyposoter didymator, assembly GCA_037952995.1. Taxonomy (NCBI): domain Eukaryota; kingdom Metazoa; phylum Arthropoda; class Insecta; order Hymenoptera; family Ichneumonidae; genus Hyposoter; species Hyposoter didymator. Next base: position 10,119,655 of record JBAJMU010000004.1, read on the forward strand.
TGAAATCGTATCGCTGTATATGCAGACGGAACAGCTCAAGAATCTCTTGCTGCGAGAGCATGTTTTGCCACGCGATTCTCGCGCACACGTTCGATGTGAAAAGTGTAGAGTGTAGCTAGAAAATACGTTGCATATCCTTCAAGCTATTCACACTCGAACCTTCGATTTTTTCCTCGTTTTTTCTCTTCTATCTTTCTCATATACTTGTCTCGATTTTTTCCGCGATTCGCGAAAAATATTGACGCATCACAGCAGCGCACTCAAGTAACCTGCTGCATTGCTTGATAATAATCGTCAGTGCATTGCCAGCGTAAAAACATATGCAGCTGCAAGCATCCGTCGAACAGGATTTACCAGGAATCGTTCCTTATAGATTTAAAAAAAAAGATTTTTCCTTGAACTTGCCATAATATTATTGTGGAAATAAAAAATAAATGATTAACAATCGGAGAGGAAATTATATAAAAAATTACTATGCCTCCATATAGTTCCCTGGTACCATTTCGTCCCTCTGAAAAATTTCAGAAAATACAGAAAATGAAATTTTAACAATTTTAGCAATTAGAATGAAAAATATCTGTGGTGCTGTTAAAATTTCTCAGAGGGACGATATGGTACGAGGGAATTATGGTGACATAGTAATTTTTTATATAATTTTCTCTCCGTGATAAAAATGAAAGAAAAAGAATATCGACATAATTAGCGTGTCGAAAGACAAAAATCCTATAATTACCGTAAATTCTATCATCTTTACACGAATCGTAAACGTACGAGGTTTTAAAATGAGGCAGGATACGTCCTTTGGAGGAGCAAACACATTCAAAATATATAGGCCGACTATATGTATTCGAAATTCTTGTCCACTGCTCAATGGGAGACTCGTACAGTACACGCTGAATAATCTGTACGGTCAATAGAACAGAGGCTCTGTGGAGCCCCACTTGATGATTGTGCCGCATGACGTTTATGTACTACGATGTACTATCGTTTGAGCGTTTCTGTGTGTATGTAAATAAAAAAAGGATCGAGTAGCGGAGCTCAAGGAGTAAAAAAGAGAGCGAGAGAGAGGAGGAGAGCCCACTTTACTGTGCGACAGAGCGAACATCTTCTGAACATCATCAACACTCGAATCTGTACTATAGTTTGAAGGTATATACAGATCTGCAGTAAATTAAGTAGAAAGAGGAAGAGAACGCAACCGGTAGAAACTATCGCGGATGTGCCTATCCCATGTGCCATGTATATCGGGATATATATGTACAAGACCGGTTTAATTCGCTCGGAATAGTACAGAGCGAAGGACCGTAGAAAGCAGGAGAACGAGGACGAATTAATCGAGCCACTGGCCAAGCACCGGCTCAAATGTATACGTATGGACCCCTTCGTTCCAAACTTGTAAATGCTCCGAGACTCGACTATTTCTTTTTTCGTTACACCTGTCACTGAGATTTAAAAAAAAAACACACACACACACACATACACACGATACGATAGTTGGCCGAATGGAAAAGGGAGAAGAGAATTACCGAGGCCTTTCGATCGTGTTTTTCAAACGTCTGTGACTTTTTTAGGGAAATCATTTTTTTTTTCGGGCAAGCTTGTAAGATCCTAAAGCGACGATTGATATCTCGAACCCTGTCAATTGGTGGTAATCAATTTTTAATAAATAATGACCCAACAGTTTGGTCATGATTGGCAACGGCGAAAAGTCGTCACTCGATGCGCGATCAGTATTCTTCTGGACATATGCTGCATAAATAAAAAAAATTGTGTACCTTTCGAGCCAAGCTCAAGTTTTACAAGCGTCCACGTTGACGAGAAACGTCCCATACGAATAAATACATACGGTCACGTAATCTCCGACGATGGAAAATCAATTACGTTCTTGACTCATCTAGAATCGATGTCGCGCCTTCACTTGACTAGCATGAAAATTCGGGAATTACCCGTCTTTCCTCCATTTATTCTCTCCGCAAGTAGTTGCGATACGTTATTGGTCAGACCTTACTATCGAGGTCATACAACGATTTAAAAGGCGGTTAAGCCCTTGCCAATTACACGTGAACTTTCTACACCAATCATCGCAACTCGAAACCATTCGGATCCCAATTATTATTCATACGTCCGATTATAATCGTCTAATATATTGAAAAACGATATTTTCCTACTTTTCAAAACTTGTCGACGTGGAAATTCATGAATTATCTACAGGTCCTGTTCTTTATATGTTTCCCAACAAATAATTCCACATAATTTGGATCATAATTGTTTTACATAGAGTATTAATCTTCCTAGAAATATCATCAGTCGCCCAACGATATTTTACTTTCTACCTCGCGTATACCATAGGATTGTACATAATTTGGGTTAAAATTATTTCGCACGGTAAATATCGATATTACCCTAAATAATTGCAGCTGTAATGATACCTCTATGGGATATCCCTCCTCTATGGGATATTACTTCCATTAGAAATTTCCCATGTCACGACAAAAGTGAAATATAAATTACAGGCGAATATTCTCTCGCGTTTACGTGCAATAAGTGAAGAGACTTATCCTGTAGACAGGATGCACACTTCATCAGCCACGTTATATATTTCGAGCCCGTCACATGGTGGAGAAGAAGATAAAAAACGAGAGCTCACTTTGGTACAAAATGATCTTTTTACCTTTTCCACGTTGTTTCCCTCCACTTGGTACATATAACGCTTTCGCTAAAGACTCGGTCAAACTGATCTTATAATGTCCGAGCCTTGATCCAATCAACTTGCAATCTTCGCTCTCTGCTATCGTTTTTCCCTTCCCATTCTCTCACATACACGTTTTTTTTTTTTTTTTTTTTTAATCTCTGTCTTGCTTTCGTGTCTAGAGAGTCTTGCCTATCGAGTATTTTTATCTTCCGTTTCGATTTTTCTCCCTTCAATCTCTCGTATTTTACCCCAGCAAGAAAACAGAACAGAGTAGTCGCAAGTCAAGAACGGACGGTAGTGGAAAGAGAGAAAGAGAAAAGCAGAGCGAGCGAGAGAGAGAGAGAGAGAGATCGCAATTTCCACAGGATCGCCCTGGCTTTTCCGCCAATCTCGTTTCAGTGCGGAGAATCCTTTCGCCTTTCAAAGCAGCCCTATCATTTCTTTTTTTGTTTCTTTCATTTATTTTTCCCTTCTTTCCTTCTTCGTTTCAGTTTTTTTTTTTGCGATCGGTACGTTACACGTACTAACCAGTCAAGCGCGAGAGTTTAATTACATTTCGAGCAAGTTCGTTCTCATTTTACGATACATCTCGTGATGTTTTTTCCTTGAATTTCCGACTCCTTTAGAAACGATACATTTGCAAAACGGTGAGTTGAACGTCGAAACAGATAGGAAATAGCCGTTAGAAATTTTCCTCTATTCGAGCGAATACGCAGTCAACGAGAGAAACAATAATTATTGCGCAAAACTTTGTCCCTGTTTCTGTGCTAAACGTATATATTCAATAATCCTGATGATAAATCAAGCCCCATTACAGCCTCCAAGAGATAGATTGTATAAACCTTCGTTAATAATAAAACGTAAATGGATAAGAGAAAGTTTCAGCAAGTTGCATTATGCAATCTCAAAGATTTAACAAAACTCATTGGGACGGAAATTTCTGTAGAATAATGGACGACGGGGATAATAACGCTCTCATCCCCTTTTGCCTCTTTCCTTGACTTTACCTCCCAACCGTTGAGTACACTCTCTATTAGAATATCACAAGGGAGTCGAAAATTTGGGAAACACGTTGACGAAGGTTCTTCTCACTCATATGCACAAAATGGACAGTACAACGGAAATGTATAACGTACATGTATGTATAATGTATCAAAAGTTCTGTGTATTGCTGCGCTCTGCATGGGTCTAGATGTGGCGTCAATACATATACACGAAGTACTTTGAATATTTAGTAATTTAATGCCCGGGTTAGCCATAACCGATAGCAATAGGCAAGCGGGTAGTGTGGTTCCGGTAATATGATCAAACTTGAGCAGATTCGAGCGTAGTCAATACGTCGTTGGGTGACCGCTTGGCCTCCGGTCAAATGCGATAAAGTTAACGTATTACAAAAAAAGGGGCTGCTCGATTTTTTCTTTAAATCGATAAAAACTTTGTGGATTCATGAGACATGCAAATTTTCATTTTCATGAAAAATACGTTTTTCTATTAACTGTTTATTCAATTTGAAAAACCATGACGATTTTCATACCGATCTTGTCTTTGGGTCCTAAAAAAAAAGTTCTATTTGCACGTGAAAAAAAAAACGGAATTTCGTTGCATTTCAATGGAACGGATTCAAGCAAATTATGGTTTTTCCAGTTGAACGGCTCTCAAGCTCGAGAATCAAAGTTCGATGAGCCCTTTCGATCGCTTGATCGTTAAATTGTGAAATAAAAAAAATAGCCAGCTGTTTAAAAGCATCGGAAACGAGCTTGTCGCGTGATCATGAATATACATATCGAAAGGTCCGCAGCAGTGGCGCGTAATGTGGATGTGGAAAGCGAGGTAACAGGAGGGTTGGGCGTTGTTGCGGTAAACCACCATATATAGCGCGGTGGGGCACAGTTCACCCGGATTTTTCATCCCTGCTGGGATATAGCATAGTGTGCAGGCCTTTCCCTGGTTATAAATCATTCCGTCGCGAGGTTCCGTACAAGGATGCGGTGCCAATGATAAACGCGTCTTTCCCATTTCCCTCCTGCTCCCTTTGCCATTGGCCAAACATCCACCTGGGCGTCTGTTTCTCCGCACAACGCGAGACTCCACGATACAAATATATATACAGATGGCGAAAAGCTTGGCTCGTTAACGAACCATCAATTCCGTTGTTGGTATGAAGCGAAAGAGCGTCAAACCGTATACATGCCTCACGAGATCGGACCAAATCACTCCAATCCGTTAACCTTTGCCTGTGTATGTGTTTGTCATGCGCGTGTCACTCTGTTTATTTGTCACGATCGAATACAATTACCGCATAAAAGTTGCTGTGATTGCATCCCGTGCCAATAGAAAATTAGCGTCCCGTAAGCAACGAAAAAATGGAACATAAAGAGAGAGAGAGAGTAGAAATGATGATTTGCCGATTGCAAAATTGAATATTCGCGATTGCACAGAGCCGAGAATAACAGTTTTCTCCTGGACACGTTTTTCGATTCTAATTACGTGTAAATTCGTGCGGTTGTGTCAGTTGAACTTCCCTGATTGCAGGAGGATAATTCTGTAGCAAATTAGCTTCGTATAATCAGATATGAAATCTTCCATTCACCGTGCAACGAACGTTAACATATTTGAAATATTTTTAAATGTCTGGAACGAGCGAGAGGCTGGTTAATTAGTTCGAAGGTTATGTCGTCAAATTGTGCGCCAACTGAAAAGCCAATTTGATCAACAGCCTCGAACAGGAGCTCAATTATCATCGGTCGAAGCTCAAATTTCTTCCAATTAACGTTGCAGTCAATTATGGAAATTAGTTACACTGTCACCTCGTGAAAAGCTCGAAAACCACGAGAATTAACACACTAATTGAGAAATACCGTTGCACCCTTAGTCTCGGATGAAATATGTTTGTAAAAGCAAAATGTCTTCTAGTCAGTGGAAAAGTTTTAATACCGTCAGACTGACTCTCCGACGAGTTACTTCGAAACTAGTCGCTCGATATTACCGCGACGATGGAGAGAATAGTCTTCACACAAGTAACGAGCAAAAAGCTTCACGCTCTGCTCAGTAAACGGGATATCAGAATGATGCTTTCAAAAGGTAAACATTACTGTGAGAATCTGACGCACCGCAAGTGCAAAAATTCGTTGCGAAAGCCGAGTGATTAGTCTTTCGCGTGCAGCGGGACTAAAACGGTGCAAACATTGACGAACCTTCGCGTTGGAAGAAATACTGAAGGGACTGCTCGTTTTTGAGAAATAAATTCATTTCGAAAGAGATTCGCGTTCTACTTGCTCAAAGACCCGTGTAACGATCACGGTTTTTGATTAAAAGAAGAACTTTCAATAAATTACCCTCGCAGCCATTTCGAGCAAAACATGGTGTTTTTTGTCGAATTTTCAAGATAATTACACGCCATTTTTGACGATTGGTGTGCGAACAGTATACTCTGCGTCGACGATCGGATGAGAATTGTCAGTTTGCAAAAGGGACGATGAAAACGTTTGAAATAAATGCTGCCTCGGGCGTTACTTCGAATTTATTTGACAAAAGTACTTGAACATTTCATTAAATCGGATCAAAGCTTTCGCTCTCCCCGCCCACGATATATAGCTGTGTATTAATTCACTATGACGCAATAATCTACGCTCTTTCACATTTCTGCTATGTTTTCGTGTTGCATAATTCTCTTTCCGTGGTGAGCCAGGCGAAAAAGTGGGACAAAGTGCAGAGAGAACGAGAAGATACCGGAGGCAATCACGAGCGTCACGTACAGCGACACACAATCGATACGAAAATTCAACGATGAATAAAAGTATAACTAGGCATCAAGCGAGTTTTAAGTGAAGAATAATTCCGCGGTTATGCACGTATTAAATATTCATGAAGCAATCATTTCAAATACAAACAGGATTTCCATCAACTTCGATAGGGTGGGGAAAATAGTTTTCATTCTGCAACAAAATTACCAGTTAAATTCAATCGAAAGAAATGAAAAACTCATCAGAAACACACACAAACCCGTTTCTCTTCGAATTGGAGCACGCATAGATCAAAGGAGCGCGGAATCAGCAAAACTGGACAAACATTGTAGAGGAAAAAAAAGGGATAAAAGCGAAAAAGGTTCGCGTGACTGCGCCGTTAATAATATCACCTTAACGAACAGCACGCCGCAATACATAATTCGTCAAGCTGCGGATATGATACTCATCCGGTTGGGTTCTCCTCATACATTCGACGAGATCCGGCTAACCGAATTAGTTGGCACGTGTGACGATAATATCTCGCTCCCAGAGATTTCAGCGTACGTGCTCAATCGCAATTTACGTCGGGCACTAATATTCCCAGCACTTTCTTACTTCCCCGGATGATAAATCGAAACATTTGATACATTTTTATAATTCCAATCCCTCTCACGCGTGCGTGCGGCTCGAGTATATGCCAATTCGTATTTTCCAAAGCAAACCGCAAAATCAAATGTTTCACGCAAATCGAATTGAGCTCGTCACAGTCTGCCAAAACACGCAACGCTTTTTACGATTCGATTGATTCGACGTGATCGAGATATATTACGCACTATTACCGAAGCTCGTTTGTTAACTCCGTGACATTAATGGATCAGCAATCAGACGCCTTTGCGTTCAACCAGCGCATTTATGAACTCCTCTCGCGTGCATATAAACACTTTTTGCTAAATCTTTCCTTCACCATAAATCACACGAGTTTCATTTTATGGAAAATTACAAAAGAGACACTGTTCGTAATTAATTTATCAATGCTCCTCGAGTATTTGCGAATCTCACAAGTGCATGTGATCGTCTGAATGAATTGAGAAAAGTAATTTGAAAAAACGTCGTAATCAAATCATTGGCTTTTTAACCGTTTTTTTTTTTTTTCTACTTGTAGCTCTAGTGCGAAACATCGGGCTACAGTCTTGTAGGAAAGAAATGTATAACACGAGGGTGGAGGTCGAACGAGAAGGAAGGAGGCTGCAGAAGAGAGAAATGAATATTTTTGACGGACTTTATAGTTTCGGTTTTTCATTTCTCACTCTCGGTCTCAGTCTGTTTAAAAAGGTTCTCGTTGGCAGCCCCTCGCACGGACAAGACGCTCAGATACTTGGCTGAAAAGTTTTTGCTCCACTTATCACCGTGTCCTCGGGGAGAAAGGTGAATTGTACATCTGGGGCGGCGGGAGAGAAGATAAAAGAAGAAGAAAAATAAGTGGAAAAACTCGCGACCACGTATAGGAGCGTCTATCTGATGCAAAGGCTCTTCCATTATGACTAAATTCGCGCCATATAAACTTTACCCACGAGAACGTATGATTTATCAAGAAGGCCGAGAATTAATCATTTTTATTGAAACATTTTTCGCTCTATGTTCCTTTCATGGATATTTGCGAGCACATCCCCCAGCCTTGACTTATCCTCGTCCAAGGAGACGAGAAAATTAATCCTGAATAAATGTTGGATTCAATTTCTGTGTAAATGGAAATGTTAATTCGTTGAGCGAGCGTTTTTTTTTTTTTTTCCAAGTTTTCGCCTATTTTTTCACCTCGCAAGCAACGATTCAATATAATTCTCCTTCCCAGCAGAATACACGTATCTAGTGGAAGAACCACAATCTTGAAAATTTAGTGAAACCCATATAAATATATATTTAAAGGCCAAGGACTTTCGACGATGAGCAGTTTCTTGAAATATAATCTGGCTCATAGCTTTCATCCGAACTTTCATCGTCCGCTTATAAATTCGCAGCGAGTAAAAATTAAAGTCACTGACCTATAAAGTGTGGAAAGAAGAGTGTATATATATATATATATGTGTGTGTGATGGAGGTTTCGTGAACCCTGGCTTTAAGAAGATCTTCATTATTGCAATGGTCGCGCAGCATCGCCATCTCTCGTCTCTTTTTTTCCCTGACTTTCCTCCCAACTTCTTATAATAAACCGCACGTAAACGGAAAATAATTCAATAATCACGAAGAAGAAAAAAAAATTCGACGAGTTCTGCTTTGTGTGCTGCGTTATTTCTCGATTATTATACGTAAAACTAAAGTAACGAACGAAAAAATCGAAATTTCACTCACTTTTCTAACGAACGATAGAATTTCCGAACCATAAATCAAATGGACTCACCTGAAACAGAAAAATATTGAAAAATGTAATGGACGTAGACGTGAAATTATAATTCAAGTGTCAGAGACGTTAAACAATTCCGGGGGAAAAAGTATTGGCAAAATGACGTTGCGTATTGTTGAGATATTCCGAATTTTTTTCAATCTCTATGATTCATGCTAATTGAACAAGAGAAAAAGATTTTCAAATAGCGACTGAAGGATATAGTTTTTCTCAGAGATAACCGTCCGTGTTTGCAAGTTTTTGCGGAGGCTCTCGTCCCAGCTAACGAGAGTTATCCCCGAGGGAAGAAGAAAGATAGTTACATTCTACTCTCCCTCCCGTTATCTCTTCTTTACCCACATACTCTTCCTCCTCTTTCTTCGTCTCTAACTCCTTTTCTCTCAGTGCTCAGTTTTTATTCATTTACCTCTCGTTTTGCATTCACTCCTATTTTTGCCCGTCACATCTCTCAAAAGCGTGGGCACAAACTAGAGGAAACTTTTCATATCCTATGCACGAGCGAAATAAATCCTTATCTGTACGCTCTCGTATACGCGAACGTAGAAGAAATTTTTTTTACCGTCTCGGGGTTTTGCACAAGCTTTAGGCAAATTGAATGTGCGGTGGAAATCGTTCGTGGGAATCATGTGGCGATATGTAGAGCTTTTAAAACTATTTATCAATTACACCGGCGGAATTTTAAAATTGTTAATCAAGGCATTAAAAAATTCCATTTTCCAAAAAGATGAAAAGATCTTTATTATCAATTTTCAATTTTCGGAAATAAATCGATTCTCATAAGAATCCAGCTATAATGGAGCTAACGAAGCGACATTGCTTTTCATAAATGTTTAAGTTCTACGGATCCTTGAAAACGAAATAATCGATCGATTAGTCGGAGCTTATCACTGATCGCTAAACGACACCGTTCGGAGGGACCAAAAACGCAGGTAATCGAGAAACGAAATAGCCTGCAACTAACATGCACATTCAATTTGCATAAATTACATTCGTTCAGTATTCACTTGAGCATTTATACGAGAAAATAAAGTTTGGAAATGCGAATTTGTGTGCGCGCGAGAATAAAGGGGTTTTTTTTTTTTAGGAAATGTTGAGAAATTAAATTGAAAATTCAAGCTGATTGACAATGTATGTGTCTGTATAAATGAAGATCGGATGATTAACCGGGTGTGGCGAGAAGTCCCTGAGGGTGAGAGACACGATGAGAGAGTATCAGAAGGCACACAAGAGGAAAAGCTACTGAGGAGAATACAGGCAGCGAAGGGTGTTGGAAAGTGAGAAGCAGCAAGGGAGAGTGAGCGAGAAATTGTCGATGAAGAGGTGCTTGTCGAAAGCGTTCTCTGCTCCCTCCGTCTCCCTCTTTTTCATCTTCCCTTTCTCTCACTCTCTCCCACTAATAAAACGAGTCGGAGAGCTGCTTCGTTAAATCGACCCGACACTCTCTCGAGTGCACTCGATCGTGCTGCAATCTCGGCGTTTCGAGGGCAGCCAAGGGAAGGAAAGAGAATGAGGAAAATAGAGACCCCGAAGAGAAGATATGATAAATACAGATTATATCAAAAAATAGTCGCAGATAATGCCCAATTACTTCGAATTTTGAATCAGTCCACGAGATACGAACACACGGAGAAAAATGCTGGAAAATTTATATCACATATTACTATGCCACACCATAGTTTTCTGGTGAGAGTGTCGTCCCTCTGAGAAATTTAAGCAAAAACATAGTAATTTTTGTTCAAATTCTATCGGAAATAGCGGAAATTTGATATTTTTCGCCCAATTTTAGATGAAAAATTACTATGTTTTAGCATAGTAATTTGTGATATAAATTTCCCCGCATTTCTCTCCGTGCACTAAGCGTGCGATAGAAACAACAAAAATACGTACACACTCTATGCCATAAATATTAGTCCGAAGTATTTTGCCAAAAATTCACTCAGTTAATCGATTACCCAAAATTTATTCTCCTGCCCAAATTTTCTACGCCAACCCCGACCACGAGAATCGAGCGATCGATTTTCTGAAAATTTACTTATTTCCGACGCAATTTTTAAATTTCATCGACTTCCTTGCATCAAAGACCCAAACACACGTTTAAAGCGAAGACTCTAAAATCCTGTAGTGAATGTTTCTCGATCTTATGAATAAAAAACGCAAGAAAAATCGAGTCGGCCAATAATCAAAAGCGAATGACTAATTATTAAGATTTCTGGGACTATAAATCTCCTACAGCGGGTTAGACTTGAAAAAATTTGACTGCGAACGATTCTGGCCTGTCGAACAGAACCCAGAGATAAATCTACGTACCGAGGTGGTTGCTTTTGCGCTGAATATTTAGCCCAGCGGTTGATGCTAAATAAATTTTCCTCGATCATCAAACCGCACGGTAAAATTCGTAATGCAAACAATAGCAGACAAATGTCGGTCAATTGAAAATTACGCGATGAGTGACAGGGCAGAGAAGGACAGGAGAGAATTCCACAAAGTTCTATACGGTATTAAACGCGTTTCAACACAATTAATGCGACAATTGGTGTATTATCTGTGGAATATATTTCGCAATATGCGGAGTACGAAGTTTGAGCGGCATAGCGCATACAGGGTGTCTTTATTGGTGTGGTTGGTTCGTGAGGCACGAAGCTCTTCTTTTCATTGGAAAATGCGTCGCTCGAACGTGAGCATGAGCGTGCAGAGGTTTGTAAAAAAAAAAAACTGTCAAGAAAATATATCGAGACACAATTTGTCAGGTAATTTTGTCCAATACTCATTGCGCTATGTAGTAAGTTTGATTTAAAACGTGCGGCATGTGCAGAGTCACGAACAACACGGGACTATCGACGTCACATGATTAAATTGCAGACTCGTGTGGAGTGCATCGCGCGAGCGTGTAATGCATCACACATTTCCGAAGCGCATGCACACAAGAGTGAATGGATGTACAAAATACAGACGTGAACTGTAAGGCTACAGTTGGCCTACCGCCGCGCCAGTATGAATTGCTGGGCACATGGCGTACAACACGAACTGAATTATAACGGATTCAAGACAATAACCGCTCGTGGAGTCAAATGCCGGGCTTCCGATTCATCAAGCGATCCCCCGCGAAACGTATATATTTCCCATGGTGACCAAGCACGATCGCATTTTTCTTTTCACTCCTCATCGATGACATTGCGTACAAATATAATAAAAATTGTCAAGCTCTCTCTCGTAAATTGATAAAAATTGGGGCGCGAGTTGAATTTGATCAAGAATTAGGTTGGCGAAAGAAACGCGCAAGAATTGACAAGGTCTGCGGCAATCAGGAGCGGAAAACCTGAGTCTCGTCTGACTGTGCTGCAATGGAACGTGATCCGGTGTGCCTTTTCCGTTCACACGATAGCGCGTTCCGCACAATACCAGACGCACGTGTATAAACGTCTCGTCTATAGAAACCAAAAGGGAAACGTCGTATGTGAGTGAGAGCTCACGGTTGATTGCCAACGTTAAACAAATGATTGGTACGAGAATGAGGTATACCCGGAGGGAACCTGACGAGAGGATCGTCTTACGTTGACAATCTTGCTTTATTCTACTTTATTATTAATTTAAGGACATACGTGTAAATATGAGAGTGTCATAAGTTTCCATAGACGCTCCTGACGTCTGGAGCCTTGGGGACAATGTATTCTAGAAATATCTCGTACACGTAGATAAATACAACCTTCTCTCCGTAACCTTCGTTATCAATACAAACGTATGTATGAGTGAAGCGAATACTAGAGTCAACGTAGGGAGAGGAGTCATTGCAATCGGAGTCCGATTGTTTGGCGACGAAATCGAGGTCGGAGTTGGCAACCGAGCGGCCCAACATCCGCGCCGGCAAATCAGTCGTGGCGTGTCTCTGTACATATATATACAAACACGGCTGATGCACCAACGAGCAAACGTTAGTTGAAGGAAGAGTGAAAAAAACGTTAAAAGAGAAAGCAACTGGAGAGAGAATGGAAAATCGAAAAAACGAGGATCGCTTGATTGAGCAAATCCATTAATTGGCAACGACACCATGCAGACTCCAATCGAGTAATGTGTGTAATTTTTAATTACGAACGATACCAACAAAGCATTTCGTTCTCGATATAGTTCCAAACGCGATATTTCAAAGTTTCCATTTTTCAGTCAGAATCATTTTAGAACCTACAACGAAATTCTATACTGCAAGTTTGCTGAACGATGTCTCGGGATCGACCAAGTTCTGCGCGCAGTTAACCGCAGTCTCGTGGCTGCATATTCCACGAGGTTCGGATGCATCTCGGCACGTTGGTTCCAATCCACACGCCAGCAGCACTCCAAGTTTCGCTCTGTTTCCAAAATGTTATTCTCTCTGTGAATCGAGAAATAAATATAAACAGACAACCACCATTGGGAATTGTGAAAGATTTATCGATCCGCATGATGCACGTGCTACGCATTAGGCTCGAGGACATTCGTGTATCTCGTCCTCAAAGGATAAGGACGATAAGCTAGTTCGTCATTTAGCACGTTCGACTAGCCCGGAAACAAATGGGGCGATTCCGATGAATTTTTTACGAACGGAAAGATTACGACCTCGAGAAGAGATTAATAATGCAAATTCCCAAACGATGTAACGAGTCTTGAAAAAAACATAAAAAGTTGTATCGACGAGCCAATGGAGAGAAAAAATATACGGAGCAAAGGATAAAAGCAGAAGAAGGAATAATAATACGAGGAAGAGTCTCGTATAGTTTTTTCGTATTAAGTCTGTCAATCGATATATCGAGAGTCATCTTGGGTAGCCTGCGGAAAACTCGATCTGAAAATCCTCCCTGACAGGAGTAGATAAAGTGAGAGATAGTCGAAGAATAGGAAAAAAAAAAAACAGTACGATATGCATATCCGATAAATTCGGCGGGGAGAATATCCTGTACACATGTGCGGCGTGAGTTGTCCGCGATCGGACTGGCGAGTCTTTCGAATGCCAATTATTGGGGATCACCAGTCGATGTCAAACACAAAGACCCATAAATGTTTTCTCTCCTATTCGCACAACATGAAACATCCTTTTCGCGTATATGGATTCACATAAACGCGTGTATCTGTCACACTTTTCATATCGCTTTTTTCTCACAATATTTATCTCTCGTGTGTATCCTGCTCATTCGAAATGTCTCGTCGTTGTCTCACGCCTTCGTATCGATTTTCACTGCAATGCTGTATTTCTCTCGCGATAAGCATAACGTCAAGCAAGAATGATGCAGGTCACACTCACATACACACCTGCATATATTATTCGCGATCGCATGGGACGCGTAACTCTCTCGCGAATAAAAAAAAAAAAAAATAGACACGATAAAAAATTAGAAAAAAATCAAAAAATAATAAAATACGACACAATCTCACGCCACAATGTTTTTCATTTCCGATGAATTTATACCGGAGCCAAAAAAATCATTCAAAGAAAGAAGATTTTAGTGAATGGATAAGAAATTTGTTTGCTTACACGATCGTTACCGATGCTTAACTATTTTAATGTTTTCTCTTTGAATTTTGACCGAAAGCCGTGATTGTCGTTAATTACAAAAATAAAAATTGTCACAAAGTTGAAAAACTGCTCTGAAAAATAACATTTTCTCTTTTGTAGCGAAGCAATTGTTTTGAGGATATAATGAAAAAATAAAAAATACAGGACGAATAAATTTGCATTGGAATTGGACGATAGCGGAATAACGCGCGAATATATACGAGACGCAAAAAATATTGCGGTTTTTCTGCATCAGGTGCTACCACCAGAGAGGAAGAACCGTAGTTCAAAGGAATTGTTGCGATATAGTAGTCATACATAAATACATAAATATACATAAAAATATATTCGTCTGCATAGATGACTATCGTGAGAAGTGATGAACAGAGAGAGAGAGAGAAGAGCGATGAATTTCCAAAACTGAAAATTGCCTTCTTCTGCTTGCACAATCAATTGCCAAAACTTTTCACTCACAAAAGAAATTTATTTCTCGAATATTCATAAAGGGCCAGCCATGGCTGTGGGTTCAAAATGCAAAAAAAAAAAGTTTAAAGCTGAATAGGGAAGGAAAAGCTGATGACAATATTAATCGAGCCAGAGGAGTGATGAATTTTAGAAATTTATAATCTTCGGATCCCATCGCGTCGTGCAACTACGTGAATCGAAATCTCACGAGATTTCGAACGCGGCATCACGTGGTTTCGAATGTTTCCGTAGTAACTCCGTTTTTGAGTTACTCGGATGCGTTAAAAATGCGACCGAGTTGGAACAAAAAATTAAGGCGAGTCTGCTTCGTCTCTCGGACCTGTGAGAAGAGCCATTCCCGGCAAGAGAGCACAGTTCCTCGTGGCTCATGTGTGCACGTAATCTCAATACATGCGAGCCAATGACGAGGAGTGTAGCGCACACCACAGACGACAGAAAGATCGAAAGATAGTGAGAGAGAGAGAGAGAGAGAGAGAGGAGGGAACTTGGCCCCGACACAATTTAAAGTTAAGTACTCTAGGCCACGCGGACAGGACGACGTTTAACGAGCTCACCGCAAAGGGGCGAAGGGCCACGGAGTATAGTACCCCCGTCCCGCTTTGCCCTTCTTCACTCTGTTCTTGCCTCCCTGAGTGTCGCCAAACTCTCTACCGTATACTATATTTCATATCGCTATCCAAGGCCTTTGCTCGTTGCTCTCGACGACGCGGTATATTAGAGAATTAAATTATTTACTCGCGATACAACGAGGGCGAGCTTTCTCGCCCGTGCTCCCGATTATACCCGCACATTTCCATCCACACCAATTGTTATCTTTCCCCTTCATTGCCTGTTCCCTACCGGGTCTTCTGCCTTCTCGAAAAATTCACATTTCCACCGTTTCATCTTTTGTCCGCTACTTATGAGTGTTAAAAAGTCGCAAAATCAAATTCCCCGAGAAAACAAAACGAAACGTTCATTTTTTCATCCAACTCGGTCCAATTTTTCATTATATTTTCTGGTTGAGAAGCAAACGTATAAATATCACTCCCAATCACCTTTTTCAACAATGAACATTTTTAAAAATTCATAAAAAAAAATAAAAAATCATGCGTAACCGAAACTTGAGTTAAAATTTCGCGCAGCAATTAAAACTGCAGCGTACGCAGGGCGTTGCGTCGTTGTGCAAGAGGCTGTTGCTAAATGCATAATTAAACTTGCAATTTATGCACGTTAACGCCAATTAAGTTATAATTGACAAAGTTTTGTAACTGTTGCGTCATTCAAACGAGAAATTCTCCGATGAGCAATATCATCATTTATTTTCGAGACATGTATTTAAAATCTGCGATCAAGGATACGCTGGCGGTTATTGAGCTTTTTCCATTACGAAGCTGCAAACCGGAAGTGAGTCCTTGGGAGCGTCAGCTCGAGAAATAAATATTAACATCTACAGAGTAAAAACATTTATTTATGCTCGCAGGAGAAAATACACGTCGTCGAGATAAATTTGCAAAACAACACGTACGTACATGTGCGAAGGTTCCCGTCTATGTAAATGTACGAATCTATATAGAATATAGCGGTTGAAGGTACGATTATATGACAAGAGACAGCTCGAGGGCAAACTTCTGCGTCTCCAGCAGAAGGCGAGAACGAGAGCGAAGCTTTTACAATTATTATATCTCCGCGCGATATAGAGAAGCTTGGCAGTATTGCTGTAATTAATAACACGGCCAAGCGAGACGAGAAGAAAGTATAAAAGCGTATTATTATTAATGAGAAAAGTTATTATTAATATACATAACCAGAGAGTACTTGACAGACGGAGGAATATTCAAAAAATTCATCTAAACACAACCGCAGAAGCCGAAAAAATTTCTTCGGCAAATAAAATCCTTGACCCCGGAAACGAACTACGCATAACGGAGTAAATAAATTTTTTCTATATTTGTTATTCTCGTAATATTTTATTATTGCTCGGATACGCTCAGCTATAAGCTGATCAAATTTCAAAGTTACCAAAGTTGTGATGGTTCGGTAAAATAATCGGTAAAAATACCATCTCGATGAGGCAGAATAGTGGAGAACAATGCGGGGAGGAATGATGCAACAGAATTTTTGTTATTGTGTTCGTGCGGCGAACAACAACGTGAAATGCGTTTCGCCGAGTACTAACGAGAAAAACTATCGATGAAAATGGGAGGGACGCGCCCGATATTACAAAAGTTTTTTTTTCCCTTTGAAACTTTATCAACAACGTAAAAACGGTTAAAGCCTTGGCAGCAACGAGAGACAAATTCCATTCTCATATTCCGTGTTACGAAAAAAAAAAAAAAAAAAACATGCAACGCATTTAAACTCTCTGATAAACTAATATCGAATGAATTTATGATATTTTTTGTTCAGTAACGATGAAAACTCGCAGCAAAACTTTAATCCGATGTTTTTTTATATTGCAACCAATATCGGAGTGCAAATTTGCATTTATCGAATCTCTGTATCGCATTCACTTGCTGGGCTAAAATACATCGCCTACTAAAATCGTAACGGATCCGCCGATAAGCTTCCGCAATGATGAGAATCGAATACTATGAATTAACGCAATGAGTATTAATTCCATTGGACAAGCGCAAATAATGTATACATTTTCGAAAATTCGTGGAAACACCATGAACTCGACTAAAACAACAAAACCAGACAATTAATTATTACAAAATGGTGCTTCGTATATTCATATACCGAGTTGATTTATTTCTTCCTTTCAGAAACTATCTCCATGCTTATTTTACCAAAAGATAAAATAAAAAGGTTCAATTTCACGAGCGAGTGATTTCGAAGTAATGGCATGAACGTTTCCACGTGCACACTCAGTTTGAGGTCGGCTAGAATGATATTTTCGAAAGACATTGCATCGAGACCTGGGCCGTTCTCGAAAAGCACGAACAAACACGTTGTAAAGCGTTTCACGAGTGGTGGTGCGTGTGAGGCATACACGTTTATGAGAAAATGTAACAACGACAGGGAGCTAGAAACCTTGGTGGAAAACGTTCCCTTTCTATTCATTGCGTTTTGTAAACTAGCGCGGTTTCATTGTAAAGACAACGAACAAAGAGTATTCTTCCTCTTCGGCTACTATACGTTCCTGAGGGGAAATGTGACGACGCGATGAGCAAAGAGCTCATCTGAGAGCTCCTCAAACGGTGGTCTTGTTCTACTTATATAGACAGAATGGAAGAGCAATAAAGGGAGGACCAGGAAAGCAAAGAAACACAGGTAAGTGCAAGCAGCAAAGAACAAGCTCCAGAGAGAGAGGGAGAGAGAGAGAGAGAGCGAGAGGGAGGACAGAGAAACAACCTGGCAAAAGAAAATGCAGTTTCAATTTCGTACCTGAACGTCCCTAATTATACTCAAAGACGACTCGAAACAGTGGCCTCGTGTATATATATGAACAACTTTTTAACGAAACAAAGTGAAAAGCTTTTTTATCAAGTAGTTCATATGCACGCTGGAATGGTAAATATTGTGTCATTTTCGAAGCCCAAGCAGCGATGAACGTCACTTTTCTTTCTCTTTTACCCTCCGAGATGAATTCTACGTTCCAGAGGTCCATGCCCTCCAACATAATCTATATAATGAAAGCAGAACGATCTCTGACATGGTGGATTAGATTGAGTTGAATTGGAATGAACGCGTTCCCATATGCGGATATATATATATGTGTATAGAACGTTAACTTGGACATGCAGAGTGAGGCGAACACGTGTACTTCCGTGGCTTCGTACTTCAACATTTTACAGCATGCATATGTATATGTATATATGTACAAATGGATGAAATCAACTAAACTGCGGAGTGGCAGAGGGAATGAAATGAAATGGACGGTGCACCAGTTGGATACGTCAACGTCGAGCTCCTCAATGGTACACGAATTTTGGCTGACCCATCGCAATGGGCTCCGTTGTCCACAAGCCCGAACATATGGATATACCAAATGTATCAAATGGATCATTGATTTCTGCTTTTTCGAGGACACTTTTTCAGCAATAAAATCTCGTATACGTTGTAATGAGTCAACGAGAATATGCAGCAACGTCACCGCATTGTCATTATCATTCCGAACCAAGTTTAATAATTTATTACAAGAAAAAATCGAGTCCAATCGAAATTTTGTCTAATGAAATTTTTTTACGATTTTCATTGACCCAAGAAAATTGATTGATCGTTTGTATTTGTTTTTTTTTTCATAACATGCTTAGAGACGATGTACAAATTACAAAATGCAATTTCGAGACAGAGAGCGAAAGAGCGAAAGAGCAAAATAAGGGGAAAAGTGACGGATCAGAACTTTTGGTAGTTTAGGATCAAGTTGTTCGAGCGTACAACAAGCAAACTAGAGACACGGTAAGCCACCGAGAAGACCCGATAAGACGGTCTGGAAGATTTTGCAAAGCGCAATCAGCTCTATTGACGAAAACGATATCGCGATATGTTTATAAATCGAAAGAGATCAACGAAAAAAAAAATAACCGGCCAAATGCGCGAGCGAGGCTTAGTTATCGATGCGAATTTTGTAGAAAAAAAAATAAAAACAAGTAACAAAGAATAAAATAATGAAACGAACAGGGGATTGTGAAAAAGTTTATAAATAAATAAATAAATTAGTTAAAATTTAAGAAAAAAAAGCAGCTGGATCGTTTTGCTTTTGCGAAAAACAGTAGCGAGTTTGATGCGAATTGACTTTCGGCAAGTTTTGCGTCGGCGGTACGAGGTATGTGCTTTTTTTTGTTCACGTTGTCTTCTTTTGTTGCAACAAGAGAAACACACAAGTTGAAGAGTTCGAGTGTTGAGTGAGATCGTGTTCACGGAGGATATTCATCAAGGTATATAGAGGCTCTTATTAAAAGCAGGTCGCACTCGTTATTGAACCTGCCGGCAGAGTACTCGAGTTTTACAGGTTCCAGCGGAGTGAAAAGCCCGCTTGTGAAAAAAGGGAAGTAGAAATGTTGATATGCAGCCAGCTCTTGTCCACGCATGCACGGATTCGTATTTATTTGGTGCCGAGATTCAATGCAATTTCGAAACAAAATTAATGAAAAGTAAATAGTCTTGATCATTAAGCTTGAAATGTGATGATCCAAATGCGGATGATATTTTGGGCAACATAATAATCGGGCCGCAGCCAGTTGGAAAAAAACGATGATTAATTATGAAAATATGAATGAATATGGTGGATTAAATCGCTCCAGGGGGATTTAAAGCGTAAGAGATGATACTCTCTGTATCATGTTCGCGAGTCGTCCAATACGTTCCATTCAAAACGTCTGTATTGTCGCAAAAACCTGCATATGTATGTATTCACAAAAAGATTGCCAACACACGTACGAGCGTATACGTATCCAACGAATATACATATTCTTGCCTGGTTCTCGTCAGTTGGAATTTCTATACAACGATTTTCCTGTCCGAGAACTAAACAACCCGCTGAGTACCTGTTGAAAAATTCCGATTTTTCATTCATATGTACGCGCTCTTTCTCGCGGTCTCTCTCGCTCTCTCCATCGTTCGAGGGTTTCTCCCTGGTACGAGCCACCACATATTTCCACACAAAATCACATACCGACACACATATAAATACATACGTATAATGCATGGAAATAAAAAAAAAAGAGAGAACAAAATAAAATAAAAATTCTCCCCATACGTTGGACCGTATGGAAATATCCAATGATTCTGCTCAATAGACACAACGCGAAAAGATGAACGTGAAAAGATACGGAGCCTGTGTACATATTCGAAAGGAAAAATTCACTAAAGCCCTTCGCGCATTCACTCGCTCATTATTGTTATTTCCCGAATATATTCCGCCTGAATTAATTCGACACTTGCTTTCGTACATTTCCATAGCAAGAATTTCGTATATAGTTGCCACTCGCGTCGTAGTAGAATTCTGTCGGAGAAAAACCTCCAACTAAAAATTTCACACTTCAATTCAAATAGAACGCAAGTGAAACGCGATACGACGCGAATTATCATCGTGACTGTACTGTATTAATTAACATAAAAAATAGTTTATCAACCTTGAACCTCAAAGATCAATTCCGCTTTTTCCACGATGATAATTAACCTCCAAGAATAACGCAATGATGCTCGTGCTTTTTCTGTTGCATAGTTTCATTAAAACCGCTGTAATCTCGATTCTACGAGAGTGAGAAACTCATTATGCAAGAAATACATAATCTTTATTGTTCGGTAATGCATGGGTTTGCGAAAAAGTGAAGGTGCGATAGTTACTCGAGGTTGTCTTCGAAAAAAAAGTTGGGAGCGGAGGATCAACAGTGATAAAGGGTGCAAGGATCCGAGAGAGAATTAAGGAGGAATACTTAGTTTTTCATTTTCTTCCTTCAGCTCTGCCGCCTGTCTCGTTAGCAACCAGGCGTTAACGTCATTATCCTCAAGTTTTCACAAGTGGCATTAGCACCAATGCAAGTACAAATATCTTCGACGGGTTGTGTATAATTTATGTACGCGCGTTCTTCGCCCTGTTGCGTTGATGCATATACCTGTGTGCTTTCGGTTTCGAGTGAGTTCAATTGATGATATTCCAGCGACAATACAATCGGATCCGATAAAACTTGAAGATAACAAAAAATAGGCCAAATGTTGTGCCTTCTGATGAATTTTTATTCTGTTATCTGATCCGAGCTTCGAGACGCTGATGGGAATATTCTGGGCAACGTAATTTTCAAAGTGTGCGAGAATTTTTCAGAAAAACTACGAATTACGATGCACGTGAATATTTCGAGTATTCAGAGATCAACAAATTCATGTTTGGGTTTCGTTTAAAGATGAAAAAATGTCGGAAAATTGTAACGGTTGTCTATT
This sequence comes from Hyposoter didymator, assembly GCA_037952995.1. NCBI lineage: Eukaryota > Metazoa > Arthropoda > Insecta > Hymenoptera > Ichneumonidae > Hyposoter > Hyposoter didymator. Next base: position 10,141,341 of record JBAJMU010000004.1, read on the forward strand.
GGATGGGAAAAAAGCGTCAATTGGCCGAGGCAACTGGTGGTTAATTGGAAAAATAGTGCAATCATAATATCTCGCGGTCATCAGTACGAGCCAAGGACAATTTTGTTTCCGCGAGGTTATCCATAGTCCGAGTGTAAATTTCGCTATTTCAGACCGCGGTTGGCTCTCTGCTCATCAGTCTTTTACGCTTGGGGAGCAATTAAATGTTATTTAACGACCAACTCAATTACCCAGGAACGATTGTTAGCTTTTACACAACACGTACATCCGACTGCACACGATCAGAGCATAAATAACAAGCTGACGTATAGCATTTATTAGCATCTTTAAAAATTTATTGAATTTTTGTTTATTATTTTTTTCTTCCATAGCACTTTGAGTTCATTAGCATTATGGCAGTTTGGAGAAACGAAGAAAGAACAAAAATGGGGAGTGAAAAAAAAGGATGAATTTTAATGAGAAACTTTGATCGTTTTTCCGTCGCGGATTTAATGAATCCAATTGAGTAGATGCTCTTGTGAATGTTTTCCGTAACAGCGCCGATTGAAAAGGAAAAGGGACAACCTTTAATAATGAAAGTAGATGAATTGGCTCACCGGAGCCTGTACATTGCGTCTGACACATTGATGAATAAAAAAAAAA
>JBAJMU010000004.1:10142003-10173261 GCA_037952995.1 Hyposoter didymator
ACACATTGATGAATAAAAAAAAAATAAAAAAAAAAAAACAGGCACAAGAATGCAGCGGCTTCCTACCCCTTTGTCCGTATTTTGCCTCTCGACATTCTTCCGGATGGCATTTTTATCCGCATCGCTGTCTTCGTAGCAAGAGCTCACTCGGAATAATAATTTAAAGTTTCGTCGAGGGGTTGACAACAACTTGCATTCGTTCTCTCGTAGTTATTCGCTCTCTCCTGCTGTGTGTTCGCGCGACGAATACGAATTAATGTTTGAGAATTTGTCCAGCAATTTTTTTTCTCCTCATAGCCAAGTTTTTTGTCTCTCGTCTGTTCAAAGTCTCGAGTCAAAAAGCGTGAAAAAGAGCTCTTTAGTGCCAACACGAAACTGCATTCATTTTCGTTAATTATCCGCCTTTTCCAATTTTTAATTAAACTCCAAAAATTCTGTACATCGAGCCAGAGACTTTGAAGCTTTCATTTCCCAAGTCTAAACCTTTCTTTCAATTTGCATTTAGATTTATATGCATCGACCGCGGTACTTGGACGCAGCCAGTACTGGGTTGGGTGACCGCTTAACCACACAACAAGTCGTGCATCGACCGAGGGAGCGAGAAACAGTTTTTCCACGTTTCTAATTGCGCTAACGAACGGAAACTCAGGACAAACACAGCCACCTGTATCAACGAGGTTTTCGATTGTTCCCCTTGCCCCGTTCTAACGGCCATACACTACACAATTTGAGAAAAGAGTGGAATGGGGTTATGGAAGCCCACACGTGTACATGCGAGAAAATAAAAACCATAAACCAAAAATATAGAAGAGGTAAATGCCCTTCGAAATAAATGCGCCCAACAAAATTTGCAGCTATCCCATTGTCCGCTTGGCGGTGCCCAAATTAATGAATAAATAATACATGGTCATTACCGGAAATGTTTCCATGCATTACGAACCATTGAACAGAGTCATAACAATAATTCCCTAATTATTCATACACATCGGAGCTTATTAATCAATATAACCAACGAATCTCTCCGTCTGTCTCCCCCACTCGACATATAAAAATAAAAATAAACGTACCAGCTTTTTCGTTCCTACGTTGCCGTCCAAACGTTTCGTAACGAATAAATTTTCCTCTATACACGCCAATTGTTCTAGAAACCTTTTCAGTTCAACAATATATGGAGCCAAAGCTATAGTTCATTGACCTTATGCCACCATATGAAGGAAATTCAAATGAAATAACGTCAAAATTCCAACCGACCACACATCGTGTAAACTAAATATTGGGGCTCGTTCGATTTTCTCGAAAGACTGGATAACCAATGAGAGTCTACCGGCGCGCCATTGCAAGGTTAATTCCTAATTATATTGAAAAACGTTGTCGGGAATTTTTATCTTTTATTCGTCGAAACAAAACGTACAATCGGTATAGTCGATTAAAGTGTCGATCGATATTTAATAAACATAAGCTGCTCACCAAGAGCAACAATTTTTGGTACAGTTTCGTGTTGATAAACGAACGAGGGATGAAAATATAAAAATTGACGATGTAATTATTACGAAAAAATAAGTTTATCGAGGTTTGTTTGGTTGGAGAATAAATTCAACGAATTTCATGAAAACGAGAATATGGTAGAGCAGCGTGGAAATGTAGGGACTCGAGGGATGAAGAGAAAAATCTCGTACAGTGAGGAGGAAAGTGTGTATACGGCAGCAGTTCAGTATCGCGGGGGCTTGGTTTTCTCTGCTCTGTTTTTCCGTCCATTTTTCTCTGCCTTCGTCTCTCTATTTCTCTCTCTCTCTCTCTCTCTCTCTCTCTCTCTNCTCTCTCTCTCTCTCTCTCTCTCTCTCTCTCCCTCTCTTTCCCTCTCTCTCTCGCTCTCTCTCACTTCAGGTCTCTTTCAGCATACATTTCTCTGTCACCGTTGAGCGTGGAGCGGTAGTGGCGGTGGCGGCAGCGGCGGCACAGAGCCGCAGGAGAGCAAAGCAGAGAGAAGCATCTAGGGTTGGGCCGAAAATCGATGAGGGTTTCTCTCGCGAGCTCGGTGGATGCGACGGAGCACCGCCGAGCTTTCAGAGTACTAGCAGCAGAGGCGGCAGGCAGGCAGGCAGGCAACGGGGATCCATTGCTCTCGACGCATAGACGACGTAGTGCGAACACACACGCGGGCGTGCCATAAACTGACACGCGAAATAACGGGTAACGAGGTGGCTCGTGGCCACTTTTTCCCAGATTTCTTTGCAGCGAGAATCAGGCAAACGCGATATTTAAGACAAATAAACGAATTTCTACAGTAAGAAAGAGAAATATAAACCAAAGAAAGAGAGGCAGTGGCTCAGTGGTAACGAGCCCGGCTCCCACACAGCGGGCCCCGGGTTCGATTCCCGCCGCCGACACCAATGGATTTTTCTAAGTGTCCCAAGCTGTACTCTCTGTGGTTCGGAACCCACGTAAAATAGTAGGTCCATCGAGTTAAGTAGTGTGGAATAAAAAGAAAAATTGGGAGATAATAACAAAAATTGTGAGATAACGAGAACTGTGGAAAAAAACTCGAACATGTAAAAACCCGAGAAGGGTATGCATGGGAAAAACTCCATTACTACTACTATAAACCAAAGAATACCGAGAGAATAAAAACCATGAGCGGAGAGGCACGAAAAGAGTCAATTAACGCTTCTCGAGGTCCAAAGCGATAATGAGGAATGAACGCGAGGAAATTCAACGATTTAACAGCTCTCGATGTTTCACATCGTCCGCTCAAAATTCTCCAGCAACTAAACTCCACAATATCAGCCAACCATTCCATCCCTTAATTGTTGTATTTTTTGTTTTTTTTTTTTTTTGTTTTTCACTCTCANGTTTTTTTTTTTGTTTTTTTTTTTTTCGTTTTTCACTCTCAACGTATCGTTTCTCCCTGCACGAGCATCGTCCTTCCGAAGTTAACGAGTGTTGACACAACAGCGAGCTTACTTTGCGGTCGCGTGGTCCAATGGCAATGAGATGCGAGTATAGCGCGTCAATGCTCATTGAGTCGAGACGGACCGTCCCTCAGTCGTATAAATATATCTACACGCATGCATTTATGTGAGTATACATGAAGACGCAAAGCTCTCGGGTATCACTGAAGCATGAAATGCGCATAATTTGTCGTACGTGTACACACGAGCCAGTATTTATACTCATGGAATATATTGTCCATAATGTTATAGTATCGTCACAAGTACGTGCTTCAATTACACCCACGCACGAGCCTAGTTAACAACATCTCGACCAGCGCGAGTACGCGGAGTCAAATGCAAAACTTTAGGCAAAAGAAACAAAAACGCTAATAAATACACATCGAACACGTACTCACTATGTGACAATACGAATATCGTCTCCCATGGTTTTTCGTACGTGTGCCCATCACGTGGTACCATGAATCGATTTTTTTAAGGACGTTTGCCTGATTAACGAATTAACAAACGCACATTGATTAGAAAAACTCGAATACCGTAATCGCGGTGTCTACAAAGTGACCGTTCAAAATGAGACGCGCATCCAAATCAATTTGTGGTATTATTCTCATTATTTGTATTTATCACGTAGCGACGTGAACGGGAATGGAATTTTGTCACGAAGTAAATATAAAAAGTTGGCGGCCCAAGGCGATTAAGATATCTTTGGTTAATGTTTGGCCGGGCATAACTGTAAAAAGAAAAGACAAAAAAAAACACACACACACACACAGTTATGAATGAGATATTGCAGAAAATGTGAGAGGGAAGTATCTACGAGCATTCGAGAATTCTCTTTCATTCAAGCGACACACAAGTGTACGAGGTTTCTTCTTCCCTAAATTAATATTCCCCCTCGTTGACACTATCCCGAGTTTTTTTTTTTTTTTTTCTTCATTTCGTTCCTAAAACTTCGTTTCACAAGCCATCCACCGACTCGACATATTCAATTAGCGAGCTGTATATTTTTTACTTCACAGGCAAAAGTGAATTACCATCCCATTACGAAACATCCCGATATTTTTTTTTCCTTTTCCTTCATCCTCTCGATTTATCTCCTTGCTACCTTTTTCACTTCGTTACCGAGACAAAAGCGGAGATGAAGACGAAACGGCGTAACAAAAGAGAATGGATTAAAATTTCAGTCACATTCTCGCGATACGAGTTAATGAAAAAAACGTATACATTTAAAAAACAACATTTTACTGACGAGGAAAATTCAACTAATACCTATCCAGAGGGGGATGTGAAAAGCGAGAAACTCCCTGAACAGAATAACTGACACAGTCAACATTTTATTTCACCCTAAAAAGCACAAGCAAAAAAAAATGCAAACTCGAATTGAACGAGTCAGAATTCGCGTTTCTCGAATGAATGCCTCGTTCCTCAAATTATTAAGAAGAGCGAAAAGAAATGGAACTCATATTAAAAAAAAAAAACTGCTACGGAACTGCGGCTGTAAAATTATCCCCGCCACACTTTTCACTGGCTCCGCAGTCTCGTGTTTTTCAGTTTTCATTGATGATTCCCCCGACACACCCAAAAGTTACAAAAATGGTCAATCCAAACGCTCGCGAGCTCAAACAACGCAAAACTCTCGGATTCCCTCGTTTCACGAATTGCTCGATTATTAGTGAGAAATCCGACGACACGCGCTTTCATGAATCGCCATAATTCTTTCGGCAAACACACGCATGCTCATTAATTCAATAAAAACTAATGATGTAATTAAACGCAGTCATGAGGAGCAATAGTTTCATATTTCAATTTAATAATTACTCATGAACTTGTGCTCCACGTTCCAAAATAAAAATCAACTCGGATTGATGGATTAATGAAAAAATTGTGAACGGACAAATAAAAGAATTTCATCATTTATTAGTCTCAGTTCTTCGTAATTCTTCTGGGGAATGGTTTATTCTAAAGAAGTATAAAACACTCATTGCACAATCATTAGTGACAGAAGAATGAATCACTACTGTCGGAGCACTGATCCCTCGCGGTTTCCATATCGATGATTATACGTGCTGGTGGGACTAGTACGAATGGCGGACTAGCAAAGATCAATGAAGATTAGTGCTTATTAATATTTTCCCGGAGGGGTAATTACATAGTCGAATCTCATTATTGTTACGTGGAGGATTTGAATGAGAGAATGATCGTCACAGCGACAAAGAGGAGGGAAAAACCTTGATCGTTCGATGATGATTACTCTGCGCGGGATATCGATCTTTTTCATGAAAAATTACATTCTGAATGACGAGAGAAAAAGCAAATTTTCAGTGATCCCCCGAAAAAAAATGAAATTATTAACGATTGATAAAAATGATAAAAACCGTAGGTACGTGATATTAATTCCCGGAGCCAAAACGATATCAACATTCCCGTATTTACTTTTATATGAAAAATTTTTCGCAGTTAGCAGTTGGCGCAATAAAACAGAAAAAAAATTATGAAAAATCTATACAAAACGTGCATTTCTCGGATCGAGTAAAGAGAAAACGTTTGTATAGAGATTCGACCCCGGATAAAAGTTTGTACGCGACTGTCACGCGCACTGATTACGATCGACCTTTGATAACATTGCAGCGATGCATCATCATAAACGAATCCCTTTTCCTTTGAGTGAAAACATGCCGACAAATTTCCATCGATATTTATATCGTTGGACAAATAAATGAAATATTTTATATTAAAAAAAACGTCAAGTAGGTATAGCCTACGATCCGCATTCCGTACACATTCCGCATTGAGTACGCAGTCAGCCTTGTTGTTCGTGTACAGGCTGACAAGAGTTTCCCCAGCGGGCTGCACAGAGGCTTTAGAGGCAAACTCTCCAAAGAGAAGCCGCACACTGAACGCGTTTGTTTCAGCCAGATTCGTGCCGATCAATGCCATATATTAATATCTTTCGACCCGTGCGCATGGATCGCAAACTAAAATCCCCCCCGAGAAATTTCCTCATTGACTAAAGCGACACTCTGTATTACACTTACTGCCCGACTTCCTCGTATACACTCGCTGCGCTATCGATTATGGTGAAAAATGCAAAGTCCCTCGATCGCTAGAGTTATCCGCGTGTTGTCGCGGCCTTTGCGAGTATAAAGAAGAAGGAAAAACCGCGCTAGCCAACAGTAGTATGTGTGTAAGTAAATGTACACCTACACGGGCGTTTTGACACAAGAGAATCTTCTGTACAAATTTATCGAGCTGAGTAGAAAAAAAATCCAATGAAAAAAAAAACAAACAGACAAAAAAAACAAAACCAAAGTTCCGAGTGTCTTTTCGATTCATTCAATATTCAGTGATGAAAAAAAAAAACAGAAGAAGCGGAGTTTCCTTAGGAAATAAAAAAAAAACGCCACCACATTTTGACGAATTCAGCGAAACGTCGTTTCTTAATGAAACGAACGATTATTCGGATGATCGTATAAACGAAAGGCGCGTGTGCGATGAAAATTATTTCGCAAAAATAGCAAGAAACACGAGCTTATCGCGAGAAGCGGAAATTTATTCAAATGATCGTATAAAACGAAGGAAAAAAAAAAGCATGACAAAAGAAATTGAATTGAGAGCGACTCATTCGCCCAGTTTCGATGATAAGAAACAAAGAATCGGGGGAATAACGTGTGCGCCAGCTCGTACAAGATAACGGTTGCGTCACGCAAGAGACGAACGTTGGAAATGGCGTGGTTTCTCGTTTCTTCGAACCAAAATTCGCTAATCGAGAATTTTCCATGCGACTGGGAAAACTTTTGTATATTCAAAATCTCTCCGTTTTTTTTTAATCATAAAAATTGTAACTTTGGCGTCATCGACGATGGCGAGCACATCAAGACTCCGGAGGCTCCTAAAAACTGTTACATCTGTGAAATGCGACATTTATTGGTTTAGAAGAAAATTTTACGAGTTACGAAGCGACGCCAGGAAGTAGTGCATTTAAAAAATTTACGATCGTATATTTTTCTTACGCGAAAAGGAAGATTACGAATTTTCAGTTTCGAAACAGTGGAATATGATAATGACTACGTACACGTCAAATTCAAAGTATACCGTTCTGAAGAAACGACTTTTTTCAATGGGAGAACCCGACAACTAAATATTTTTTAACACAAAGCCATTTTTTTCCACATTGGATGTTCCTCGCAGTCAATATTGCACAACGATTCCTCTCATTTATTCGATAACAAAGAGGATTGTGTACGACAAAGTAAAATTGAACGATCATTAGTTTCAAAAAACTCGAAAAAGCAACTAAAAGTAGTTCAAAAGCGTGAAAATCAATGAAATCCCAAAATCTCAAACAACTTATTAATCCAAAAACCACAATTTATTCCAAGTAGAAAGATTTGTCGGGTAATCGAGTTTTACAGAGTAAAAACGATGTGATGCTTAGCTCGACATGAACAACGAGCCCTAAGACTGGTACTGCATAAAATGCACGCACGTAAATAAACCAGACGTATATACAGAGAAAATTTCGAGCAACAACTTCGCGAAGCTTAAGGTGAGTATATAAACGTCGTCTAATACCGAATAACGCTCTGTAGACATTCTCCTCCCTCACTTTCGCTCTTGGTCCCTCGCCGCGATGGCAACGTGTTCGTATTCCGCGCAGGAGCTTTCCCGCGCCCAGCTTAAGGCTCGCGCGATATCTTGCATAAGGAAGGAAGATTATTTTACCACCCCCGAGCGAGTGTCCGATTATACAGGTCGAGAAATTGGGGAAAAAGGAAAATGAAAAAAAAAGTACCGAAAAAACGAGATAGAAAAAAAAACGACTTCATATCGCTAGGATTGCTCTTTTTCTCCGACTCCAGCTTTTACTTAACACCCACAGATTCCACATATAAGAACCACAGGTATATCCAGTCGTATTCATTTTCTCACCCCAGGGGCCATCACGTGTATGTGTGGCGATTGAAAAATGTCTATGAACTACACATATGGCTTGCTGCACATTTTTCCATTTGTTCAATGTCCTGTAGGGACACGAAAGTGAAGACGAGAGGGCGGGTAAGAAAAAGAGGAAGAGGATCCAAGCTCTACGGGAACGTTTATCGCGCTTCTTTATGGAAATTTACGCCACCGCACACACTGTCGAGGGGGAACGTTAATTTCTTCTTTTTCAAATGTATTTACCGAGTTTGATCTTGCATGAATATTGCAAAAGTAAATCCTTAAAGCTGTGACGACGCTTCAATCAGATAAATTGATAAAATGATTGCTCAAAAATTGTGACGAACGAAATGTTCAGTGAACACTCATCAGCCGTAATGGAAATTTGAAGAGTTGTGATAATCACGATCATTTTCCATAATTCAAGTGTAAATTTTGTTGTAAAATATAAACTGTTCATGCATCAGTAGAATTAGATGAAAATTGATTGAGTATCTTGCCGAAATATTTGCAATATTCGTAATGAACGATGCACCCGAGAGCAAGAATGAAATTTCAATAAAATGTTCGCTTTGTGCAGATGGAACGTATAATTAATTTAATCAATTCGAGTACTTTTTGCGATTGCAGTAATTTTGAGTGACAGCGGTATTGGAACGTGCATATAGAAATACGTGAACACGCAGAGAAATATATATTTGAAATTTCACGGATCCCTCGTATTCCGCATCGATATTATATTCTCAGCTTGTACAGAAAGGAACACAAAAAAATTGGAGCGTTCGAATCAAATGATTCGGCGGCTATGAGCGTCTCCGGCCTTTGCGAATATCAATTTTTTCTCGCCCCATTCCTGGATGCTCTTCGACGCCGATGCCGCATCGATAACGTTCCGTCATTCTCCGCCGTGCTTTGCGCTCCGTAAAAATGTGTTTACATGCCGCACTTTCAGCCTCGTTTTTATTTTTACGCACAAACGCTTCGACCTGGACAAAACGTACCGCGCTACATCCACGTAATCAAATTATAGGATGCGGCGCAGCTCTTGACAAATTTGACGAAACATTCCCAATTTTTGCTCCGAAATTCGTTAAAAATGCAATTTGTTGTGCTCCGAATAATGAATTCGAATCGAAACCAATGATGCGTGTGGATTTCCCAATGGGGAAAATCATCGACTAACAAAAGTAGCGCACAGGTAAATCCTATCGCCACCAATATAAAGAAATATTCTGGCGAACGTTCCATATAACTCTCCAAACTTTCCAACAAAATCTTCACCCCTTTGCAGTTACAGTTTTTACTTTGCTTGTTTCGTTCTTGCTCACTGTTTTCCGTAATCTATCTCTTTTTGCATAGTTCCACCGATTCTCAACCAAGAGCTCTTATTCCTCCAATCCGGGGAAAACTTTGTAAACTCACTAAACTATCATCAGTTGGAGGCGAAAGAAGAAGCGGGTAAACGGGGTATCTCGGTGGAATACCTGGCAAAGTTGACTATAAATTATTAGTAGTCTGAGAAGAAACAAAACGAAAAGAAAATTCCAACGAACTTGAAAATTCTCCAGACAGTTTAATATCACGAAACTTTTGTATTTTTTCCTGCTGCTCCTGCTGGTTCATTTCGGGTTATTTATTAGAGGATGCATATTCCAATTACGGTTTACGAAACGTGCGAAAAGCGAGAACTACGAACAACGAAATACCTCGAGCGACGTATATGTTGGAAAAAAAATTATACGAATGATATGAAAACAGTTGAATGTAAAACCGACGAAAAAATGGGCATAAAAAGTGAAACCAAAAAAATCAGAGAAAAACCATATCGTATGGATATTCCGGTGCAAGTTTCTCTCGCACAGAAGCTTCACATGATGGTTGATAGTTCAAAAAGTGTAGTGAGAGGACATCAGGCAGAGGAGATAGGGAAGAAAACAAAACAGCGAATGAGAGAGAGAGAGGAAAAGAGGAAAAGAGAGAGAGAGAGAGAAAGAGTTACAGGAACGGTGCAATATTTCCGTTGAGCGGAACAAGCCTGCATTCTCGTGAACGGTTATAAGGCGAGAAGTGTATCCCCCTGCCTTCCGCTCTTTAAACCGAGTCCCTAGGGGAAGCCTGTTCGCAAAATACGAGGCAGTTGTTTCCATAGATCACAAGCATCGATGTTATGGATGTTGTTATATCATCAGAGAATGCTCCAATGGTTATTTCAAGAATGTCTACGGAAGTGGCTATGACACACGTGTACGATCGAGTGTCTCGTGGTATTTCTTAAAAAGAAAAAAGCTCGAGAAAACAATGAAAAATATTTGTTCATTCCTAAAATCAGAAAATTCGCGACCGCCGCCCTGGGTTGCTGCTGCATGTATATTTCTTTGCAGCACAAACTTTCCACATCGGGTCAAATTGACCCAGCAGGTCACTTTGCAGGTTTTTAACAAATCTTCGCGAAACAGCTGTTTTTTTTCACCAAAAATCATACAATTATCGACTGAGAAATGGTTTGAAAAAACTCGATTTCGGCTGGGGTCAAATTGACCCAAGTGTTCAGGACTCTTCGCAGAGCAGCTGTTTTTTCGCATTGTTTTTTTTTCGCCAAAAATCATACAATTCTCGACTAAGAAATGGTAAAAAAAAAAACGCCATTTCAGCTCGGGTCAACTTGACCCCATGTAGAAACCTGCTGGCTAACCTGCCGTCACATTACTTTAGTATGGGTGTTTGTTTTATGGATGGTAAAAAAATATGCCAGACAAATGTGGTCCTGCATGTTTAGTATACGTTCGAATCCCTCGGGCGCCTACTTTTTCTACTTGACATGTTTCTTTCTCTGTTTTTCCGTAACACTGGCTTTTACAAATATATCCGCTGGGATTATGCCGCGTGGAGGTTAAAACACGAGCAAACGGGGAAAAAACGGCCAGGCATATCAATCTTTTTGGCTACAACGGAATATTCGAGCTAAGTGAGTTCACGAGAGTAACGCTCTTCAGTTACGCAATCTTCTCTCAAGCACAAACCATTTCCCGCCAACCGATCCAACTAATTTGTAGCAATTTTTCAACCTCCCGCCCGAGATTTATTCCAATCATGAAAATTCCACGACTTCATTTCGTCCACATAGTTTTTTGATATTTCTCCTCGAAATTTCGTCCAATCTCGTTGATATTTTGGAAAACCGACGCCGTTATAAATCGTAACAAGTCGCGAGAAATCTATTCGTTCGGAATCGTGCCAAAAACCGTATCTTCATTTCACCGACGCAACTTTTTAATTCCCAAGGCAAAAAAGAAAAAAAGATAGAGAGAAAAGCCAGCGTGCATTCTATCAGGAAAAAGCTCGTTTCAACAAAATTCATTCCGCTATCTCCCTGGCGCTAAAATAATTAAGTCAACGCAGAATTATTTATGGCTACAGTTAAATTATATTTTTCAAACACCGAGAAAAACTTGATGAACAATATAATAATAATTGTAAGAGACTCCTGGATACCCAGGCATGTCGTTGCGAATCCTAGTCGTGGGCAAAATTCAAAGTCTCTGTGGATTAACATGTCGAAAAACGGCAAAGTGTTCAGGGATACGAGAGGGGACGGTTATAATTATGCAAACGAGAGGTCTACCTGAAAATAATGATAAATACCGAAGAAATAACTGATGCACTGATAAATACTGGTGAATAAAAAAAAAAATGAAAAATACAAAAAATCGTTGCATAGAGAGAACTAGAAGAGGAAGAGCGAGTGGCAGTCCATATCGCATTGATGCTGGACCCGATAAATTTCCAAGTTCGGGGTACAAGTTTCAACTCTCGTTTGGCATTTCGAACGCGGCAAGAGGGACCGCGAAGCTAAGAGAGAGAGCAAAAGAACGAGATTGAGAGAGAAAGAGAGAGAGACATATATATACAGGAGAATACGAGAAACGAAAAAAAGTAGAAGAAGAAGAAGAAGTAGAAAGAGGAGTAAGAGGAGAGATCTCTCGCGTCGTAGCTGAATAGAAAGCGCGTCTCAAGCCAAGCACTCGCTTTCCTGGGTGTCGGAGAAGCCGAATAATCGATAAGGTTCTTGCCAACGTTCGAGCAAAGTTCCGAGAGAGTATCTGGCCGCAACAGACCCGAGCTGGATTTCAGTCGCATCCTATACTTTTATTCGCTAACGCCAATCGAGTCTGTCTGTGTGTGTGTGTGTGTGGAAATGGTTTTTGGCGCGCGCACTTCCTGTCAAAGATTGCCAATCCAACTCGCTCGAAAGCGTGCATTTGACAACGAGATTCAAATTTTATCTTTTTTTCAATTTCATCGCGCTTTCGATTCAATTTCAATGATTCCATGCATGATGAAACGGAAAGTATAGAAAAGTGTCTCGACAATACACGAGTGTGTGGACAGTCGGTGTGTGGCTTGGACAATCACCGCAAAGTTAAGCAGCCTCGGGCAAGGCCAATATACTCGGTTGGATGACGGCGACTCAGCCATGCACCGAGACTAGCGCATCAATGGCAGTGCGAGCGGCGCTTTCCCGAGCTTCTGATAGATTTTCCATAGCGCATTAAGAAAGAGTAGCTATGGGCAACACTCTGGGGAGGCACGGAGAAGCGGGAATAATGAAGCAAAACGCGACAGGCTCGCAAAAACCCTCGATAATCCGCAAAAAGAATAGAAAAGTAAAAATAAAAATAAAAACGATTCGGGAATTGGCGAAAAAACGTATTGCGCAGAGCGTCGCGAGCCGACTTCGATATAATTGCCAATGGAGTAGAAAAATCTGTAAAGGCATCTGCTTCATAAAACACTTATAATACGAGTGTCGCAACAAAAGAGCCTCGATCTTCGGGACAACGAACACATACACGCGACAAGTGTCGCACACATGCGCGAGAATGATTGAGAATTGAAAAATAATTATTTCGTCAAAAAAAAACTCATAGTAAAAAGCAAGAAAAGAGCAGGGGATCGCTTAAAGGGGAATGTTCGATACGTAGGGTGAATGTAATTGGATAAAGCGTCAGGTGCTCCTTGCTCGTCCCTCGTTTCTCAGGCTCATCAAACCCGCATTTCCTGATGCTGTTCAATATATATGCAGATATATGGAGCATTTCACGTTGAGTTTACACTCCCTAACCCTGACCCCGTTCCATTCATACAAATATTTTTCCTCATACCATTAGAAAAAAAAAAACGAATAAATTTTTTCACATTATTTCGTTCAACGATTTTTCAGATTCTTACAGCTACTTCAATTTATGACTTTCTGTTTTATCCTCCTGAGGTCAAACTGCTATAACTCGAAGGGCGAGATAGCGTGACTATGAGCAGTAGCAAGTTTCCCCAGTTTTTCCAAACTTTCGTATAATAAAATGCAACAAATTTCCAATACGAATATCGCTGCCCCTCTGCTTTTGATTTATTTGCCACGAAACTGGATATTTTTCTGAAAGGGCACTACCGACTTCCGGTTTCAAACTTCCAAACGTGACGTTACAACTACCTGATTTATTTCCAAGCAACAAAATCTTCGAAGTAACAACAATTATTGCTTCGCACAAAATAATTGCTCAACGAGGTATTTTTTTTTCTTTTAGTCCAACGATTATCTCGTTGATGAAGATCCACAGCTTCTGGCAACGAATATAAAAGCGAGCTTTAATATTGTACAATATCGTCTGGTTCCCGATAAAAAAATGATTTTCCCTTAATGGAAAACCAACAGAACATTTGTTTTTCTTTTTCATGTTTTTTCGAAAATGTTTGCATGAAAAAAAGTGATGATTCGAAAATTCCTATCGGTTTAAAAAAATGCAATGATTCTACGACTGGAAAAGCCCCAAGGTTCGGGACAGTAATGATGAAGAGAAATTGCCCACCTTTATCTATATACATGCACAGAGTTATGTCGAGTATGCAGCATGTGTTTGCCAAATTCGATGTAAAGGAGCCTAGATTCAGTGTTGAGTATCCTGGGGAGAAATCGTTGGGTATAACTCGATCAAACACGAGACTGGTAAATGAAGTGTCTGGGAATCAAGATCCCCCGATCTATTCGCAAATCAATTCAATCTCGAGTTGTATTTGTTTAACAATCTCGTCTGTAAAAACCGCCGCCCCTGCGTACAACGATAATAATAATAATAATAATAATAAAAATTGAGATGAAAAAGTGAGAAAAATCCATGGCAATTCGAAATGAAAAAGGAAGAAAAAAAATCGTACGAAGAAAGAATAGTTTCTCGTCTGGTTAGGATACTGCGAGGAATAACGATCAAATTGCTTTCGATATTTCTTTCCCCTCGTTCTCGGCGCCCTTGTTCGTTGCTTTGGCTTTTTCCCATATTACTCATGAACTCGGACCACCCTATGTACGGCTTTTCACCTACAGCATGTATGTAGCCATGTGTACGTGATATATGAAGGTACCTAATTGGTGGAATATAGACTCTTTCGTAATGAGAAAATCCTCATGAAGCAATGAGATCAAATTCGATGGAGGCTTCCCGCACATTTTTCTTCTCCTATTTTTTCATTTTCCTTTGTTTCGACGAACCTCTTCGAGGAGCTATGTACCACATTAACCATCATTAGGTACACTACGTACAGGGTCGAAAATATCTTCGATTTCTCGCGATAAAAATAAATATTTTCTTTCGGTTAAAATTGGATTCTGTCAGAGCGCAAAATTGATCCGAGAAAGAGTGCAACTTGCTGACTCGGTTCATAAATGTCTCTGAGCAAAGTTTCTTACTTTTAGACCGAACGAAAAAATCAAGCGACGAAGTGATTATTCAATGAAATTCGTCGGTATACACGCAACGCGGCTCGGTGATTCGAGCTAACCATTAAAAATCGAATCACGTTTCGAACGGGCTTAATCATTAAAATGTAGCTGGCGCTTAATCCTTGAGAGACTCATCCTTCATTCGTAGAATCAGAAGGATGATGAAGGAACGACGAGAGGTATGAAAAAGCTGGAGGGAGAGAGATTTGCCTGCTGCTGCTATGTAAAGATTCGCCTCGAGTCTTGGCGAGAGTCGCGCTGAGAGTTAGAACGACGACGCGCCGCATCTCTGCCGGACTTGTTAACATCCTGGCTCCAGAAAACTAAGAATGAAAGAGATACGAAAGGCAACCAAGGTGAGACAGCGAGAGAGACAGAGCGAGAGAGAGAGAGAGAGAAACGAACAATTCCGACCGGTCAAACAGCTCCTCTCTCTCTCTCTCTCTCTCTCTCTCTCTCTCTCTCTCTCTCTCTCTCTCTCTCTCTCTCTCTCTCGCTCTTTCTCCTTTCCTTCCTCACTCGCACTTTCACATAATCGAACCACCACGAGAAAATTCTCACTCGCTCATAAATATATCATGCATATATACATATAGACGCTGCTATAATATGTGGTTTCTTGTTCGCTCATGATCCGGGTTCGCCTAAATCGTGTGCGTTGTACATGTGACCACGACCTCGACTCCGCTCTGCACGTTCGATTAAGCAAACAGCAGTCCAACAAAAAGTTAAACAAATACTAAAATATAATTGCAGAGATTTACGTACAAATCATAAAAACGTTAAACCGCCAACACTCTCCATCAACTCTCAAATTCCCACAATTTCCACTCAATTTCAAATCGTTTTTCCGGTCAAAACCGATCGGGATATCCGGAATGGACTCAAAGGCCATTTGCCAATACGAGGAAAATCCTTTGTCGTTGGCAGCCGGTCGAATCCCTCCGTTTAATAAGTTCCAGGAATTTTGAGCTTATTATTCAAAAATAGCCTGCGGCTTACACAGCGGATGATTACACCGCCATGGGAAAAAAGTTCCCATATCGATAAAACTGACTCACCAATTTTCAGGTATAGTCAAAAATAATTTAAAAAAAAACAATTCGTCAGCTGCTCGAATACTGTATCAATGTGAATACAATTTTTCCTCCCTACATGCTTAATAAATACTCCCAAGTATATGTACGTTCCCCATGATGATAACGGTACTCAAAGCCATTACGTTACGCAACATAGTGCATAAGCTTGCCCGACAAACGTCTAGAGATCACAAGGACTGACACTCACAAACTCGCTACGTAAACCACTGAAAAGAGAGATATAATTTCCATCGACTGCTCCCGATGGATTGCGAGAGAGACAAATACGAAGTTTGAATTCGTCACGCTTTCACAGCGCATGCGTTTCCTTTAAGTACTTTCCCAAAGTGTAGGAGAAAGAGACAGAGTTATAATCTACGAGTTCCGCGACACAAAGATACGAAGGGAATTGGGTTTTTTTTTTTTTTTTTCGTCACCGTGCAAAATATCGATAATATATCAAGTGGAACACTGGCAGACAGTTATATTCGTATATATGCGTATGAGAAAATTAATGGCAAGTGAGTGAAGAGCAGTGAGTATAAAGCACAGACAGGGAGCGCGACAGCAGGTAATAACGAATGGAGCCGGAAAAGCAACATTTTGACAACTGGTGGATTCAACTACGATGGCGCATTCATTCATGTGGTTGTGTCGTACACATTCGTATAAAGAAAGATCGGAACAACGGGGGTAGGCGAGAGAAGAGCAGAATGCATATAGCGAATAGATTCGTGTACAAACATATTTACATACAAGAGGACAATTAAATTGAATTAACATCGTGATTGGAGATAAAACAATAAAAACGTAAACAAGTGAGTTTGTTTTGGCGTGTACTCGCTGCGATTCAAACTGGCCAGTTGTGCACTGATGTCGCTTATGCATTCGAAGCGTAAGCCTCTAGTCATCGGGCTTTTTTAAATCATTTTTCAATTGCTCCAATTATAAACGAACGAGAGATCAATCGAGCAGAAAGAGCGACGCAAATATGGAGAGAAAAACAAATCTAAACGATTGTGAAAAAAGTTGGCGGTGAAGAGCGACGAGAAAAAGTGTAAAAAGAAATCGCTCCGAGCTGGATTATCTCTGTATGAGAAAAGAATTGATAAAAAAATGAAATAGGTTGAGAAAGATTGATCTATAAAGTAAAATGAGAAATTCGAGACTGATTGAAATCTCGATTCGATTTTTAAGAAGAATATACGCTATCGAGATGCAGCCGTAATTTGTGTTAAATAAATAAGAAACACACAGAGTGCAATAATATGTTTCCTGCATACCAAAACGTTTGTCCGAGAGCAGCAGGAATATGGAAGCACGAATTTTGTTTTTTCAGGCTATTAAATAACTGAATACGTGGTATGAGTCGCAGCAGTGAGGTTCGGAACGACCTTTCGGACGATCTATAGTAACGAGAGAAAAAAAAAAGCCAGAAATAAAGACTAGAGTTGTCGACCAAATTCCATTTTTATTCTTGATTAATTAAATCTCGTGAAAAATTTAAATATATATCCGATAACGCTTGACCCGATTCGTCTGGTAACTCGCGGGAGTAAAGATGAAAATCTTTTTTGCCTCGACCCTGCACGCAGAGCAAACGGAGGAGAAATTATTGAATAAAAAAGAGAGGAAAAAAAAAGCCACATGCACTTGTTGGATTATTTGTGCAGATGAAAAAAAAATACTATTCAAAAGTTTTTAATAAAGTAAGACTCAATTATTTCTCTTGCAATATTATTATTACCGGTCCATTCGCATTCACGAATAATATGCGGCAAACTAATAGGTCACACGTCCGTAACAGTACGCTCCTGAGTAATTAGTCAAATTGATGGTGGATTGACCTCGACTTGATGCAAACGCGTATGCGTAATACTCGCGGGAGCACTAACTACTCGACGTTCGCTATATAATCGCCTCGGTCCAACTCACACTCGGACCAATTTCGCAAAACTGTAGTTATTACTAATTACATTTATTACTAATCACCGTAAAACCATTTTTTCATTTGACCCGAAGGAAATGGTTCCAAAAATGCAACTTTAATGTGTTACTTTTGCAGTTCAACTAAAATAACTGTTTCAGCAATTATCACCGTCCAAGAATCAGTCAGAGTTTCTATAAGTTTCCGACAGTGTTAACGAACATAAAACTCTGTACAAATACAGCCAACTGTACGAGCCCAAGGGTTTACCACACGGTTCGTCTAACCCCTGGAGCAAAGAGGCGATACAGTTATTTAAACGATTAAATAACGATATTACGAATTCGAGCAACAACGAGACATCGTCAAATTCTCAAAACTCCCAAAGTTGGACTTTCAATTTTCATTTTTGCCAGTAAATTCGATATTTATTGGTTAACACGATAGTAATTTTTTTTTTCAAACCCTTCGAGTGCACACTGGGTCATTTTGACCCCGACAATTTTCTGTCATCGAGTGTTTTGGCATTTAATTTTCTTTTTCTTCGAAAAATAAATTCAGGGTCATGAAACGTGACTAATTTACAACAGAAAGCGTCTCCCCAAAAAACAACAAAAACGCATATTTACCGGAGTACAACGGTTTGAAAAACTCCTCGGGTCAGATTGACCCAATATGCACTTATGGAATGTGTGGACTCAAGAGGTTACACCGATTCAACAGACAAAGGAATAAAAAAATTTGAAAAACTTGAAAGTGATGACAATAAATATTAAAAAAGAGTCAAGAAAAAGGGAAAAAAAGAATATCACTTAAATCGATATATACGTGGAGCACTAAAAAAAAAAAGCAAACGTTTTTAGGTAGCGTAAACTTAGTCGATTCTTGAGTACCCAAATTAGCAGTAATATGGTAACGAGAAACGTTAATGCAGAGTGTATATGCGAGCAAAGTTCATACAGGAAATTGTCCATGCGATATTAGTGCTGGTGTTGTTTGTACTCAGGCACGAGGATAAATTCGCGTGTCAATACAGAAGGAATTGTTCGAACAATGAATAGTTGTGGAAATTAATGCAGACTCGCGAAACTCGGAGTTTGTTGACGAAAATGAAGAAATTGTCATGGCTGGTTCCTTTTTCGTGTATTCCCCATCTAATCCTAATCTATTCCGAACATATCAGTATTCCGAATGTCAATGTGTGTGTGCGTGTGCGTATGTTGACGTAAAGCGAAGTTTGTAAGGGAGCAGGGCGATGAAAAGCTGCGCGAGTTGGATTTCCCTCGGCCGGAAAATCGTCGTCGGCGATAGAAGAGAAAAGGAGGAGTGCATGAGAAGAGAGGAGGATTTGAGAAACTTCTGGGATATATACGCATCGAGGAAGCAGCCTTTCTATTCATCGATAGAGTTGGAGCAAAGGTCTCATGCGATAATATTGAGATTGGAAATAACGTTACTTCCTCAAGTTCCTTTTTTTTTTCGTCGCTCCACGCAAGTTCGTTCGATGGAAAATTCCAACATTTGCTCCGAATTTATGTTCCGATCAAGTGAGGCGCAAAAAAAAATTGAACTTTGTAAAATTAACAAGACCGAAAAAGCCGAAGCGAGAAAAATTGTTTCTCGAACAGGAAGTAATAATTCTCGGAACCAACGTCGTTTTTTTTTTTTTGTTTCATTTTTAAAACGTACGTTTCGTTTTTTATTTTCATTTGTATTACAGATCGCTGCTTTATTACGCGAGACGGTGCCGCCGCACAAGGAAATAGCTATACACGACGATTTTTTATTATTTTTTTTATCGCCACATTTCTGTTCCATTTCGCAACATTTTTGTTCTGCTTTTTTATTTTAACCAATTTTTTAATTTTTGTTTTTTAGGTATCGTCCCGCCGCGATAACCACGGGAGTCTTTTTCCTAACTGCTGATTGCGAATTCTTCACAACCTGGCAAGTTCCGGCAAAAGCTGTCGCAATAACTAATGCCCGTACCATATAGTGTGTCACAGGCCAATAAATATTACAGTTTCTCTCCCCTCATCCATCTTCTCGGATATCCCAATGAAAAAAAAAAAAAAAAAGAAAAAGCAAGAACAAAAATAGCTGGACGTTTGTGATAAAAATTGAGCTTAACGACGTTTTCACGGGCGTAATTTTTTTCCAGCCTGCAATTCCAAAGCATGCACTAAACATATTTCCGCTAATATTTGACTTTCATTACCTTTTTTTCATTCTTTGTTCCCTTCGCGATTGTTTGTCATTAATTTATCAAAGCGCGACCAGTAATCCTTCGGAAATGAACGGAGATGATTCTCGTTCAATTAATCTATCGATAAAACGCTTCGCGTGCACTGATATCAATATTTTTAATTATCTCGAAATTCATATTTGTCTCTCCGAATGTTTGCACAATTGCCCAAAACAAAAGTACCCAATAATTTTTTCGTATCGATCGTTTCTCGTGCCCGCGTCTCTTCGTGTCTTCATATATGACTCTGAAGTTTGCAACGTTGAGATTCGACGAAAAGTATTCGTTCTGTTAATTATTTATTGAATTTTTAACATCATCGCGATTTTTTGGGTCGACTGAATTATTCGGTCGCAAGAGAGGAGAGAAAAAAGAAAATTTCGTTGCATTCCAACGATGCAAAGTTCAGCATGGTTCCTGATATTTAGTTTTTTTTTTCTTTTCAGTTTAATTTTCAAAAATTTGTCGCAATTGAAGAGAATTTAGTTCCTGATTTGAGGAACGTGCGGAGCTACGGCAGTAACTTAAGTATTTGGCGAGGATTTGAATTGATATGCGAAGAGAGTGTTGGCAAGAGCTCGTCGGGGTTCAAACTCATTTGAAATGATTGAAATGATGCGAAACGTTCGATGCGTAGTCTCGTTCGAGATAACACAAGCGCCGAGGTCCACGAACGAAAGGAAAACAGAAAAGAAGAGCAAAAAGGGGATTTTAGGTCGCGAAGCAGCAGCGACTTGTGTCTCGATTCGTGACACTCTAAATTTTGACAAATTTATGCGCGCGGCGAATCCTTCAGCACGAAAAGCAGTTTAAAATCCCTCGGGCAGATGAGACATCCATTTACAGCAAACGAGTAAATGTTAAGCGTTCGTGGCACGAGGAGGAGGAAGCAGAAGAGAGACCGAGAGTTTGAGTGATTGAAATTTCACGAGACTCGAACTTCCGCGACACGAGACATTATTTCCTTATTTTTTCGCCACTTGTTTCCCATTTCATTTTGGCAATGGGTTCGAGGGATGAAAGTGAAAAATAACTCAAAACGGTGACAACCACAACCCATTCGAGACTTTCCTATGTTCGCTATTACGAGTGACACAGTCCGGTGTGATAATCATTTTTCTTAGTCACCGTGAGGAATGCTCCAAAATAATGTGCATTCGAAAAATTATGACGAATTTTTAAACAGACAATCGTGCTTCAAAATATTTCGCAATTTCCAAACGAGGTCATGCCGATGAAATCAATTCCTTATCGAAAATTTCTCTCGTCATACAATAGCGTCGATTGTATTTCTATCCCAAACCATTCTCCAGCAAAAAATATCACAATCTATGTCTCTGAAGTTTGCGACGTTGAGATTCAACGAAAAATATTTATTATTCATTGAATTTTGAAAATCCTCGCAATTTTTCGTGTCGATTGAGTTTTTAGGTCGCAACGCTGTAAATGAAATTTTATTGAATCGTCGATATTTTATTCTACACAGTAAACTAAATATTTTTCGATAATTTCAAAATTTTCGATATTTTGGCACTACTATTTACTTTGCAACGAAATTTTCAGCAAAATTTACAATATGAACGATTGAAATTTGCTTCCAAAGAAACTTTCTACAAGATTTCTTGCTGCAATGACAAAATTTTTCAAACTATCAAAAAAAAAAAAACGTTCAGTCGAACGTATCGAACAAAATATCGATATTTTCCAACAAAATTTTGTTTTCAGTAAAGATAAGATCGTTTTATTGTCCAGACAGAATATTGAATGATAATTACGAGCTCTGCTGAAAAAAGAACTGAATTTCGTTGCATCTCAACGATCCAAACTTCAAAATCATCGCAAGCTAGTAAAGCAAAAATGTTTTCTTAACCGAGAAAAAGTTCCTCAAGGGCTCGCTGGACCAAAACATCCGAATCCAAAAAACTAAATTATCTTATAAGAGAAAAAGTACGAAAAAAAAATTCTAGCAATAAATATTTAGTGAGTGGGAATATACAACGCTGAAGCCGCGATAGAGGAGCGCGAACAAATGAAAAGCAGAGTTCTGTTCACTGGCAAGTGGATGATGAATCTCTGAGGAATTTTTTTTCTCTATTCCAAAAAAAAACTTCGTTTCGAGAAGAAAAAGTTGTTTGATTCGCAAAATCTGCGGCGGAGATTCTAAAAGTAATGAAATCGCGAATACCGAAATGACAAAATGGTTTAATGAATGGAAGGTTTCTTCCTCAATCGATAAAAGTGGAGACTGGCTAGCGATTTGAAATATAATTGAATAATTACGAGAGAGTAATGAATGGTCGAGTCGGTGCTAACGAGGCGGAAAGAAAAAGGGGGAAAAAAATGTAAATTTGGACAAACCTCATCGCGATAAATAAATCCATGATCCTCGGCAACTTGTCTTGCAACTCTGGGGCCTCCGATAATGTGAGCAGCCCACTGATCCGTCCAAGCTTCGGCACGTCCGAGAATCCCGATCGCGAGCACACCAAAAGTCAAAATCCACTTGTCGACGCACATGATCCTTGTAATACGAGGACAACCGCACTGAAATTAACGTTCCGGTCATTCAACACCTTACTTCTCATAAAACACACATTTTTAAATTCACCAGCTACAGTAAAAATAAGAGAGATAATTATTGAATAAAATAAACTAAACGATTATCCAAGAAACGAAACGTTTAGATTGAGTGAAAATTTAACGGAGAATCTTTTATTCACGACGTCATTCGTCGATCGAATAAATAATCCAAAATAAAACCAGGAAATCTTTTTTATCTGGAGCATAGAGAGTCGTCGATTTCTGAGAAGTAGGAGTGAAAGTCGTGATTTTTGGCTACAAGTTTACATAAAACGCTCCGGATTATAAACACTTTCCAAGTTTCAGCGACTCCGATTTCTCACTCAATCACACACAAAAACCGCCTTTCCAATCTGAGGCAATAGCGCTAAACCGAAAAAGAATTAAAAAGGCGCAACGATATTCGATAATTCTACGAGTTTTTTGTCGGGGCAGTTATCATTAGTTCGCGGATATAAGCGTCGAGTGTCTTTGACTGGGTAATTTTCAAGGTCGTTGAACTATAGCGAGTTTAATCTCATGTAAGAATCTAGATATTCATTAATGATACAGAGAGAGAGCGACACAGACTCGAAAGGAAAAGAAAAATTCACGTGCAAAAATCAATATCCCCGCGAAAAGTTGGAATCGTTCCAAATCTTTTTCTTTCGTTCGAAGCTCCAAAAATTCTCATCGAATCACTATATTTCTCAAAGACAATTGTCGCGGAATTCATTCAAAGAAACAATGAGCAGAGATATTCGCGTGGCTATGCAACGAAACTTATTTTTTCGTCTCGATACTCTCGATCAAATCGAACGTTTTTTCTTTTCTTTCTTTTCGAAGAATCACAAACAGTTGTGCACTATGTCAGCGCGGGGAATAATGAAAATCCATGAACGATCGAGGGGTATTTTCAACCGAAACGAATGATAGGGAGCGATGGTAATTTCGCGTTTTGGATAATTAATGGCACACGTGGTTGATGGGGAAATATACAAAGTGGTTGAGGATTAATTCGCGATGAAAATTGGTCGAGAAGCGAGTAAACGATAATTCATTATTTCCTGTCGCTTTGTTTGCCAGGTAACAAAAGGCACACGTTATCTACGAGAGAAACAGCCACCTTACGTTAAAGTTGAGCCATCGACGCGCACGTTCACATAAAATACGAATAAAATAAAAGAAACGTTTTGAAAACTACGAGAACTGGAATTTGTGTACGCCGAAGCGTTATTCGAGGCGCGAAAGAGTGCGCTCGGTCTCTCGACGCTCTGTGCTTCGTTACGTGCAGAACGTAACGAGCCCGCGGTCCGCGTACAACTACTGCCGCGTGACTGCGTGACGCGGCTCTAGCGCCGCGCGGCAAGCGACGCAAGAGGAGAAGCGTGAGCGAGCGAGCGAGCGAGCGAGAGAGAGGGAACGGGACGACAAGACAAAAATGAGAGAGGGGAGGCAGCAGCGGAGGAGAGATGGCGCTGGTGCAGTGACGTTGAGGTACTACAGCAAAGCAGCAGCAGACTATACAACTATACACGCTTAGCTATAGAGTAGAATGATCGCGCGAGGCCTCTTTGACGCTTCGTTCGCAAAACACGAGACCTTTTCTTTGGTATACCCGTCTCGAGACGGCCGCGCGGCCTCCAAAGGTACAACCTCATGCTACCTCGGATAAGACAAAACGCGACAATAACCTATACCTATATCGACCGCGCCAACTAAAATAACGCAAGTTAAAAAAAAACCCTCCCGCGCCAACCTGTAAATATTGCGACTTTTTTTTCGTATGTGTCGTTATGGTGCATCCAATCCTTTCCTCACACATTCGTTTCTTTATGAATTTTTCAGTCTATGAACATTAAAAACGTCAGATTCCAGAGCGTTTCGATAGAAATGTTTCGTTTGGATAAAAATAAAAACTGTTATCCCTCAGAACAACGAAATGTGGTGTTTTTCGTGATGAAAAAAATCTCACAAGCCATTTTCAATCGATTGGAACGAACTCTGCGTTCCGGAAGCTTGACAAAAATCATAATATAGCTTTGTAAATAACGATATATGGACGTGCCATACACGCTATGCGGAAAGTTGGACACCGCGTTATAGAGGGAAAGGGAGAGGGGCTGGCATATTATCAGCAGGGACACGTAACCAGCTTCGACTCGCTAGAAGATTCGAATTTTCGTGGGGCATACGATAAACGCGCTAAAAATCATAGAGGACGACGTGCCATTTGACTGATCGATGTTTCCTGTTGAGTAATGCGATTTCCAATAAATACAAATAAACGTACCGGAGTTTTAATTCTAGAGGTAGAATTTCGTCAGCATGACGTTATGGGTTTCTCTCGGAGCATTGTTTACAATGGAGCGATCGCTCGAACGACTCGATATAAAACTGTGAATTATCGAAAGTCACCAATTTCGTGGTCAAGGAGTTTCTCAATTAACATCGCGTGTTCGGAAGTATGAAAAGTGGTAATTTCTCGTTAAATAATTGACGTATTCATCGGATTATTAAAAAAAACAAATAGACGCATGTTTTTGTTATCGAATGGTTAATCGTGGTTGCAAATGTTCGATCAACACGACAATCAATTTGCGCGAACGAGCGTAATAATTGAGAATAACAAGTGATGCCAAATGCGAGAAAGAGCGAAAAACGCAAGCGACACACACGCGCTGCTCATACAGGAGCAACGCGTTTGGCCAAAGGAGCCGTTTGACGTTAGTCACGCGCCCGACGACCGGCAACTGAAACGCGCCGCGCACGGCTCACGTTAACGACGGTTAAGTGGCGAAGCGTAAAAGAGCGCGTGCGCTTGACACGAGACAACATTTCGTACGACCCCGTGCACTCTATCTCGCATTCGTCCAGCAACAACGCGACCACCAATTATTCTAATAAATCATTTCGTTTCAATATTTAATCATCACATTTTCATATTTAGTGCTTTTGATTAATATGCCGAGCAATATTATTACCCCCGATGCCGCAATCTGCTTGATTGAACAAAAATTAGTAATAAACCATTAATTATTCGCAACCATTGATGACAAAAAATACCGTTGACTAAAGAGAAAGTCGATCAACATAAAAAAAAAGTTGCATCCTTTCGATCGCACACGACTCTGAAGTTTGCAACGTTGATATTCAACGAGAAATATTTGATCCATTAATTATTCATGGAATTTTGAAAATTGTAGAAAATTTTCATAACGATTCGTTTTGTACCGTCCAGACCAAATATTGAATAATAATTACGCGTTCTGTTCATGAAAAAAAACACAATTTCGTTGCATTCCAACGATGCAAAGTTCAGCATCATTCGAATCACTCCATCTCGGTCCTATTTCGGACTAAATAACCCACAAATTTTTCTAGTCCAACTGATGAAAATTGCGTCACTGGAAAAAAAGGAATTCTGTAATTGAAAAATCCCAGACAATCGAAATGCATTTTTTTCCCAACGAGCATTCTTTGTTTTTTCTTGAAACTCAATTATTTAATGAATCCAGAGAGGGAAGGGAATGAGAAAAGATCAAGAAAACGTCCTCATTATGATGCTACGTGTGCAAAAATGAAGAAAACTTGGAATTTCAGACAAGCCGCCTGCTGTAATGGGTGTTCATTTAAGAATATAGACAAATGGCTTATTTAAGAAGAAATTCCTGATACGCCAAGCTCTATATGGCATCGAATAGATTGGTGATGGAAAATCGTGTGTATATAGGTACATGAACGATGAGAAACGGTATGGGTGGCAGATGAATTGATGGACGAGAAGCGAAGTGCATTTCAATTCTCTCGACCGTACTCTGATGCACGTCGATATAGTATAGATATATATATCTATATATTACATTATAATGGCTACGCCAACGAGCCTATTCGCTCCATCATTCGAGACTATTTTCTGCCTGCAATCCACCTCCCGCAACTATTCGCATTGATTTTCCGTCGTAACAATACTCGAACATATTTTTCTCCTATCGGGAGCAAAAAAAAGTGTAAAATTAAAAAAAAAATATAATTTTTTTTTCCACTGTTGGTTATCGATCACGATCGAGACGTGGAAAGGGGCAACGTGGCGAGGATGAAAATTACATTTCATGGCATAAACTCCATAGCAACTTAATAGAATCGAAAAAAAAAATCTGACAGTTTTTTTTTTGTTTTTTTCTTTTCATGCGCAATCGAATGAATTTCGTTTTGGTGAAAAACGAGAAAGAGACAAGTTTTCGTAAGTTATTGCTGGAAGAAATGTTGCAAGAGAGAAAAAAGGGAAGTCGCTTCCTGCGCAATGGAATGTCCAGGGCTAAACTGGCGGAGGGGAATTTTCTTTCTCTTTCTGGCCTCCCGGCAGTAATGTCTTCGAATGCGGCATCCTCGCGCACAGCGTGTTCCAAGACTCTGGTCTACTCTACGAGGGCCTACGGAGAATGCGGGCTAGGCTTGCTCCGAGATGGAAAGAGATGGACGGAGAAAGGGAACGAGAGGGCGGGGGGGACAAAGGACGGTAAAGGAAGTAACGAAAGGTATGGAAGGAGGAGGACGCGAAGAGAAAAAGGTGCGTGGATGGAGCGGTAAGGTCTAATGGCAGAAAGACTATCATCTTTTTCACTCTTTCCTTCCTTCTCCCCCAGCTCTCTCGCTCTCCCTCTCTGCCTCTCTCTCTCGCTCTTTGTATCTCATGCTTTCTTCACGACGTCCAGTATGTGATGGGCCAGTGGGCGAATGGAACAAGAATCTCGTGAAAAATCTATGGAGGCGGTGAAGGAACGATCCTAAGAATGAGACGAGAGAGAGACAGAGAAAAAAACACTCGCTCTACACTCCTTTGTTCCCCCGGGAAAGGCCAGTTGCACGTATACTATGGATACGCCCAGCAAAGTAGAGACTGTGCACTTTTACGTTTCGAATTGCTTTTCCGTACGTATACCTTTCGGCTTGTACTTGTACACGACCGCTGTAGATCTCTGTCACAGGGCACCGAACTATATGTCCCAGAAAGAAATCTTTCACCAAGTATAAGAAGAGGCACGAGCGAAATTTTTTATAACACACGAGACTAACGCTAACCGTGCATCTGAATCATGACAAACTTCACCTTTCAATTGCTAATGATATCAAAAGTATAGGGAATGCGATGCAATTGCAAAAAAAAAAACAAGTTAAATGTTGAGGATAATGCGATGTACTAAACATCAAGTTGCAGTGAGAATTCTGCTGCAAATTCTTCTACGACTCGGTTGCATTTATATACGAAGAAAAATAAAGGTCACATTGCTTTCGTCATAAAACGAGAGGTCAATTTCCCTAAATACCAAGCAGCTGCGAAAAAATAGAGAATCTGCTTTCGAGAATCCATTTCGCGACCAACAGAGCCGCGCAAAAGTCAGAAATTTCAAATCCTTTGAACTTAAAAATTTTTCATAACCATCGTGTTCGTTTTCCGAGGAATTTTCATTTGAAAATATTGGCCAGATGCAATTTTCTTATTCACTATGGCGTTCGTTGTGAAAAAAAAGAAGAAAATCGCGTATAAAAAAGTCACAAGCGTTCACGAGGAAAATTTTATGTTCCAGAACAAATTGTTGTCATTATTTGGCCCATTGTGAGCTTAACGTTGGCAAAAATGAATTTTGTGGTTTTTTTCGACTGAAAACAAGTATATGAGAGGATTTGAGTTATCCAGTAAAACAGAGGGATAAAAAGCAAAGCTGTTGAACTACCGTTGGTTCAACGAGGATGCGTCAAACAAACGACAAAAGATTGGAAGAGAGAAAAAAAACTTGTATATATACAGCAGCATTATTGGCAAGATTAAGCGATCACCACAATGACTCGAAGCCACGAGTTATGCGTTGGTGTTGAAAGGATGTCGAGCATGCCACTCGTATCCCTAGGTATATACAACTCGTGCAGGTATCGAATATTTCGTAGTATACAGCCCGATATACACATATCGAATAGCGAAGGTATGCACATAGCAGTGCCTGGGTCTTGTACTCTATATTGTGGCATAGTGGTCTTTAGGGATCGAGATTCTGAAGCCCGACTACCCTCGGCTTTATCTCTTTATATTTCTGTTCTTATATATCTCGCTGTTCCTTTTCAAATGATCCGTATATTTTTTTCTTTTACGAGTTAAAGTCTTGAGCGTACTTTTTCGAATTGCCAAAAGAATCGAAAGAATCCTCGACTCGCTCGTTCGCAAAAATCTTCACATTTCTATGTTTGTCTGTTTTTTTTTTTTCGTTACTGACAAAAAGCTGCAACGTCTCTGTTGTCGATTTTCTTGATTTTTTTTATTATTATTTATTTTCTCTTAAACTTAATGACGATCCCGCGGCGTAGCCCGAACCTAAATTTTAATGCGACGCCGTCTTGTCCCCGTGCTCTCGCAAACTTTGAATTTTACTTCCGTTCTGCGGTTTCGCTGCTCCCCGGCAAACGGCAAGTTGCACCGAACACCGATGCTCAGCACTTTTCGGTAACGTTATAACTCTGTACTCTATACATCATCGCGCCCATGCAAATATATGATTTCTGGCGCATGCCCCGAAACTCGCACGTTCGAGTCAGCAGCTGCCTACATATTCGATTTTTTCTTTCCGCTCAGAGGACTACGAAGACTAT
Source organism: Hyposoter didymator (assembly GCA_037952995.1). Classification (NCBI taxonomy): domain Eukaryota; kingdom Metazoa; phylum Arthropoda; class Insecta; order Hymenoptera; family Ichneumonidae; genus Hyposoter; species Hyposoter didymator. The sequence goes on from JBAJMU010000004.1 coordinate 10,171,114, forward strand.
TAGCAAAAGCAAATTAAAACGAGATTCATTGATACGAGGAAAAAAGATTGAATTACTGCGTCAATATGGATTTCTATGAACTGGCGATGAGCCCATAATACTACGCGATATTTCCTGATCGATTACCATCCTCCATTCCCATTTTCCTGACGATCTGACATTTATTTGTTTATTTTATTTGCAAAATTTTTAATTAATTATAATTACGTACCCGATTTCGTGGATTTTGTTTTTTCTGGTCGCTGCATAGGTGGCGCTACGATCGAAGGCCAACGACGCAATTCCGTCACTCCTTCCCATCCATTTGTATCGTCGACGAAAACTGTCCCACCAAAGAAATGCAAAAAAAAAACTGATAATGATAATAATCTTGATGAAGGAACGATGCGGAATTATTAGCGAACCATCATCGTTATTGCTTCGGTATGTGAATCGCGAGGGAGATAAATCGATAAAGGCGACACGAAAAATCGTTGAAATTGACATTCCATGAAAAAAGTTAACTCACACACGCAACGCGCGCTCTCGTCGTTACGCTCCAAGGTTTCCCCTCCTTTTCACTTTCCTCATTTATAAAACATACACACCATCTTTTTAGTATTATGTGCTGGGAAATAAGGAGCGGGACAGGGGAATGAGGGAGGCGGAGAGAACACGCGAGGTCACGGACTCTAAGACGGTTGTTACACGCGCCAAGAGTTCACGGATATAGAGTGTACTCCGTTGAGAGAAGTCATGCCTTTATGCGTACACCATACTTACTCTACACTATCAAACGAATATAAATGCACGCTACACATAAACCTGTATATCGCAATGTTTAAGGTGATCACGTCGGCGATAGAGAACGGGTTGGCAAACAAAAGGTCTCAAAAAAGTACGATTTACAGAGCAGCCTCATCCACCCAACATCCTTTTGCCTTTGTACACATTTTTCTTGGCTACGTCACGATAAAAAATGTCTTGATCGCGTGCAACAACTCGTTGAAACTTCTTCCGAGAAAATATTCGTTGACTCGGCGAATCCCGAGTAATCAAGAGATTTATACGACGACAATCAAAGAATGAAAAACTCTCATGGTTTTGGCTCCTTTTGTATGAAAACTTTTTTAGTTCTGAATGGCGAGAAAAAAATTAAAATTGCAACATCGACAAAAAATCGCCATTAAGCAGCCCGTGGCCCGATTTCAAAATCTCAAAATAATCAAAAAAATAGTTCATTTTGAAATTAGAGCTGACCTAGAATTGCGTTAAAAAAAACAAATACCGTAAAGGTTGGAAGCGAAGGTTCTGATTGCCATCGTCGAGCAGTTCGTCTTTTTACGTGACATCGAGCGCCAACCACGTTTTACTCGCGATCAACCCGCATTGCGCGCATTATTATGAAAGCAAATCGTTACACAGTCGTACGGTCGACAAAACCACAGTTGCGTATTGTTTTTTTTTCGACGTGTTCGAATTTTCGAATAGATGGAAATTTTCACTCCATCCATCGGATGAGAATAAACTTTTTAATCACGAAATTTAAAATGTAACCGAGAACAATGGAAATCTGCGCTTAGCACGAGCAACTACTGGATCACCTTTAATCAACTACGGAGCCTGCTCGGCAACGGATCCTCGAGTTGTCAACAATGTTGCAAGCGGACAAACTGTGTCACACACACACACATACACATTCAGCGATGAGGAGAGTACATGCCACTAGGATGTTTGCACGTGGATGTGCTTAAGCCCGCGTGGATCAACAGCAGCCTTCGCGGACAAAAGACTCCGAGTTGCCCGATTGGTTTTTTCTGTCAGAGCTATCGAGATACGCCATTTTGTTGGCCAGATTTCGATTAACGTAAATCAACAATCGGTACACGACAACACAGCCAAGAGTCTCCAAACCCGCCAAGCACTCGGATTTCCTCATCCGAATTGGTGCATCCAAACGGTAACGTGAAAACCACCAGGAAAACATCATCGTCCAGGATTCGTGAGCATTTGTTTTTTTTCTCGCGTCTTCATCAACAACTCGGAGCTCGGCAATGAAATACTTGTGAACAAATTTGAATGGATCGTCCACATCTAAACAGCTCATGGTCATGTTCGTAACGGCAAAATGAACAGGAACGATTGGGCAAAATAAGAAAAAAAAAAAAA